>JAINUG010000289.1:735000-1069129 GCA_029706075.1 Aldrovandia affinis | reverse complement strand
CATCTCCTGCGTCTTCACGGTGTCTGGATCCGTTCTAGCGCGGCTAGGTTAGTCCGGAGAGCATCGTTCTCAGTCAGGATACTCTCCACCTGCTCCACTCAGCACCAGAGTTGCTCCGCCTCGGACGCATGGTTCTCCGCTGCTTTCCTTAGCTCTGCCTCCTTCTGGGCGAGCCTGGTCTGTGCATCCCCCAAGGCCCTGGCATACTTATCTGTGGCCTGGTCCTGGGACTCCTGCATGTCCAGACACTGTCGCTGCTCATTCTCAAGCACCTGGGTTAGGTTTCTCACCTGCTCTTTGAGCGCCAGGTTGTGGGACTCTACACGCCTCATCTCATCGCCAAGGGATGCCTTCTCCTTTTCCAGCTCCCCAGCCACGATTCCCAGCACTCTCAGGGAGTTGCCGTGTTCCTCCAGCAGTTGCCCCACTGCCAGCAGGTGGCGCTCCTCTGAGGTGCTCAACTCCACCTTTGCCTTGCACAGCTCAATCTGGGCACTCTGCTTCAGCTGTTGGACGTCACGGAGGGTGACACGCCATCGGTCCTCCACCATGGCTGCCCGTCTCTTCAGTCTCTGCATCTCTTCCATCGTGGAGTCCGTTGCACAAACCAAACACAAACCCTGCTGCACTACCTCCTCTTGCCTATCTGTGCTGCCCTGTGCCCGCATTCTCCACCATATGTGGTGTCCCCAGGGGTTGGGGTGACACACACGGACCTTGCAGGGGGCATAGGCAAGTGCAAGAACACAGAGGAGGCAGTAATATAAACAAAAATGATACTTTATTAATCTAACACGAATCTTGACAACACAAAACAAAGGGTGGGGTCTTCAGGGGAATACAAACAAAGTCCACAAATCCTTATCTCGTTGTCAAAGTCCGTTCCGTTGTCCAAAATCCAGTTCCAAGTTCCGTAATCCAGTCTGTAGTCAAATCCCAAAGGCAATCCAATTTTCAAACAAACAAACACACTTTCCAACACTCTCTTTAAATCCTGGCTGGTCAACCGACTTCCACAGGTATTCTCTCTCTCTTTACACAACAGTACTCCTTCCACCTCACGTCCGTACTCCTCTCCCAGTACAATGGGAATCAGCCCTTTAAATAGGCCTTTGAAATGGCTTTCAGCTGTTCGTTATCTCCATTGCCTGACTTGGTTCAGGTGTTACTGTGGCCTGCTGGGAAATGTAGTGTTTCCTGGCGCCCATGTGTTGTAGGCCAGGCAGCCATTTCCTAGTGCAGCCCATCGGGCTGCCACAACCTGTTTTCTTGAACACGCCCCGTTTTAGGCGGCTTTTACCGCCAAACGAACCCTCGCTAGCGGGGTCGTAATAGACGGAGTGCATTTCTTCTGTCATCATAACACAGTCGCTATAAGCACCCGACAAATAATGATTCAGTTTTACTTGTGACAAAACTTTTTATTCAACCTAAAAAAAGGACACACGTGGTTCACATTGTATCAATAATGTTTAAAAATTGTACGCATGCATTAACATTCTTACTAATCAGAAAATCTACTAGAATCTCAACAACTACGCACATCTACAATATCGTTTTTAGACATCTTCAGCATACATAAATCTGTAATATATGCACATAGGCTAATTATCATCCCCACATTGAAACTTTTCCGACACGTCCCCAGACATTTGAGCAAACTTGTTACAGTCACATGACAAGGCTTGATATCATAAGCACCCATTTGTAATATGTCGTCCCAGACATCACACACATCCCTAGCGGACATCAATACCTTTTTCAGCCTATCTAAACGTGGTGACTCGATAACACCCTCCTGAGGTCTATTGGTAGTAATAACACAGCACAATAAAGCAGCTAGCTCTGTCTTCACATATTGTTCATCAATAGGTGCTGACAAGCGTATGTTCCCCATGTTTGTCACAGGCCTGTTTTTCGTCCCGCCAGCACCTCACAGTGTTGTATACGGATACTTTACAAACGTGACAGTGACTGAAGAGTTCGACATTTATTTCACGCAGTTTCGTAGAAATGTGCGGTTCATCCGTCAGATCAAATAGGACCGTCTCAACACAACCAAGAATTCTCTGTTTCGATGATCTTAAAGCGCTGGTTTGCAGAAGGTCTGAAAAAATCGTTGCAAGACCCGGTGTTAGCAGCCTCTGTGTGATATCCTCTATATTCTTTTCGAAAAAGAATACCTCTGGGTCGTACTGACACGTGTGGTGCTTCTGGCTTAGATGCTCGTTCTCACACACGTAACAGGCCTCTCTGAGCTTAGCGGTGACAATGTGCTCCAGAAGCATACATGTAGTAACCTTTATAAGTCTCACGCCTAGGGGTGTAAGGAGCCCGTCAGATCCTTCGCTTGTAGCCGGTTCAGAAACCCCCGTATTAGATGCTGTAGTCGCCGTGTTGTCCATGGGTCTTGGCTGTTGTGACATCTGTAAAACAACCTATGCTTGACCCTTTTATAGCTAGAAGTCCTCAGGGGTGGGGCCCTGAATGCCCGTCATACCGCTACTCGCACCATCAGCATCTTCTGATGTCTGTAACAAGCTCTTTTTGACGCTACTATAGCCCTCAACCAGCTCCCCGCAGTTAAACAGCTTATCAATAGTGCAGAACATGTCATTTACGGCGTTGGTGTCGTCATCGGAAAATGGTTTGTATTTGTCACGAAAGGCACTCCAGGAGTCTTGATTACCCCAGTTAAACAGTCCCTGAATAGTGCGGAACATGTCATTTACCGCGTTGGTGTCCTTATCGGCGACTGGTTTGTATTTGTCACGAAAGGCCCTCCTGGGGCCTCATTTATAAAACGTACTTACGCACAAATTTGATCTTAGAACGTGCGTACGCTCAAATCCACGTAAAAGTTCAGATTTATAAAAACGATCTTTGACGTGGAAAAGTACTTACCTCCACGTCAGGTTTCAACCTGGCGTACGCACTTTTCCTTGTGGCAATGTTTGAGTACTGCAGGTATTCGCGGTCTCATCTCTTCTCTGTCCTGACCCCTCGCTGGTGAAATTATCTTCCGCAATCGGTCAGGACCGCGGAATCACCTGCGATCTTCCGCGAGAGACTCAAAACCCACCTTTTCAGACTCCACTACCACTGAATTCTGTACATCTAGCTAATTGTCATCACCACTGCCTACTTGCTCAACACTATATACCCCTGCTTACTCCATTAAAAAATAATAATTGACTAACCTTTTCCTTCCCAGTGTTACAGGTATGGTACCCGGCTGCCTGCAATGGTTTATTGCTGTATTACTGCACTGATCTCTTGCGCGTACTATGATTGTTCCTACCATGTATTAATGTACATATTGTAAGTCGCTCTGGATAAGAGCATCTGCTAAATGCTTAAAATGTAAATGTAATGTAAAATGTATTCGGAAATCTAACAGCGCCAACATGTCTGCTGCCTATTATTATTATTATTATTATTATTATTATTAGTAGTAGTAGTAGTAGTAGTATTACCAGATTGAACACATTGCTTAGGCTATACGTAATGGTTTGCACAATACATTTATTAATAAATTAAAACAACATAAGCTAAGCTACTTGTGGAAAACAAAACAAAAACACACATTGGTTTTCCAAAACTACCCCAATTAGCATAATTGACACATCCTTGAAATGTATTTAATACATATTATGGTTCCACGCGTGTAAAACACTTCGGTCAATCTGTAGGCTATAAAATAGAATGGCTTCGCTTCTCGAAGATATCGCCAACCACGCAATAAGAAGGGAACGAGTTATTAGAGATTTTGACCTCAGTTTTAAATCAGTTTTTAAATTATTTACGTCCTTCAGGGACCTTTGCTGCCCCCCGTTCACAGCCTGGGCTACAGACTGCCAGGCCACGTACTTGGTTGTACTGGTAAAGCCATTGGAAAGGCTCCCAAACAGCGTCCCTGCACGCAGCTGCACCTCCGCCAACAAGACCTCGATTTCCGCCTCGCTAAAATTCTTTTTCTTGCAGCTCGCCATTATCAAGTAGAAAATGTCTGTTTTGATTCGTGCTCCTTTATATGCTAATGATATTAATTAGGGGGCGTTTACAAGACGGAGATCTAAAACCATTCAGCTACGCACAATTTCAAGATCATTTGCGATTTATAGATTTCACATCTGGGCGAGTGGCGTACGCACGTTTTTCGGGGCGTACGTTCAGTTTCTCTGAATCACACTTACGCACATTTCAGAAATGATCTTAGATCAAATATAGGATGGTTTCTACGCAACTTTTTATAAATGAGGCCCCAGGAGTCTTTAGTGAACGTCGCAGTTTCACAACGCACCTCCGCGACCCCAAATCCACAAGGGTTACCACAGGGGCACCCCCTACAGTATAGTTTTACAGATTGACTGTCTTTAAGAAACTTGCAACCGACACAAAAATGCGGTGCGGCTAAAGAGCGTTCGTATTTTACAATTGCCGGCTGGTTCAGGTATTGTTTCAAGACACTCGTTCTGTAATCTTTTCTCTTTCTTGGAGCCAGAGACAAACCTTTCAGCGTGGAGTTTCCACGTCTTGTTGGTGTCAGAGTCTGTAGATGGACCCGCCGAGACATTGTTGGTATGGTTTGCACATAGGCAACTATGTTTCTGAACCTTTATTACCTGGCGGGGGCCCTCACGTCACACACCCCCCACACATGCTGACGAAGCGCCATTCACACACACTTTTCTCTGAAAGGTCAGTCAAAGGACATACTGGTTCACACACACACACACAGAAACGCTTATCGTATACATAAACAACTATTAAAATATGGTGTCAGGGATCTAGGGACACCTGGTGACCCAAAGGTCACCCCAGCCATAAAATAAATAAAAAAAGTAATTAAACAGGATATCAAAACGTAATCAAACCAGTTTTAGAGATAAGGAGTGCCCTCTAATAACTACTGACCCTGTATGGCAGTGTATCAGGGAACAGTGCACCTCTCTACCTTTGTGTCCAAAAACAGTGTGTGTGTGTGTGTGTGTGTGTGTGTGTGTGTGTGTGTGTGAGTGTGTGTGTGTGTGTGTTGTGTGTGTGTGTGTGTTTAAAAAAGATATATAAACTGTGTGTGTGTGTGTTTTAAAAAAATATATAAACTGTGTGTGTGTGTGTCTGTGTGTTTTAAAAAAATAATAATTATTATTATTATTTTATTTTTTTCTAAACTGTGTGTGTGTGTGTGTGTGTTTTTTATATTTTTATAAACGCATTGACCCTGTATGGCAGTGTATCAGGGAACAGTGCACCTCTCTTCCTTTGTGTCCAAAAACTGTGTGTGTGTTTGTGTGTGTGTGTGTGTTTTTTTTATAAACGCATTGACCCTGTATGGCAGTGTATCAGGGAACAGTGCACCTCTCTTCCTTTGTGTCCAAAAACTGTGTGTGTGTTGTGTGTGTGTGTGTGTTTTTTTTATAAACGCATTGACCCTGTATGGCAGTGTATCAGGGAACAGTGCACCTCTCTTCCTTTGTGTCCAAAACTGTGTGTGTGTGTGTGTGTGTGTTTTTGTGTGTTTTTTTAAATAAACGCATTGACCCTGTATGGCAGTGTATCAGGGAACAGTGCACCTCTCTTCCTTTGTGTCCAAAAACAGTGTGTGTGTGTGTGTGTGTGTGTGTGTGTGTTGTGTGTGTGTGTTTTTTAAATGTATTTATATAAACTGTGTGTGTGTGTGTGTGTGTGTGTGTTTTAAAAAATTATAATTTTTTTTTTTTTTTTTTTTTTTTTTTTTTTTTCTAAACTGTGTGTGTGTGTGTTTGTGTTTTATTTTAATTTTTATAAACGCATTGACCCTGTATGGCAGTGTATCAGGGAACAGTGCACCTCTCTTCCTTTGTGTCCAAAAACAGTGTGTGTGTGTGCGTGTGTTTTTTATTTTTATAAACACATTGACCCTGTATGGCAGTGTATCAGGGAACAGTGCACCTCTCTTCCTTTGTGTCCAAAAACTGTGTGTGTGTGTGTGTGTTTTTTTGTGTGTTTTTTAAATAAACGCATTGACCCTGTATGGCAGTGTATCAGGGAACAGTGCACCTCTCTTCCTTTGTGTCCAAAAACAGTGTGTGTGTGTGTGCGTGTGTTTTTTATTTTTATAAACACATTGACCCTGTATGGCAGTGTATCAGGGAACAGTGCACCTCTCTTCCTTTGTGTCCAAAAACAGTGTGTGTGTGTGTGTGTTTTTAATTTTTTTATAAACTGTGTGTGTGTGTTTTATGTATTTTATTTTGTTATAAATGCATTGACCCTGTATGGCAGTGTATCAGGGAACAGTGCACCTCTCTTCCTGTGTGTCCAAAAACAATGTGTGTGTATGTGTGTGTTTTATAAATGCATTGACCCTGTATGGCAGTGTATCAGGGAACAGTGCACCTCTCTTCCTTTGTGTCCAAAAACTGTGTGTGTGTGTGTGTTTTTTCACAACAGTTGTTTTAAAATTGGTTTTGTGCATGTGGTTCATTCCCATTTTCCTGTAAGAATGTTGCACGTACAACACATTCAGTTGACCATTTTACGCGGTTTTGGTAATGATTCCTGAGCTTGCTGGTTTCCTGAGTAGCCACATCGAGTAGAGTACGACAATGTTCACATAAGACTAGTTTTGCTAGCTGCCAGGACATTGTGCAACCCTGTATTGTATTAGTCATTTCAACAAGAAACAAAAGTCAATACAAAACCATTTCAGGGAAAACATGGTTTTCAAAATGCATGCAATTGCATTTTTATTTAAAACTGCAGTGTTTACAGGGAAGTGATGAATACAGCATTGTTCCAGAATCTGGACCACACCAGCAACACACATCTGCATGTGGAAGATGATCTGAGCTATATAAATATGCCCATATGAACGTACACTCACAATGTTGCTCTGGAACAAGCCACATCTATGAACGTTTCAGAAAAACAGATGCAGATGTGTGCAGACAAAAAAACCCATCACAGAAGGACTTCAATGATTAAAATTAATTCTTCAGTTATGTTTAAAAAAAGTCTTGATTGGTTTTAAAGGACATTCAACCATTCAATAAAGCTAGTGTTTGCGTGCAGTACTTCCCCCCCCCCCCCCCTTCAAATTCATATTTCAAAAGCAAAACACACAAAGGCATGTACGTATGCGCGCACACAATATCACCCCAAATGTAAAAAAAAATACCATACAGTTTCCACAATGCTTACATATACAAATACGTCATAAATTATAAAGTGCTGCAATTTCATTTAATTTCATTACAACTACTCATTCAATTACCGTTTATCAAACCTACAACGTCTGTACAAAGAATCCAAACCAATACAGCAGTGACATAGGCAGCAAGAAACTGCGAAATGACAAGAAACAGAAAGGAAGATTTTAAATGTACAGTACTATTAACAGTATCGTAAATCTCAAATTCTTTAGTATTATCATACATCATCCGTTCAATAAAAACCAAACAAAAACGCAACCAGATAGTACATCAGCTTACACATTGTGCCAAAACATCTAGAACAGTGAGTGGGTGGTGATGGTCCCAGCAACTGGGAAAACAGTCACACAATTTGATTGGCTCCGGCCCCAAGGGCTTCTTTCACATCTTCCCATTCCAATAGAGTTGTGACGTCCACTGGGCAAAGTCGGGGAGCACGGCGACAGACTGGTACACTCGGAATGCTTTCGGGGGCAGGTGCGACACACCCCCGTGAAGCTGGACCTGCAAGCGGGGCAGGGCATGCAGGTACCCCACCAATCACTCACTCTGCAGCAATGCATCATGGGTCAGAACTTAGTAATGGCGTCCTGCTGTGGAGGGAAGGTACAGATGTATGTTAATGCCGGATCAAAGAAAAACTATCAGGAAATGAATAAATGAAGCCTGCAGATTATGAGGATGACATTTTAAATGGTAATGCCAATTTCAGCTCGCTAGCCATGTTAAAGCCGAAGACAGAAAGCGAGGGGGGAAAACAAAAAAAAACAAAAAAACAAAAAATTCAATAAATGGCAATTTAATAAGACAATATTAATTCATGAGATTCTCACTCTTATGTTTAATGACGTACTGAAAAAGCACCCCCCACTGCACAAACCAGCTTCACCAACCACACAAACCTGCATATCGCCACCCGCACAATAAACTAGGGCATCACCACCCACTGCGCAAACCAGCGCTTCACCAGCCACACAATAAACCAGCGTATCATCACCCACACAATAAACCAGCACATCACCACCCACTGCACTTCACCAGCCACACAATAAACCAGCACATCACCACCCACTGCACAAACCAGCGCTTCACCAGCCACACAATAAACCAGCACATTACCACCCACACAATAAACCAGCACATCACCAACCACTGCACAAACCAGCGCTTCACCAACCACACAATAAACCAGCACATCACCACCCACACAATAAACCAGCACATCACCAACCACTGTGCAAACCAGCGCTTCATCAGCCACACAATAAACCAGCACATCACCACCCACACAATAAACCAGCGCATCACCAACCACTGCACAAACCAGCGCTTCATCAACCACACAATAAACCAGCACATCACCACCCACACAATAAACCAGCGCATCACCAACCACACAATAAACCAGCGCATCATCAGCCACACAATAAACCAGCGTATCCCCACACACAGCGCAAACTAGCACTTCACCAGGCACACAATAAACCAGCACATCACCACCACACAATAAACCAGCGCATCACCACCCACTGTGCAAACCAGCGCTACACCAACCACACAATCAAATCAGCGTATCGCCACGAGAGCATGACAAACAGAAATAACTACAAACAAATCAGGCTTGAGATAAGTGCTTTTGAACTGCTTAAATTTCAGTAAAAATTGGAAAATGGGGGTGTTCTAAACCTTTTGACGGGTAGTGTACATGCATACATATATATACACACACACACACAATATACATGTATGTATATATATATATGTATATATATATATATATACTGTACATACACATATACAGTGATACTTGAAAGTTTGCGAATCATAGAAATTGCACAAGGAAATTGTTTTTACCACAAAATCCTTATTTAATCAGAACCAATCTTTTCTTAACCCTTTATGTAAATGGTCTGGATTGACCAATTTCATATATTTTTTGAGGAAATTGTGCATACAGTAAAAATACAGAAAAAATAATTAGTGAAGGTGCAAAAATAAGTGAACCTCCTGTTGCCTTAGTTAAAACAAGTAGGTAAGTAGAATCAGGTGGGTGAATAATTGGGTACCAAGTTAACCAATCAATGGTCAGATCTTTAGGAAAGATTTTGGGTGGCAATACAGGTAAGAAACCTGGTCAGTTTGGTGTTACCCATACAGGTGAATGCAAAACACACCATGCTGAGATCTAAGGAGACCTCAGAAAGAGAGTAGTGAGTGCGCATCAGTCTGGAGAAGGATATAAAATCATCAAAAAGACTTGGGCTTCATCAGTCCACTAAGAGAGACAAATAATATTCAAATGGAGAGCGTTTAACACGATAGCGACTTTGCCTAGAAGTGGGCGTCCTTCTAAAATATCACCAAAACCCACAAGAAAAATAATAAATCAAGTAAAAAGCAACCCAAGAATAACATCCAGGGATCTACAAGTGTCCCTCGCTACACCTGATGTTATTGCGCATCCATCAACAATAAGAACGCTGAATGGAACTGCCATGCAATGGTAGCCAGGAAGAAGCCTCTGCTGTCTAAAAAGAACCAAGCTGCCTGTCTTAAGTCTGCTTGAGACCACCTGGACAAACCTGAAGGTTTTCAAGTCCAAAATCAACCTTTTTGGTCACAATCAAAAATGACATGTCTGGCGAAAACCCAAAATAACCTTATCTCTACGGTCAAGCATGGTTGCGGGAGTGTCATGATCTGGGGCTGCTTTTCTTCCTCTGGGCCTGGACGACTCGACATCATTAAGGGAACCATTAATTCTGAGGGATATCAGAGAATTCTTGAACAGAACATCAGGAGAGAGCTCAAACTTGGCCGAAAGTGGGTATTCCAACAAGACAATGAGAATGGCTCAGGAGAAACAAGTTTTGTGTTTTGGATTGGCCAAGTAAAAGTCCTGACCTAAATCCAATCGAGATGCTATGGCAGGACCTGAAGTGGGCTGTTCATGCCAGACAGCCCTCAAACCTCACTGAGTTGGCTGGGTTCTGTAAGGAGGAGTGGGCGAGAATCCCTCAAAGAAGATGCCAGAGTCTGATCAGTGGCTATAGGAGATGTTTGCTTCAAGTCATCGCTGCTAAAGGAGGTGCCACAAGTTATTGATTGAAGGGATTCACATATTTTTGCACACAAGGATATCGGAGTTTTTGTTAAATAAACCAGTTTTGTTAAATTAACAATGAAAATATATCATATTTCTTTGTATGTGTCCTTTATTTGGGATAGCTCGTTAAGAATTGAGGTTTAGATAAAGATCGTATAGGGTTATTTTTCTATAATATATGAAAATAATGACCACCGCCTGCAGGGTTCACAAACTTTCAAGCATCACTGTACACACACACGCACGCACACACATGCGCGCACACGCACTCCCACCCACACTGGACAGAAACTGACCTGCAATGTACTTTGCTCCGATTAACATAAACATGCTACCCAGAATGTAAAAGCCCAAAGGAGCACTACTGAAGATGCTAGTTTCACCTGCAGGCCGTCCAGAACCCCGGTCCAATTCACACAACACAGAGGAGAGAGAGAGGAGAGACAGTGGGACAAATAAGTACAGCATCAGGACACAACACACTGGCCTGTATTCAATCCACATCCGTCCTTAGCTTTGACACCCGCCCTTAACTTGCATTAACTAAATAATTAAATGCAAATGCCCGTTCCTTTTTTCCACCAAAAAACGGGTTGCTAGCAAGTTCAGCGATCACCTAAATTAATTCGACAAACTGCGCTTGTGAGGGAAACACCACAAACACTAACATTTATATGGAAGTCAAAGTTATGATACACATGTAGATTGAATACAGGGCATTAAAGTACACAGCAAGTGACACAGAGGGCGAGCGCATGTTTTCAGCAGGTGAAATGCACCCTGGGTATTTCCATTTCTTGGCTGGTATTGGTTGCCCAGCGTGCCAAGGTGATTGCATGATCAAGAATTTGAGCCCAACCCTGACACAAAGAGCACAAAAAAACCCGGCCCATCTGGAGCCTGACATTAAGAATCGGAGCAACCACCATGAATTCTTATTTAAGAATCAAATTATTTAATATGACAATACTGTAAAAAAAAAAAAAAAAACCTCAGGCTCAAACTCAATCAATCAATCTCAATCTTTATTTTTGTATAGCGGCATTTACAAACAGGTTGTCACACAGCGCTTCACAATTGGCATTTTCCAGAGGGAATAAAAAAAACTGAAAACCATTGGAACCAATGTGGGAGACTGGAAAATTATTCCCTGACCCCTTAAAAGGCGGTCGAGATGAACTCCTGGAAAATGGTGGGATACAGAGAAAAACAAAACAAATAGTCCTTGAGGCTCATGAGCTTAACAGACCACCGGAAGGGCATTCTAAGTGTAGGGGTGGGGTGGACCTCATCCCTCCAGATACCAGGGCAGGGCGGGGATGGAACCAGCAGCTAGGGTCTGGGCCAGCGGCATCCGGCTAACACATGGCAGGGGTGGGGGTTGACTCTGGGGCAGGTGAGCTCCGGGCAGGTGCCACGAAGTCGGGAGAAAAGAGGAAAGGTGCAATTATGACTATGATAAATATCACACCGGATCAGGGGAAAGAGTAGTGATAACACTTTTGCACCAGCAGAAGTAATCTAGGGCAGCATAACTAATTAGGTGAGTGGCACAGGAGCACGCAGCCATGAGGGCACTCAGAGACCATCCCACCACATCATCAGCAGTCCTGATAGGGGCAGATCATCACTTATGATTGGTGACAGTAAGGATAGCTCATTGCACCAGAAGGCTCTATTGCTACACCCCTCCACATCTGCACCTAATGACTATAAGAGAGACTAAAGAGATGTGTTTTTAACCTAGGCTTGAAAATTGAGACCGTGTCTGACTCCTTCACAGAGACGGGTAGACTGTTCCACAGTAAAGGAGCTCTATAGGAGAAAGCTCTGCCACCTGCTATATTTTTTGATATTCTAGGGACTACCAAGTTGCCTGCATCTTGTGAGCGAAGCGAACGTGGGGGATTGTACGGATGAAGTAGATCCGTCAAGTAAGAGGGTGCAAGTCCATGCAACACCTTATAAGTTAAGAGGAGTACCTTATAGTCTACACGATAGTTTATAGGAAGCCAGTGAAGTGACGCTAACACAGGACTAATGTGCTCATATTTCTTTGTTCTAGTCAGGATCCTTGCAGCAGCATTCTGTACGAGTTGTAGGCTCCTGAGTGAGGTATTGGAACAGCCAGACAGTAATGCATTGCAATAATCTAATCTAGATGTAACAAAGGCATGTACCAATTTTTCTGCATCTATTAATGACAGGAAGCCCCTAATTCTGGCAATATTCCTCAGGTGAAAAAAAGGCTACTCTGGAAATGGTTTTGATGTGACTATCAAATGAGAGACCAGGATCTATAGTAACACCAAGGTCTTTTATCACCAAACTTGCAGCAACAGAGCAACCATCCAGATTAAGAGATAAATCAGATAACCCTCTTCTGAGGTTTTTGGGCCCCAAGACCAACATCTCTGTTTTATCAGTATTCAACAACAGAAAATTATCTGACATCCAGTCTTTTATGTCTTTAAAACAGGCCTCCAACTGTTCGAATTGTCCTTCGCCAGGTTTCATTGATAGGTATAATTGTATGTCATCTGCGTAGCAGTGAAAATGTACGCCATGTTTACGAATGACATCACCAAGTGGCAACATGTAAAGGGAGAACAATAATGGCCCCAAAACAGAACCTTGAGGGACACCATATTCCATCTTGATGAGACCAGAGGGCTCATTTAACTGCACAAATTGATACCCATCTGACAGGTAGGACTTAAACCAGGAGAGTGCCTGTCCATGCAGTCCAACTAGGTTTTCAAGTCTGCTCAGAAGAGTTTGGTGGTCTATTGTGTCAAACGCCGCACTTAAGTCCAAAAGCACAAGAATAGAGACGCATCCACGGTCAGCTGATATCAGTAAGTCATTGACAACTTTAATAAGTGCTATAGTGTTGCCTAAATCCTGACTGAAAAGTTTCATAGATGTCATTTGATGTCAGGAATGAAGTCAGTCTCAGCTACAGCTTTCTCTAGAATTGTTTAGAGAAAAGAAAGATTAGAAATTGGTCTGTAGTTACTGAGATTTTCTGGGTCAAGGTTTGGTTTCTTTAAAAGTGGCTTAATTACTGCCACTTTTTGAGAATTTGGCATATAGCCTGATGAAAGAGACAGATTAATAATGTCTAGCATGGATTGCCCCATAACAGGAAGAAGTTATTTAACAAGTTTTGTTGGGATTGGGTCTAATTGGCAAGTAGATGGTTTGGAGGACATAAACAATTTAGAAAATTCAGTCCACTCCAGAGCACTAAAAAACTGAAGAGTAGCCATAGGACCCCTGTCCTGGTAAGCCTGTGCTTTCTGATCAGTGTCCGCTACAGCAGAAGGTGCCATTTTAGTAATTTCACCTCTAATTTTCTCAATCTTCTCATAGAAAAAGTTCATGAAATCATTACTATTATAGGCTGCCGGAGGCTTAGCATTGGTTTCAGTCTGGTTCTTTGTCAGTTTGGCCACTGTATCAAAAATAAATTTTGGATTATTCTTATTATGCTCAATCAGATCAGACAAATAGGTTGACCTTGCAGAGGAGAGAGCATATTTGTACTGTACCAGACTGTCTTTCCAGGCAGAATAAAATACTTCTAACTTAGTGGATCGCCACTTACGTTCCAACTTGCGAGAAGCTTGTTTAAGAGCACGTGTGTGGTCAGTATACCATGGTGCAAGCTTCTTTTGGCTAGTTTTTTTCTTTTTGAGAGGCGCAACAACATCAAGAGTGTTGCGCAGGGTGTAATTTAGATTGTCCGTCAGCTGATCGGATAGATTGTAGACTAGTGGGATCCTGATTAACAGTAAATGATTCTTGGAACAGGCTGACAAAGTTAGGTATAGCAGAGGAATTTTGGGAGCGACTAAAGTAGAACACTGGTTTTGATCTAATAGCAGTGGTAGCATGAATTTCAAACTGTGGATGTTCTTTGAAATATCAAATAAGTTATTATGACTATGTCATGCAGTTAAGGAAATCCAGTTAAGTAACAGACAAACAAATTAAAACTGTTAATGTGGAACTGCTAGTAAGGGTGTGGAAAGGATCGATTCATGCAGGAATATTTAAAAACCAGATCACACAAACACACACACGCATGACCTTAGAGGTCAGCTGTGGTCTGGAGTTGAAGCTGGTGAAGACCCAAGGCCATTCTCCAGCCGGCAGCTGAATATTGACACACAGAACAGGTCAAGAGGAAGAGGAAGAACGTTGGTAACATTTTAGGAAAAGTTGTCCTAAAGCAGGGCTCTTCAACCCTGGTCCTGGAGGGCCTGATGGTTTTCGTTGCAACTTAATCAATCAATTAAAGCAGTTGACTCACCTCACCTGGTTTCTTGGGTCTGAATTGAATGACAATTTTGGAAGTGAAAACAAAAACCGGCACACCCTGTGGACCTCCAGGACAAGGGTCAAAGAGCTACTGTATGTCCTAAAGTACAACTTCTGTATATGGACATTTCTAAACTTGATTATAAGGGTGAACAATAAGATTTTTCTTTATTAACTTTTTTATTTGATTGTGACACAATGCCACTGAACATTGATTCATTATGGAATCCAATCATTGGATGCTTTGCATTGTGTCACGTTCTTGGCCAAGACGAGACAAAGAGTAGTGGCATAATTCCATTCTTACGTTTCCGTGAAACATTGCTAAGACGTTGGGAGAACATGAAATGGGCTAAATCACTCCAGTATCTGACAAAGCTGCTTTTTGGAATAGTGCTGTGGTGTCCTTCACAGAAGTGAAATCCTATGAATAGGACTCGCTCCCCATGTCACTTACATATGTACAACAACATTCAAAAATTATTATTTCACTGCACCTTTTAGCTGCTACAACATACTGCAAGGAAGTTTATACACAGTGCCCCACAAATGCACAGTTAAAAAACAATATATATTTTTTAAAACTACTGTTTATTTTAAAAAAACATTTAAAAAATATATATATTTTATGAACGTTCAAGATTTTTTTTTCCACTTTGAAGTTGAATGGTAAAATTTGGAAATAAATGAAAAAAGTCTGATTTAATATGTTTTAATATCAGGCAACAACTGACATTTTTGAGACTGTTGTAGACATTAAAGGGGCACTGTATGTATAACAACATTCAGCAACCATATTTCATTTTTCATATGCAGGTTATAGCTTAAGTTTACATTTGTACAGCATTCAACAATCACATTTTACAAGCTTTAGGTGCAGTTGCATGACGGACATCTTGCCATTCTCCCATTCCAATATCTTTTTCTCAGTTTAATGCGGGGCTTTCATTCTGTATACTAATACTGAGGTCAGCTTACATGAGAATAAATGCACTTCAGAGACCCAATGCTGGGAGTATGTACTGGATAAAAAATTTGGTGATGTAGAGAATGTGTGTTTGAAGAACAGGTACCATTTCCGTTGGAGATGCACTCGGTGGTCTCCCAATCCATCGCTTTCTGCACAGCCTTCTTCCAGCGGGCGTAACGGAATTCGCTTTCTGCACAAAGGGGGGTTAGGAGGAGAGATCGCAGATCAGATCACGTGTCTGTGAACGAGCACGCAATTCAGAGAGAGTGAGAGGGAGAGTGTGAGAGAGTGAGTGAGTGTGTGAGGGTGTGAAAGGGGAGGGAGAGTGAGTGAGTAAGAGAGAGTGAGTAAGAGTGTGAGTGTGTGAGAGTGAGTAAGAGCGAGCGAGCAAGGGAGAGAGAGAGAGAGAGAGAGATTGTGAGTGAGTGAGTGAGTGAGTGAGTAAGAGAGAGAGTGAGTGAGTGAGTGAGAGTGGGTGACGCATTTCCTCTCAATTCCTGCTGCACAGGTCAGACGGAGGGCCGTCAGCTTTACCTTCAGGGTTGATCTGGGGTTCAAATTTCTCGGACGTGACGGCGCTCAGGTCCTCGGGCTTCAGGCTCCAGACGCTGACCCCCTCTGCCGCCCCCGCAGCCATTGCCGCTCCCAGGGCAGTGGTCTCTGGCATGGAGGGCTTCACTGGGACAGCCAGGGAGCAGGAGGAGGGCTGTCATTCTTTTCTTTTTTATGCTTTCCCCCCCCATTTTTACTCCCAATTTGCAATGCCCAATCATATTCCAAGCCAGCAACCCCCGCTGTAAATTCGGGAGAGCTAGATAAGCATGCTTTCCCCCTCTGAAGCGCGTGATGTCAGCCACCACTTTTCACAACGCAGTCTGCAAGTTAATCATGCACAGACATGAGTCGGAGGAAGACACTTCATTTGCAACTTTGTACTGGCAGACTGTGGGTGCCCCAATTGACCAGCGGGGATCGCTGTTTTACTACAAGACACAGACAATCCAGCCGACTTAATGGCTCCCTCCCTCGCGCCAATTATTCAATTATTATGGGAGTTTTACCAGGAGAAATAAAGGTGAAATAAATAAATAAATATTCGATACCAAACCGTGGGGCTCATCCACACACTAGAACAGTGTGCAGATCGTGGGGCTCATCCACACACTAGAACAGTGTGCAGATCGTGGGGCTCATCCACACACTAGAACAGTGTCTTAACAGGATGCAGACCGTGAGGCTCATACACACATTAGAACAGTGTCTTAACAGGATGCAGACCGTGGGGCTCATCCACATGAAAGAACGGTGACTTCACAGGATGAGCCACCCAGCAGCCCCCTGGGGGTGCATCATTCTAATATTCTTGTAAAGCACCATGGGATTTTACTGTACTGCAATAGTTACATGGCATCGAACAAGCTAAAAAGCAATGGTAAAACAAGTAAACAAATAAAACAGGTTGAACTCAGTCTAATGGGTTAAAATAGCAGGTGGCTTTACAGGGAAAAATATGTGACCCGGAAGGATTTAAACAGGAAGTGCTCTTTCCTGTTTAAAAAAAAAAAAGTGCGGGTCTTACCCACAGGGATGCAGAGGATATCAGCCTGCAGTTGCATCAGCAGCCTGTTCGAGGTCATCCCCCCATCCACCTGCAGCTGCGTCAGAGGGATCCCACTGTCCTGGTTCATCGCATCCAGGATCTGAACAAACAAACAAACGCACGCGCGCACGCGCGCACGCACGCACACAGAGACACAGACACAGACACAGACACACTAGTTAGTTAATTAATCACCCAATCACCTGCAGTGAGGTGATGGAAAGAGGGATCCTCATTGGTCGGATTCACTCAGTCACAATCAATAAACCGATCACATTAAACTTGTCATAGAACCTAGCTAACAGGGTAGAAAACAGTAATATGTGTGTGTATGCATTCACACAAAGACACATTTTGATTCTCCCCCACACAAATTAGCAATGCCCAATTGTCACGGTAGGCCTGTCCCATCAGTGCAACATTCGTCAATTAGGGAGGGAGGGAGCGTTTCCTCCTAAATACGCGCTGCCAGCCATCAGCTTCCGCTGTCCTGAGGCAGCTACTCTGTTGGAGTACTGTGCAACTTGGCTCAGTACACTGCTGGAAGGGCAATCTGGATAAAGTATCTGTGTTAAAGAAGATCAACTGCATGCTAAAGAGAGCTCCTTGCCTCACGAGTCTGAAAGCACACGGCCTCCAGCGCTGCAAAAGACAGGTGACTCCTGTTAGTGAACTGAGTCAGACCACAGATGATTCTGCAGGAGAGGGAGAGAAAATGTTTATCAATTACAACCCACCTTTATTGGGTCATTATAGAAAACCATAAAAACACTGTTGAAAAACAACACCTTCGCAACGCTTTACACGGCAATTATATGTCCTCTCCCCTCACAAACCAAAAAGGGAGGGAGATGAGAGGAGAGGGAGTTGAGGGAAAGAGTTTCAACATAGCTGATGGCTGAGCAGAAAACTGTAAAGGAATTACACAACTATATACAGTATATATATACAATGGGGGAAATAAGTATTGAACACATCAACATTTTTCCCAGTAAATTTATTTGCAATGAGGCCATTCAAGTGAAATTTGCACCAGACTCAAAGAATTGAGACAAAAAATCTAAACATTAAAGTCCATATGTAAATAAAGTTATATGTAATAAAGTGGAATGACATAGGAAGTATTGAACACACTAACTGAAATTATTTCAATACTTAGTGGAGAAGCCTTTGTTTGTAATGACAGCTTCAAGGTGCTTTCTGTATGAAGTAACTAATCGCCCGCAGTATTCAGGTGTGATTTTGGCCCATTCCTCTACACAGATTGTCTTTAAATCTTGAAGATTGCGGGGGGGCCCTCTTGTGAATCTGGATCTTCAGATGCTTCCACAAATGTTCAATTGGGTTTAAGCCAGGTGATTGACTGGGCCATTCCAACAAGTTGATTTTCTTTCTCTGAAACCAGTTTCCTTTGCTGTATGCTTTAGATTGCTGTCCTGCTGGAAGGTCCACCCACGTCTCATCCTCAGCATCCTGGTGAATGGCAGCAGGTTCATCTCAAGAATCTCTCTGTACATGGCTCCATTCATTGTTCCTTCAATGATATGAAGTCTGCCAGTACCACGAGAGGAGAAACAGCCCCACATCATGATACTTCCACCTCCAAACTTCACTGTTGGTATAGTGTTATTCGGGTGATGTGCAGTGCCATTTCTCCTCCATACATGGTGTGTTGTGTGACAGCCAAAAAGTTCAATTTTGGTCTCATCTGACCAGAGTACATGCTCCCAGTAGTTCACTGGCTTGTCCAAATGTTGTTTGGCAAACTTTAAATGAGCTTCAACATGTCTTTTTTTCAGTAGTGGAGTCTTGCGGGCTGAGCGTGCACAGAGGCCATGGCGGTGGAGTGCATTGCCTACTGGAGCTCTTTCCTAGTGGTCCTTGGCTCTTTGGCTACTCTTCTAAGTATCCTTCTGACTCCCTGATCAGAAATCTTGCGAGGAGCTCCTGTGCGTGGCCGGTTGATGGTGGAGTGATGTTGCTTCCACTTACGGATAATGCCCCCAATGGTGCTTACTGGAAGATTCAGAAGTTGTGAAATACGTCTGTAGCCAATTCCATTTTCATGTTTTGCAACAATCTGGTTGCGAAGGTCTTGAGAGAGCTCTTTGCTTTTACCCATCATTAGATGTTTCTTGTGTGGTACCTTGGTAACAAAAAAAAAACTTTTTTATAGCCCATCAATATATTCTAACCCAGCTGACATTAATTAGCACAGATTGGAGGTAGAGTTGCCTCCTAATTAGTTATGGTTTTCAGCTGGTTCCTTGCCTTTCCTTGCTGTGGTGTACTGCTTTTTCTTAGTGTGTTCAATACTTTTTTCCAGTTTCATTCCACTTTATTACACATAACTTTATTTACATATGGACTTTCATGTAAACCATAACCACAATATTAGTGGTTTAAAATGGCCTTTAGTTGTCATGCTGTCAGGTCATGCAATTAAGCGAAAAAAAAAAACCCACTAAAACTGACATCTTCTGTGACTTTATCACAGTTGTAGTAAAAGCTGCTAAAGCCACATGAGACAGCTCTCTGCTCGATCGTGCCAACTCTACTGCTACTCACCCTCTCGCACTGGGCTCCCAGTAGGGGGCGTACAAGCCAGAAAACGCCGGAACAAAATAACACCCATAGGACGTGCCTACTGCAGCGGCCAGTTTCTCTGCAGGGGGAGGGATGGAGAGGGGGAAGGGGGGAGAGAGAAAGATACATTCACCTGTGCCCTCTTGTTCTGCTAACTCAGGGGTAAGGAACCCTGGTCCTGGAGAGCCGCAGGTTCTGCTGTTTTCATTGTTACTCAGCACTGAATTGATCAATTATTGATTATTATCTTATAATCAGTTCTGTGCATCTTATTAGAAGCATGAACACAAAAAAACGTAGACCCTGTGGCCCTCCAGGACCAGGGTTCTCTGCCCCTGTGCTAACCAAACTCAACCTGAAGTGAGAAATGGTAAAGTCTGTTCCTCACCGATCTCAGTGGAGCACTGGACAATTCCCAGATTGTCCTTCAGCCACCGGACCACTGCTCCAGCTATAGCCACCGAGCCCTTGGGAGAGAGACACCAATCACAGATGAGCACAGGCAAATGCACCAATCACAACAAATCAGGGCCCATAGAGAGGCCAATCACAGATTGGAACAAAAACAGGCAAATAGTCAACAGAGATAGTTGAGTATTTAGACCAACTACTGAAACACCTGACTCCCTTCTTCAACCGAGGAAGGGGACCTAATTGAAATCATTTGGTGTAGTGCATTGGTTACAACAAAACCCTGCACACACTTGGCCCTCGATTGAATGAGTTTGACATCCCTGCTTTATCTGTATTGCTCTCTCTGTTATATTCTTACTGTGAAGCACTTTGAGCACACTAATTGAAAAGTGCTATATAGGGCTCAACCGGTAAAAGCACTTGCCCGGAGTGCAGGTTGCCCACTGCGGCCAGGGTTTGATTCCCCAGCTGCAGCTCTGGCCAGGGAGTCGCGCTCAGGGGGGTGGCTATTGGCCGTCCACCCGAGGGAGAGGGGGGAGGGAGGTCGGCATGAGTTTGCCGCAGGTACAGAAAGCTTTGTGTATCGAATTCACAGTCCAGAGCTTGGCGGGGTCCGTCTCAAAGGAGGCGGTTCGCTCACCCTCGTCACTACCGGTTGCAGGCGACAGGCTCGTGGGGAGGGTAATTGAATTCAAAGGGTACAATTGGCACCAAATCGGGAGAAAAAATAAATAAATCATTTACATTTTATGATATAAAATATTACTTTTTTATAACATTTTTATTATTCAGGAAAAAATATGGATCTCTTAAAAAATATGAAAGCAAAAAATGTGAAGATGACATGAACACAAGGTCATGTGATCCACAGAGAAACTAAAAGAAGAAGAAACTGACTCCAGAGACTCCACACAATAATGTGAATAGACTGAATAGCTGAATAGACTGAATATAAATCAACAAACATGTTTACATCCACCTGTTTAAATCTCACAGGTTTCACAAAGTTCAAATCCAAACCTTTTCAGCCCAAAAAGGGAAAAAAAAGCCAATAGAGACTCCTATTTTAATATGATTAATATCCGTTTGTAAAGATAAACAGCAGTGGAAAGAGAACAAGCTGAAGTGGGGGAGTGTTGGTACCTCCAGGGCATAGCAGGCGGGCGTGTCCCGGCCCAGTTTGTACGCCACTGTGGTCAGCAGGCCATGGTCGGACATCACAGGCTGCAGGGAGCACAGAAAGGGTTAAACCTGACAGAGAACACATGCTGTTCTACATTTCATCTTGAACAAAATTGAGACTTATCCGTGGATGTACTCATTTTGGTACACCATTTCACTATTTCTACCTGTATGTCTGTGTTTACTGTGTCTGTGTCTGTATGTCCAAAGATTACTCACGAATGGATACATGTGTAATGTGAATGTTTGAGTAAATAGGTTTGATAACATATCACTTTTTTATTTTTTTTACCTTTGAGCCAGTGTTTCTGAGCAGGAAGCAACCGGTTCCATACCTAAAAGAAAATTGGAAATAATTTAGTGTTGCATTGTGGTCACTGAAGTTCTTTCCAGTCTCCTCTGCAGGTCAATGGCCCTGCCCCATGACTACCCTTCACCCTTAAAACACCTCAGCTCCCATATCGCTGTGGGTTTTGGGATACAACAAACCGCAGTTATGGAGGACGACATGGCTGGTCTTCTCCATAAGTCCCTTACGGTAACACAATAGGATCCATCACAGATTAAACCAAGATCTTAGAATTACAGGGTTCCATCTGATGTTTTTGCACACAAAAAACCGGAACAAATTTGCACATCCAAAAAATGTAATGACTTCAGGCAAGAGAGGATATGAGATTCAATTGTATGAAACAGCTCCACGAGACAATGAAAAAGACAGAAAGGTCTACAGAGTGAAAGCTCAGCTAAATAACTCATTGTGACTGTTTGCAATTATTTCAGTGTTGTGTGGAACTTTTTCATACAAAAAAAAAAAAGTTATTAACAAGGGAATGCTCTTTGTTGTGCATTTTTGCTATACAGCAGATTAAATGGCAAAAAAAATATTATTATTATTATTATTTTTATTTTTTATTTTTTTTCAACATGTTAAAACTTAGCATCAAGGCAATACAAAACAATGCTGTGATGTGAGACTTTAAAGGGTGATCATTCAAAACTATACGATGTACATATAGAACCCTCTGAAAAGGGGGAGGGGGTAAAGCTGTATCCGTGGAGATGGATGTGAACAGAGATCTTACGTGTTTTTTGCTTGCCCGTCCTGGAAGCACATCTGCCCAACTAGAGCTGCAGACTGGTCTCCCAAACACTAGAACAAAAAAAGCTTTCCATGTACAAACACACGCTGGGACGTTATTTTATTGGATTAATTAATGGATGAGCCACATGTGGCAGCCTCTGCTTTCTATATACTTGTTCCTCATTTACCCAGGTATTTCCATTTTTTTGTCAACTACCCTGTTAAAATAAAAATAAAAATAAAATAAAAAGTCTTACCCCTGATATGGGAACCCCAGTAAGAGCACCGGATTTCTGTAAGATAAAGATAACATGTTAATAAATAATAAACAATAATAGGCATTATTTAATGGTCACGGTACATAACTAATGCAAGACACAGCAGAGGTTGAGCTTAACCGATTGGACATATTTCATCATGATGCGTACAATACACAACACCCAAAAGCCAAGCAATGCAGCAGCTGCAGCTTGACAAAGATGTGGGGGTGTACTTTGACCTCTGGAGAGTGAAGAGGTTTCTGGAGGCCATCAGAGCAGCAGAGTGTTGCGCAAGGAAGAGTTGTTATGTTGCCTGGGAAATGGACCTTTAGCCACCTGAGCAAGGTGCGCAGCATGTTGACAGCAGAGGAGCATGCCATGAGATGGACACAGGAGGAGCACGTGTGTGCCTGTGTGTTTGTCTCAACAGCGGAGCATGCCATGAGACAGACAGGAGAAACACACTCACATCTAGTACATTTCCAACTGCAGGCAGAAACAGCGCTGCTGACCCTGTGTGTGTGTGTGTGTGTGTGTGTGTGTGTGTGTGTGTTCATGTGTATTTGTGTGCGCATGTGCTCATGCATGCGTGTGTATTAGGGTGCGTCAAAAACAGTTGTCACGTGTTCGTTTGCTTGCAATTTTGATCCACTTAATGAGAACCTGGCAGTATAAAAATCAGTTCAATATATCAATGTTTAGGGGTCGCGTACAGTGCCTATTTACACTGGCATATTTATGCATAGCAAGAAAACTGAAAAAAAGCCCCCTTTGTCCTAAATAAGCTGTTTATTTAACCCATGAAATGGTTTAATGGGATCCAATGCATGGCTCAAAGCCCCCCGCCCCAGTGTTAGGAATTGGAAATGCACCATTTAACAGCACAGGAGGCCTGCAGAAGTGCAGTGCTCTCCATGACAACAATGATGAAGTCATACTCACCAGACTAGAACATATTTTCTACCAGTATGCAGAGAGAGACAACAGAATACAAGTGAAGGTTTCAGAACAACTAAAAAAAACACACTTCCTCCACACTGGCCTGACCAAAACAATCTGATAATATTTCAAACCCATGAATGTTTGTCAAGGAGGCACGCTTATCCAACGCAACTTCCGTCGCCTATATTTGACATCTTGTACAGCTAAATACATTAATGTGAAGTAGCTTGGCTCGGCTGAGATGTGAAGCTACACGGTGTGCCACAGCACTCCAAAACAAAACTCTCACCCAACAAAAAAACAGGAATTCCACATTCACCGTCCTCGGTTCTTAATTTCTTAAGCACCTTCTCAATGTATTAATGTCAAGGGTACGGCACGTTTTCTAACTATGAGGTTTGAAGATAATTTGGCTGTGTTCAGACGTTTTGGGTTAATGGGGAAGGGGTTCTGTACAGAGAGGGAGGAGTTTTGATCTAGGGGTAGGGGGAGCTAAGGGGGGGTTGGGTAGGGGTGTTGGGGGTTACTTTTCACAGTATAGTGTTGTAAATCATTGATGATTAGGCTAATTTATCAGGAGAACAGATATGGCAGATATACAGTAGGCTCCGTTTTTATTCACACCTTTGATAAAGATGAACAAACGAGATCGTATAAAATAAACTATACAAGTAATCAGGTATATTTTATGCAAAAAAAAAATCAAAAATGATATTCTTTAATAATAATGCATTGGCATGAAGCACAATCGACGGGACACAAATGTTTTTCAGAAAAATCAAGAATCACAAATATTCACACCCCTGTAGTAGAAGGTGACTACTTGCTTTTATCATGGCGTCACCTTCTGTAGTGTCATACGAGAATATGGAACTTCTTGGAATCCTCAACCATTCCTCCATGCAGAATTGTTCCATTTCCTTCAGATTCTTGGGTTGACATTTGTGGACTGCTTTTTTGAGTTAAAACCACAATTGGATTCAGGTCTGGAGATTGAGATGGCTACGTCAGGACACTGTGCTCTGTCAACCATTTCTTTGGACATATGTTTGGGATCGTTGTCTTATTAAAAGGTCCAAGGTGTAGCTTCCTGGTGGAGGGAACAAGGTTTTTTTGGGGGGAAAAATATATATTTAAAAAAAATTATAATTAGGGCCCCAGGGCCTGTGGATGCAAAACAACCCCAAAGCATTAAAGATTCACCACCATGTTTCACCATAGGCATGAGGTGCTTTTCGACGCCAAACATAACGCTGATGTGCATGTCCAAAAAGCTTGATTCGGCCACAAGACAGGGTTCCAATTGTAGTTCAGATGTTGTTTGACGAATTTGACGTCAAGACGCCTTTTTCAGTGAATTGCCTTCAAAAGAGGCTTCTTTCTTGCAACTCTGCCATAAAGGCCATTGCTTTGGAGATCTTGAACTGTGCCCCTTGGACTTCTTTTTGCCTCTCAAACCATCCGTCTCACTACACGTGGGGGCAAGATAGACTTGCGTCCTCTACCTGGCAGGTTAGCCACTGTTCCAGTGGCCTTAAACTTCCTAATAATTGACACAACAGTGGAAATCTTTAACTTTTTAGTGACTTATTTGTAGCCATCTCCTGATGTGTAGAGGTCAATAACCTTTTGTCTGATGCTTTCAGGGAGTTCTTTGTCTTTCACCATGATGATGGCTGACCAGTATTTCAAACACGTGTTCCCTCTTTTTATACCCTAGGGAAACAGGAAAACATTGTAGGCCACTGTATAGTTCCATAACCTTCCAATGAACTACAAATAAATTGTATATTTATGAAGATTTGTTTTTGTTGGATTACATTTAAAAGAATAGTTAGGGGTGTGAATAATTGTAATCCAGATGTTTTCTGGAAAAAAATATTATTAATAAAACAAAAGATGTTTTTCTGAACAATTGTATTAGTAAGATGCGTACAGATATATCAGATTTGTTTAGCATAAAATATACCTCATATCATATATAGTTTATTTTATACAATCGCTTTTGTTAATCTTTATCAAGGGTGTGAATAAAAACAGAGCCTACCGTATAGTGCCTATAGAAAGTCATCATACCCTGTTGAAATAGTCACTTTTTTTTTTTTGTCTTACAGCCAATCACCTTCCAGATCACACACCAAGCTAATTGGCCTCCACCTGACATCAATTGTAGTGGTTTTGATTATTTCACAATAATATCAGCTGTTCCTTGAGGATTCCACTCCTAGTAGTGGATGGTAATGCAAAGAATTCACCATGGCTGGAAAGGTGCTTTCAAAAGGATAAAGTTGTGGATAGGCACAAGGATATAAAAAGATTTCAAAGGCTTTAACTGTCCCTCTAAGTACCGTTCAGAATATTATTAAGAAGTGGAAGGCATATGGCACCACCCACACCTTGCCAAGATCCCCCTCCAAACTGGATAACCGAGCCAGGAAAAGATTGATCAGGGAAGCTACCAAGAGGCCAATGGCAACCTTGAAGGAGTTACAAGTCTTAATGGCAGAGATTGGGCGATCTGTGCATGTGACAACAATCTCACAAGCTTTACACAAAGCTGGCAAGAAGTGGCAAGGGTGGCAAGAAAGAAGCCTCTTCTGAAAAATTGTCACACTGAGTCTCGTTTACGTTAAGCGAAGAAACACATAGAAGACAACGACCCAAAACACACCGCCAAAAAAACAACGCAGTGGGTAAAGGATAGGAAGGTGAATGTCCTTGAGTGGCCTAGTCAGAGCCGTGACCTAAATCCGATAGAACATCTGTGGATGGAGTTGAAGTGTGCAGTCCATCGCCGCTCACCACGGAATTTGACTGAACTGGAACAGTTCTGCAAGGAAGAATGGGCAAATATTGCCCAATCTAGGTGCGCAAAGCTGGTAGAGACATATCCAAACAGACTGATGCCTGTAATTAAAGCAAAAGGTGCCTCTACAAAGTATTAAATCAGGGGAATGATCACTTTTCCAACCCTGTTATTCTAGTTTTTCATTTTGTATTAATTATCAGAAATTGTGCCCTTTTTTCTTTCACTTGAATGTTGTAAGGCAAAATGTGTAAATAAAGCTGGAAAAAGATGGATTTTATGTACTTTCATTTCAGGCTGTAAGACAAAAAAAAAATTCTATTTCAAAAGGGTATGATGACTTTCTATAGGCACTGTATGTATACTACTGGTTAAAAGTTTAGAACAGGGGTCCCCAACCACCGGTCCGTGAGGCATTTGGTACCGGGCCGCACAGAAATAATAAAAAAAACATTTCAATTTTATTTCCATTTTATTGACTATCGCAGTCTGCAGGGTGTTTTATTTAGAAAAATGACCACTTCCATCTGTGTGCCTCTTTTCCGCACTTGTCTCACCTCCATTTTTCCAGTTTTTATTGAAATTTACGCAGATTAATGTCTGAAATGTACTCTGAAATTAAAGCATAGAACATATAAACAATTGGAGATAAAAAATATATCATGGAATCATTATAAATCTTATTTACATTTTTGACTCATCAAAGTAGCCACCTTTTGCAGATATAACAGCTGAACACACTCGTGGCATTCTTTCTACAATGGAAATCAAATATTGTTTGGAAAGTTCTTCCCAACACCGTTGCAGAAGATCCCACAAATGTGTTGCAATTGTAGGTTGCTTTGCTTTCACCCTTCTGTCCAGTTCATCCCAAACCAGCTTGATGAGGTTTAAGTCTGGAGACTGTGCTGGCCATTCCATTTGATTTGAAGCCTACCGTCTTGTTCTTTTCTTCTAAGGTAGTTCTGACATAGCCTGGAGGTATGTTTTGGGTCATTATCTTGCTGTAGGATGAACCGCTGACCAGAGGGTATTACATGGCGCTGCAAAATGCTGTGGTAGCCCTTTTGGTTCAGGGTGCAAGTCGCCGACTCTGGATCCAGCAAAAGAGCCCCAGACCATTATGCATCCTCCTCCATGTTTGACAGTTGGTGCCACACACTGAGGAACCATCCTTTCGCCTACTCGACAGCATACAAAAACCCTGCATGATGAACCAAAGATTTCAAATTTTGATTCATCGGTCCATGAGACCTTCTTCCAGTCTTCAGTAGTCCACTGGCGGTGCTTCATGGACCAGGCAAGCCTCTTTTTCTTATTTTGCCATCTTAGCAATGGCTTTCTTACTGCACACTCGACCTGTCCAACCTGCAGCTCGAAGTCTTCTCTTCACAGTTGAAACTGAGACTTCCTTACTTCAACCAGTGTTAAGCTGTGCTTGAAACTGTTTTCCCTGTGAGCTTTGATTCCAAAGCTGTTGACTCTCAGAAACTTGTCTTCTGATTTTGTTGTGGCTTTGGGTCTGCCAGACCTTTTCCTGTCAGGGTTTCCAAGTGCCTTTTGGTGGTGTAGGAAAACTGTACTGACACCTTGGCCTGCTTTGCAATTTCTCTAAAGGAAAGACCTACACTTTTAAGAGTTATAATGGTCTGTCTGTCTTCCTTTGTTAATTGTCTTTTTCTCTTCTCGCCATTATGATAGCAATATACTACTTCCTGCAGTGCAATATTGTCCAAATAATGCTTCAGAGGGTGTAGTAGCACAGTCTGTTCCAACACTGCTTTTATTGAACGATGTGTATAGATATATATATACGCCATTTAGCAGACGCTTTTATCCAAAGCGACTTACAGTAGTGAATGCATACATTTTCAGTATATGTGGCCCCAGTGGGGATTGAACCCACAACCTAAGCGTTGCCAACGCTGTGCTCTACCAACTGAGCCACAGAGAACCACCTACAGACAGAGGGTTTGTAAGTAATCAACAAAAGTTGGGACACCTGTAGGAATTGTTTGCATCAACCTTTAAGACTTACTTCCATTGCTGCAGAACAGCTGTAAGTTGTTAACCCATTACTTGTTCCCTGAAAAAGGCCTTTTTTTAAAATAACTCTGAAATGTACAGGTACATAATACCTAAATATTTTGTTTCTTTTTTTTTTGTACCTCTGGCAGTTTACCGCTACCTTTGTACCATTTCAGGTTATTCACTGGACTTTAACTGCTTACATTTCAGTAAAAACTGGGGGGTGGGGGTGTTCTAAAACTTTTGACCGGTAGTGTATATATATATAATTATAGATTATTATCATTATCGCTATGTCAAGAAAAGCGTTTGTGCATAATATAGGCTGTGTATTACAAAGGTTGGAATTATGGAATCTCCTACGCAATCAAAAGTGTACACTGTATCAGGAGGGTGTTACTGGATATTTTCTTAAGGCAAAAGAAGCGAACACACACACACACACACACACAAAACACACACACAACACACAACACACAACACACACACACAACACACACACACACACAACACACAACACACACACACAACACACACAACACACAAACACACACACAACACGGCACAGCACACACAGATACACACTGATAAAAGCATGCACTTACCATTAAACCATAGATTTCTGAGGAGCTTCTGACTTTTGGCAGGATCTCCATTGGAATATCAAAATATCTACAGGAATCACACCAGACGTGCAGTATAATAATATATTTATATTTAGTTTTTTTTTTTTTTTTACATTGTATTTCTAATTTTTCCCATTTTTCTCCCCAATTTGCTGCCAATTATACCCTATTTATCTCAATTCACCTCCCCATGAGTCCGCCGCCCGTCCTCCGGGCGAGACACTATTTCCGGACCGATTTTTATCCGCCTCTTCCGAGACGGAAATCTACCACAGACGCCTTTTTCCTGCTCTTCGACGGACTCGTGCCGGCTCACCCTCCCCCCTCCCCCAGAGGCGGACAGCCAAACGCCGCCTCCGATCGGAGCTGACAACCAGGGCCGGTCTGGTAGAGACGCGGGTTTTGAACCACGTCCCTGACAGGTAGCGCACACCACACTGGACCAGCCAAAGTGTGGTGCGTTAGACTGCTACGCTATCCGCCAGCCCCTATTTAGTTATAATTCGAAGTGGCAGGCCCTTTAGACTGTTGCATTGTGTTCTCCCATTCATTCAACATTGATCACTTATTTATATATGCTTAACATTACATACAAGGCATCGCAGTGTCTTACAGTTGTGTATCATTAATAAGTATTTACGGTACCTTCTCTTCTATCCCCCCCTCCACCATTCTTGCAAGGCATACATGCAGAGTTCCGATTTCTGGGGCAGTCTAACAAGTGTGAGCTGACATTTACAAGTGTGAGCTGCCTATCTTGGTTGCGGTTCGAAACCAGACTATACCAAACTGGCCCTGGTGGGGAGCCCTGATCAGGGGCAGCATTTGGCTGTCCGCCCCAGGGGGAGGGGAAAGAAGGGAGGGTGAGCCGGCACAAACTAGCTGAGAAGTGTGGTGCCTCCAGAACGTGGGTGGGTGAATTCCGTCTCGAAGGAAGCGGAGTTCGCTGCCCTCTGAGAATTAGCATGCCCCATAGAGACGGGCGGCGAGTTTGTGTGAGGAGAGCAAATCGAAATAAATAGAGGGTATAATTGGTCACTAAATTGGGAGAAAAAACTGGGGGGGAAAAAAAATTCTTAAACAAAAACAAAAAACTAAAAAAGTGATAGGGACAGGAGAATTAGGTGCAGAGTTCAGGGTTCTAACGGGGCAGTGATAGGGACAGGAAACGTACTTGCAGAGTTCAGGGTCCCAGTCCATGGTGTGGATGTTAAAGAGCATTGTGCGGCTGGCGTTGGTCACGTCTGTGCAGTGGACGCCCCCACTCTTCCCCCCCGTCAGGCACTGCAGGGGAACACAGGATGGCCAACGTGATGCCCCCCAGTGGCTCAGTGGGAAAATGCACCCAGAGGCAAGTGCATCAGAGGAGCACACAAGTTTACAAACATAAGAATACATAATATAGCCATTCAGCCCATCTAGGCTCGTCATGTCCTAATCTAAAGAGTATCTAATACTACATCTAGCCTGGAATTGAAAAGCCCAAGTGTTTCTGCCTCTACTAACTGACCTGGCAAGCTGTTCCAGGCATTGACAACTCTCTATGTAAAGAAAAACTTCCTAATATCTGTGTGGAATTTGAACTAATTTCCACCTGTGGCCTCCTGCTCTGCTGACCCCACTTATCATAAAAAATCTTTGGCATTTCACTTTGTTAATCCCTTTTAGGAATTTAAAAACCTCAATCAAATCCCCCCTAAGTCTCCGTTTGCTAAGCTTAAATAGATTGAGTGCATCATCAGTGTATCCTCATAACTTTTACCTTTCATACCAAGTATCAGTTCAGTTGCCCTTCTTTGAACTTTTTCCAAGAGCTTCTATATATTTCTTGTAGTGCGGTGCCCAGAACTGCACACAGTATTCTAAGTGAGGTCTGACAAAGGCATTATATAACATTAATATAACCTCCTTTGATTTATACAAAATACTTTTTGCTATGTATCCCAGCATCCTGTTGGCTTTTTTCACTGCTGTAGCACACTGCTTTGATGCAAATAGGAATTGTCGTTGATCAAATTGAACACCTACTAACCTTTCTCCTCATTATACATTACATTATAGGCATTTGGCAGACGCTCTTATCCAGAGCGACGTACAACAAAGTGTTAACCGTAGTCAAGAACAGTTTCGCTGAAAGAGAACATGAAAGAGAAAGAGAACACTCTAATGTTTTTATTTCCCACATGCATAACTTTACATTTAGCAATATTCAATGTCATCTGCCCATTCTTGGATTTTGTTTAAATCATCTTGGATTACTTTAGTCAATTCCAAACTGTTTGCCAAACCCCCAAGTTTAGTATCATCTGCAAATGTAACTATTTTGCTACTAACATCCATATCAAGTTCATTTATGTAAATAAGGAAGAGCAGAGGCCCCAGCACCGATCCCTGCAGGACACCACTGCCCACAGCACCGAGGTCAGATACAGCCCCACCTCCTGTTACTCTTTGTATTAACCCTTGCAGCCAATTATGAATCCACTCAAACAACTCCTGCAATTCCTACTGAATTCATTTTAGCAATGAGCCTCTCATGTGGTACCTTGTCAAATGCTTTCTGAAAGTTCAAACATATAATATCATAAGCCTGGTTCAGGTGTTGGTTGTAGCCTCTTCAAAAAAGTCCAGGTTTGTTAGGCATGATCTCCCTTTGAGAAAACCATGTTTGCTCTCCCTTAAAATACTATTATTTTTCAAGGATGATTCCAACTTATCCCTAATAATACCCAGCATTTTACATACAATGCAAGTTAAACTCACAGGCCTATAGTTGGAATCAGGATTCAGGATGAAAATGTATTTAAAAAGGAAGACAAAAATCATTGTAACCATTGTGGATGTTTTAGTGTCAGATTGCAGACACATTGCAGAAACAATCTCAATCTTTGAGAGAACACAAAGCTCCCTCCCTCATATGCTAAAGAAATGTACCCATATGAGCCAGGAGTCCACGGTGCCAAACATGGCCCGGTGAGACCGGACCGCCTCCTGGACCTCAGTCACATTGTCCATGAGCCAGCGCAGCTTCACGGCGCTGAAGTAGGTGCTGATGGGAAGGCCCGTCTTGTGCTGAGGGGGAGGGGGCATGGTCAGATTCACACAAACAATAAAGGGCACCATAAGGATCATTGCCCTAGATTCTCCTTAACTTTGAATAAACATTATTATTATTATAATTATTATTATTACTACTACTTTGGCGAGAAGACACCCTTATGCAGAGCAGCTTAGACAGCTTATATACAGTATATGCCATTATATATAAATTATATATATATACGGTATATGCCATTTAGCAGATGCTTTTATCCAAAGTGACTTACAGTAGTGAATGAATAAATTTTTCAGTATACAGTATGTGGCCCCAGTGGGAATTGAACCCACAACCTAAGCGTTGCCAACGCCATGCTCTATCTACTGAGCCACACAGAACCAGTTTACATTTTTAACATTCATACATTTATACAGCTGTATATTTACAGAAGCAATTCACTATCAGCACCTTGCTTAAGAGTCCAACTGCAGTGCCCCACCTGTGAGTTGAACCTGAAACCTCTGAGTTACAAGTCCAGTTCCCGAGAGGTTAAATCCAGACCCGAGACGAAGATACTAGTCATGGCCGCCAACGCAGGCCAAACTACTGCTGGATACAATCCCTCGGAAAGCATGGCTCCTGATACAAATGCAAGCGGACCAGGAAAACAAACTTAAAGAAATAAAGAAAACAACATCGTCAATTGAGGGGAAAATTACCTTTGTTCTGGAGCGTCTCGAAAATGCAGAGAAACGGTTGGACTTTCTAGAGGATTCCGCCAAAGAAGCCGCTGCCACACCACCCGCCACCCGGTACGAAGTCGAACATCTTCGCCAAAGTGGATGATAAAGAAAACCAAGCGAGGAGGAATAACCTGCGTTTCACTGGCTTTCCAAACTACTGCAAGGGAAAAGATGCCCTCTCCTTCCTGGAAGGAACCATCCCAGAGATACTTGGCATTGACTTCCCCAGAGGACTGGTGCAGGAGCGAGCACACAGAATCATCGGCGTCCGGTCAGGCAGTGATGATCCTCGGGCCATGATCGCAACTTTTCTCGGCTTCCAAGATGTCACCCTCATCAGGGGAGTAACCAGGGAGAAGGAGGAGGTACGCTGGAAGGGCTACCGCATCGGTATCTGCCTTGCTTTACCCTGCAGTCCTGAGAATCAAACGGCTAACGCAAGTTTGACGGTCCGAAGGAGGCCCAACGATTCATTGAATTCATGTGATTTTCTACAGTGAGTCCGTGGATGGCTTATTGTACTGAAGCCATGGTAATGGACCTTGTGCAGATATTGGACTCGATTGAACACACGGTGCAGCATGGGCAATAGACTTTCACTCTCGTGATAATGCAGCCAGCCGACTGCTGCAAGAATGGGTGAGCCGGCAGGACTCCTTAGCTTGACTGGCTGGAATAGCCAGCAGCCATGGGACATGCTCGCTTCCAACCATATCAGATCATGCCTTTTATCCCGCACAAATATCTCACTTTGTTTATGCATCATTGGTATAACTGTAGAGTGACAGTTAGCCAACTATTTCCTGTGTTTTACGTAGCCCCCAATGTCAATGCTTGCTATGTAATGTTGGACTTGCTATGATTTACACTGACTAAACTAGCCCCCAGAATTACGGTTTTCCTCAGGGACTGGGAAAAACCCAAGATTTTAGTTAACGTTAAAATAATACAATGTTGAACTCCCAACTGGGTCTACCATTATTTTGACTACAAACGGCTTGCCCTCCATTATTAGTTGTTTGTTTACAGCTGCAAGTCAGCACCTCACATTAAACAGTTCAAGTACTGGAATTCTACTCTGTACAAGGGTTGCAGCATAGTTGTGTTGTGATGGTGCCTTTAGGTTGCAAATCGCGGACCTCTCGACTGTGCACAGTTAGACTTGTGCACTCACGGCTATGCTATTTCTTTTTTCTCCTTTTTTACATTAATTAATTATTTTATTGAATTTTTTTCATTATTATTTTTTATTTTATTTATTATTATTACTCTATCTCTACATTACTCTTACAGGGCTGCTCTATGTTTGGTGCAAATTCTACTACACTAAATGTCTTTGGATGGGAATTAGGGGCTACATTTCATGTTATGGAATGTAAAGGGGATGGGCCAACTAGTTAAGAGGCGGAGGATCTTGGCCATGCTCAAAGCTAAAAAAACATGATGTCATCTGTCTTCAAGAGACTCATCTTACAGGGATCGACGAAGAATCTAGGCAAGGGTTGGATAGGTAATGTTTAGTTCTCCATAGGATCAAGTAAGAGCAAGGGGGTGGCCATCTTAGTCAATAAACACTTACAGTTTAAAGGCAGAGGGTTACACAGGACACCATGGGGAGATTAATCATCGTTCTTGCAGAGATTCAAGGGCAGTTGATGATTTTGTCTAACATCTATGCCCCCAATATAGATGACCCTACCTTTTTTGGTGAGTTGGAATGCAAGCTAGCTGATATGGGGGACTATCCTATTCTAATGGGTGGAGACTTTAATCAGGCCTTGGGCCCTATAATGGATCGTAGCAGCCCATCCACCTCTCACTCGCGTAGATCAGTAAGTGTATTGGAAAGCCTGAGTAAAGCTCTTGGTCTGATAGACGTGTGGAGATTGTTTAACCCAACAGTAAGAGACTATACATTTTATTCAAATCCCCACAATTGACTATTTTTTGTCTTTTTTTTCAAAGATACTTTGAAGAGGGGGACAAGGCTGGGAAGCTTCTTGCCAATTACATCAAACAGAGGGAGTCCCTCAGCACAATACCTGCAGGACCAGGATGGCAAATTACTAACCAGCACTGCTGACATTAAGAAAACATTTATGGAGTTCTTTGCAGGGTTGTACAGCTCAGAATCCATCGCAGAACCCCATGAAATCACAGCATTTCTGAGCAGGTTTAAATGTCCAGCAAACAAAGGGAGGCACTTGAGGCCCTTATAACTGTAAAAGAGATAGTAGATGCGATCAAGAAGATTGGGCAAGTCTCCTGGGCCAGACGGTTTTGGTGCCAAATTTTACAAATGTTATGCTGTGGACCTGGCCCCGATGCTGTTAGACATGTATGAGAATTCTAGGAGAACTGACGATACTGGAGTGGTGATACTGGACAATACAGATGGTACAGATTTCTCCAGATCATCAACCAAAATGTCGTCTGCGTAGAGCATTCATTTATGAGTGTTTTGGTCTATCCAGATGCCAGGGAAATTCACATCTAAACGAATTGCAGCTGCCAATGGTTCCAACGCGAGTGCAAACAGCTGAGGGGACAGGGGGCACTGTCACACCAAAATGTGTCCGGGTGATGTCATCGGAATTTTGGACTGTAGTTGCTATGCCAACATGACGAGCTCGCATTCCTGAGTGAGACAACCCAGAAGAATGTTCGAACCCGGAAGAATAATTTTTCTTTTTTTTTTTTTTTCTTTTTTTTTTTTTTGAAGCACTAACTTTTCTTTCCCTGTGTTATAGGTACAGTGTGCAGCTGCCCAAAACGGTATCTGTTGCAGTGTTACTACACTGATCTCTGGCACTTACTATGATTGATCATACCATGTATAAATGCAGTTTTGTGTTCTGGATAAGTGCTCATCTGCTAAATGCCTAAAATGTAAAAATGTAAATGCTGACTTTCAAATTAAAGTAGTAGTTTGTTCCGTCATGTAGAGTTTGGAAAGTGTTGATTGCTGAACTTGCTAAACTGTTTGTGAAGAAGAAAAAAAGCAAAAGTTTGCATATATGCACATGCCTGTATTTGTAAATCAAAGTTAAGGACAAATGTTGATTGAATGCAGGCCATTGGCTGAATATATTTAGCACCCAGAGTTAATCTGACAAAAGAGCGACACAGACGGGTTCCTCCCTCGGCTCCTCCATTCACTTTACATTACCCTCACTGTCAAGCCAACTCAACCACTGACCAATAACATAACGCTAGCTAAACCTTGCTAGAATTAATCCGATTGCAGGACACCAATCTGAAAAACTCTAACTACCCTTCCCAGACACTCAGTCTCTAGATCTAGGGTTGAGACTAACTTTACATAAACTGCAGCCCTCCGCATCATTCCATAAGTTTTTGTGAATAGGTCTATGGATACATCTCAGACTTTGCATGCAATGCTCAAATTCTGCAGGCTGCAGGAGTTATGAATGTACGCTGCTGTGTGGGGCTCCAGAGGAGGATCAGGAATGCCGTTTTGCATGGATAATGAAGGCATTTAACACAATTAGATGCATATGTAGTACAATGGTTAGGGAACTGATCTTTTAACTCAAAGGTTCAATTCCGAGGTGGGACACAGCTGTTGTGCCCTTGAGTAAAAAGTACTTACCCTGAATTGCTTCAGTAAATATCAAGCTCTGGATACTAAATACCTAAAATGAAAATGGAAATTCCACACCCTAAGGCCTCCATTTCCAGGATTAGCCGTGCTAATCTGAGGACCAAGCCTGAACCGCACGGCTGTACTAGCAGGGTTTGGCAGCTCTGACCTTCAAGTGGTTCTTGTTCCTTCCAGGAGTCTTGTTGATCAATCGCTCAACTGTGGACTGTGTGCGGAGGTCCAGCCAAACTGCGGGCAAATCACGGCAAATAAATACAACCACGACTCATTCAGAGACATCTATCCATCTCTATACCAATCTCTATATCTCTATATCCATCTATCTCTATCCATCCATCTATATCCCTCCCTGCTTTTAAGGGGCTGTTGAATCACACAGTGAGTTATCCTGAGCTAAAGTCTTAATGAACTCTGCATGTACTCAAAAATCAGGGTGGGGAAACTTTCAGAGAGATATTCCCAAATGCACAGGAATGTCTCTACTGTACACTACCCCAAGGTCTGCTGGGACCCCCGAATCCTAAAAACTCACGACATAGATCGACACATTCCTGTGGGAATGCTCTTTTGCTCCTAGCATGTGATAAGTACAGCGAAACATTGATGTAAAGAAAGCAGTGATTGACGTGTGTGTGTGTGGTTCTGTAACTGGAGTCAAGTTCCATAGATTTTTACGATACAGGCGTATATCTCTGTATATTCTTACATCTATGAACATTTATTTGCAGATATGGCATGGATATTTTCCAGAACATACCAATAGCACTGTAGAGAGGTTCTCCTGTCTCGTTGTCCCAAACCAGTGTGGTCTCTCTCTGATTGGTCACTCCAATTGCTAGCAAAGAAAAAACACCATAAAAAAGTGATGAAAAAGTACTTTTCATCAATGCTTAGTCAAATGTAATTATCCACTAATGAGTGATATTATCAGTGAATGGTCATTATGAGAAGGGATCCATCCGAGAAACAGCCTCCACACTACTGCAGTAGAGGGCATGTATCCACGTCCCTGTTGAACCAGTTTAACTTTACCCGGCACCCACCTACCGACACTACATCCCCATAAACAAGGAGTAAAACCATGGATATAAAACAAATGTTAAAATAACCTGGATTTAAATCAACATTTGTCCTTAACCTTTGACTTCCCAATAAATGAAAGACATTTTATGAATGTGAACGCAACTTTCACCCAGAGACTTTGGCAACTGCTGAAGTGTTTTGTGAGGTAAATAATCCACACCTGAATTCAGCTGCGAGTCAAAGTTAAGGACAAATGTTAATAATATCTCTGCGATTTTAACCATTTGAGGAGTGAGGTTTTTTTAGTTTTTTAGTTTTTTTTTTTTTGTTTTTTAAGAGTTCTAGTTCTAATTCAGACTGTTCTATTCTGGAATTGTACGGTTCTTTGAGGATGCCATTATCCATTAGCAGCCCTTTATGATGTAATCGATTAGACTAGAATGGTACGGCATGTTTTAGAATGAACATCGTAGTGGCGGGAGTACTCCTCAAAGGGTTAAAAGTGTGTTCGAGTCAGAGATTATGGGACCCCCCCATGGTGTGGTAGCAGTACCTTTGATGTTGGAGATGTCGATGTTGAGCTGGGTCATTTTCTCACACGTCCTCTCCATGCACTCATACACAGACTGCAGGATCTCCTTCGGGTCCTCCTCCACCCAGCTGAACGGGGAGAAACAGGAGGTTAAATCAGCTCACCATCGCCTATTCTATGTCAACTACACCCCCCCGCCCCCACTGTATTGCAAGTTCGCCACCGCAACTCTGGGACTGGCAGTGACAACGACGCCAAACCTCCTCCTCCAATGGAACTTGGCAAGCCATCAACTGTAACTGCAGCACACACAGAGCTGCTTGCATGCGGAAAGTTCATAACGTTCTTCCCCCGGCCCCCCTCCCCTGGGGGAGGATAGTCAATTGCCACCCCCAAACAGAAAGGGCTGGCTCAAACCCCGGCTGCAGCAGACAACCTGCACTCGGAACAAGTGCCTTTACTGGTTGCGCTACGTGGGGGCCCAAATAAAGACAAATGCAGAAATGCATGCTGGGATGCTCACCCTTCTTTGGGGAAACTTTGCTTGATCTCCACCTGGTGGTGACTCAGTAGCTCAGCTGTTTTGGCATTAAAAACCTGAGAGGAGAAAGAGAGAGAGACCACACACCTGTTAACTGGACAACTGGACAACTCAACATTTGTGAAGGCATTTCTGTAAGAGCAAGACTTTTAGGGTTGGGTTACAGAGCCAAACTACCATGGCTGCACATGTGACCACCAGCTGAACCGGTGGGGTGACCAGTTCTGCTTCATAGATAATAAACATCACATGGGTGGTGAAAACAAATTGCAAAAAAAGTTACAAGAAAATGAATGAATGAATGAATTAATAAACTGATCTCAAAGGCAGAACAAAAATGCTATTGCCAGAAAGATGCCACATACAAACCTACAATCCCAGGGAAATTGGAGAGAATTGCACCATCCTGACCAGATGTGTAAATTGTAACTTGCATACATTTTTGCCGTAATCACGGGTTCGATTTAAGACGTTGCACCATTCTATGGGATTAAAATATTCTCAGCGCAGTGTCTCCCTTCATCAGCTCAGGGAATTAAATCATTGTGTACAGCAAGCTTTCACATTCGCGATGCAGGCACAAAACGCATCCCATTAGTCAAGGGCCAGACCAAGGTCAAATAATTATTTGAAATACTTTAAGACCCCTTAAGACATTAACAGTAATGTAACATTCTTGCAAACAAGTGACAACAGTAACGTGCTTTGCTGAAAATTCTGCAGGAGTATTCTGAAATTGTACCAGTATCTAAAGAGTTGTGGGAGGCAGTGTAGTTTAATGGTTGGGGAACTGGGCTTGTAACGCAAAGGTTTGCAGGTTAGATTCCCAGGTGGGGCACTGCCTGTATGTAAAGAAATGTAAAACTGTGTTGCTCTGGATAAGAGTGTCCGCTAAATGCCTGCAATGCATAAAGTATTACAAATACGTATTTGACCCAGGTCTGGCATACGGATCTGGAAACTAGACAAAAGGTCACTGCATCTCATATCTAACAAATACCCCCCCTGACCTGGGAGACCCATCTCGCACAGTCGTCTCAGGCCATGTCCACACTAATGCGGACACATTTAAAAACACAGTTTTTGTGTCTAAATGTTTTCCGTCCACACTAGCGTTTTAACGTTTTCTAAAAGTTGACCGTCCACACTGAAACACCAAAAATGACTAAATTTCTTTAATAGGTATGCGCAGGAAACCTGAGGCAGCAATGGAGCAGGTTTACGCCATAAATGGAAAAGGTATTCTTATGCTCGTTTCTCATACACGTGTTTATTTTACACCTCATTATAGTCCTTCCGCAATATAGAGCTGAAACCAGGCTGGCTTATTATAGCCCTTTCACACTGTAGAGCTGAACCAGGCTGGATCATCATACCCCTTTCCCTCTGTAGAGATGGAACCATGCTAGCTCATTAGAGCCTTTTCCCACTGTAGAGCTGAACCAGGCTGGCTCATTATAGCCCTTTACCACTGTAGAGCTGAACCAGACTGGCTCATTATAGCCCTTTCCCACTGTAGAGTGCGTAATGTGAGTTATATATTCTGACTAAATAAGTGAAGAAATGATTGCTTTTCCATTGGGTCACCCACAACCAGTGCTAGTATCGCATGACACCACACTCTGCCCAGACCAAGGCAGCTGGACTTCAGCTACAGTGTGAAGCTGAGAATAATCCCATCCCCATACAGCTTCTGTCCATCTCCAGTTCTTTGGCTCGCTCTGTTCGCCATATCATATTGATCTCATTATTTAGTGCTGACACCCACGAAAATATCGGCGGTCGTGCAGATCCACTTGAGCACCACAGTTGGGTTGAGTTAAACAGGTCACCACAGCAAAACAATGTGGTTCCATCGCTGCGATTGGGGAAACAGGCGAAGCTGTTCCTTGCATGTTTTTAACATGTAGAAGCAGACATTTGAGAGCACAATTTCTGTAGAAAGAGAATAAATAGGGAGGAGAGATCTGTGGCTTCTGTGAACCCCAGACAGACTGGAGAGAGAGAAAGATAACTTTTTGCTATCAATCCTATTCTAATGACTGTTACGGGTACCATCAATGTTACTATAAACAAATTATTATTGTGCAACCATTTATTTTATCAAATTATGGGCTTTGGCAATATCATACAAAGAATCGTCATGCCAATAAAGCACATCCAAATCTGAATCTGAAGGAGACAAGTGACAAAAGGTGACACAGATGGGTACCTAAATCTAACAAGCCAACTACTCCATCCAAGTACCCATCTGCTACATGCCGTAAATGTAAATGTAAATGTACCCTGCAGAGTCTGGCATTCAGTCCAGACCATCTCGGCCTATGTTGAAACACTGGCATCGTTGTCATTATAGAGCAACAGGGAAATTGCTGAACAGAACAGGCTGCAAGCAGCTATGACCACAAGGGGTCAATCCCCACATCTGTTCTAATGGATCTCTACCACCACACGGCCACAACACTGAGGTGTGAAAATGGTCAGTTACTTTGTTTATTTATGACGTAAACTTTAAAAGAGGGCCAGCTATTTGGTCACCACCCTGTTACATAGTCAATGGCATATTCTGAACATGGTTTACTTAACCCAGGTGACTCAGGGCAACCAGCTTTCGTTGACCAACAGCAGTTTGTTCCGGAGGCTCTATTCGTTCACCTTTTTCTCCGGGCTTTCACTACCTCTGATCAACGCCCTTCCGAACTGAAAAAAAACCCATTGGCTGGAACAATGACTGCAACAGGCAGGGTGGGAGGAGTGATCCACAGAGCTGGCGTTGCAATGGAGACCTCCAGACTCCAAAAAAAAAAAAAAAATTAAAAAAAGGTAGTAGGTCTGTAGTTCTGCAATTTAACTCAAAAACTGTTTTTATTCCTTATTTATGTACATACACATGAATTAAGCCTACAGATCTTTCTCTGAATTAATTTAAATTCCAATTCTGGGCCAAAAAGGCTCACCTCTAATTAGAAATAATATTTTAACTACAAAAAAAGGAGTGACAAGTCGGGGACTCCAATAGCATAGCGGACTAACGCACTTGTTTATGAGTGAGCCTATCATAGTCATGGTTTGAAACCCAACTGTACCAGACCGGCCCTGGTGGGGCAACGTTTGGCTGCGCGATAAATAAATATAAAAGCCTGATAAATAGAGGGTATAATTGGCCAGAAAATTGGGAGAAAAAACTGGGACAAAATTCTGATACAAATTTATATAAAAAAATAAAACAAATTGAAAAAGGAGTGATAAGACAATTTTAATTTTATTTTTTTATTTAACCAATCTTTAACCAGGCAAGTTAATTGAGAACAAATTATGATTTACAATAACAGCCTGGTTAAGAGGCCAAACAAAGCAAAAACATAACAGGGCCACGTTCATTAATTCTTAAGGAACAAAAACCGCCTTTATACAAGAAAATAACCTGGCCAGTGCCAAGGCTGTCCTGGCAGTCCACACAGCTGTCCAAGGATTTCGCATGTCATGATCTGACTAAAAACACACACATCACATGGCAGAGCAGAGGGTAACTCAAGGCTGGCACATTCATTCAATTTGATGGCTGGAGGCCGGGGGAACAGGGGTAGTGGGTTGGTGCCAGGTAATCCAACAAAAGGAAGAACAACTCCTGGGAACGCTGGGTTTCCATGAAACCTTTCACTTGGAACACTACATAATGGCCATTACAACTCAGTAAAGGGGCTAGATTTTAAGATGTTGAGGGGGTTGCTGCTTAAACCGACATTAGTGCCCCTTCCCCCCAAGGAAGATCAGAAATACAGAAACAATAAAGGAATTTCTATTAACCCCAAGCACCATTAGGCCTCCCGCTGCAAACACACACATACACCCATTGAATGTTGCAGCAGCTTCTCCAAATTTGGTGTGTATTGTTTGGCGTTTGAATTGAATTGAACATTGGATTTATATAGCGCTTTTCAAGGAACCCAAAACACTTTACAATGATAGAAGCAGCTCACCTCAACCACCACCAATGTGCAGCACCCACCTGGGTGAACGCGACGGCAGCCATAGTGCGCCAGTGCAAACTCACCACACAGTGGAGAGGCGAGGAGGGAGGGAATGAATTGTATATATATTGTCTGGGTTGGGAATTTGGCCAAGTTAACACCCTACTCTTTTCGAGAAGTGCCATGGGATCTTTTATGACCACAGAGAGTCAGGACCTCGGTTTTTACCGTCCCATCCGAACGACGGACATGTAGTCCCGTGGGATCGAACCCACAACCTTGGCATTGCCAGTGCCATGCTCTACCAACTGAGCTACAGAACTACGTTTGGGGTTTGTGTGTAAACAACCTGCAGTCGTAGTGCAAATAGTCAGCTCAGTCAAATCAGTTGCTCCAGAAGCACTGGACTTTTTGTTTGGACAAACAAAGATAACGGATCTCAACAAGATAACCAAGAGATTCCTCAGTCTGACAGCCAGCAGTGCAGTTGCAACAGCTGTCCAGCTCTGTGATCCTTTTTCCCCCCAGAAGAATTGAGGCACCTTCATCAGTTATATAAAATTAACATTTCATCTGAGATATGAACCCACAAGTTGATTTTCAGTTTTAGAACCACTAATATACTGTGGTTATGACATGTATAGTAGAGGTTATGCTATCCACTTGTAGGTTCTGCCATGCATTCCAGCTTGGACGTCCAACCTCCCTTAAATTTCTGACCCCATCACCTTGATGTAAAGGCCATAACTTAGACATCTGCATGAATAAATGTTTTTGCAATGTACACCGATATTTTTCACTCTGCAAATGGATGCACGCTATGTCCGATAACAGCAGTCTCGAACGTGTTTGAATACACCAGAACCTTCGTTATCTCATAGGCTGGCACACCGCTAGCGTTTACCATGCTATGATATTCAAAAACCACTGTTACAATCTATGCATGAATGAATCATTTAATGCGTCTCAACTGGCAGTGGGAACATGAACGGATTAAAACAACGACTACAAACAACAACTACGAACTACAGAACAGGTTATTATTTGGAGATCGTGAAAGATGGCCGGCATCCGGTGCACCACGCATGGGTTAAGATTTGGAACATGCTCGTCCCTTGCTCGTCCCTTGCTCAAGCAAGGTACGTATGTAGTGTAGCTAGCTGCCAAGCTCAAATGGTTACCGAATTATTCTGTGTCTACAAACAGAGAGCTACAAAATATAGCTTCCGCGTAAAAAAAACATATGGAACACGCAGCTAGCAAACTAGACAGAGAGGATAACCCCTTTTTCTCAATGAATGGTGAGGGTTATTTTAAAGGACATCTCGCTACGGAAGTGACTCACCAAGAACCTCGTAGAGCTTGTGCCCTGATCTATGGCGGCGACAAGGGGACCCAACATGACCCTATTCGAAGATGCCGCCATTCTACCGTTCATCTAAGCTTTGTTCTTGGACGGTCGAAGGTGGACAGCCACTGCCTTTATGTCGCTACTGCCCGGATCCTCGGTAGGGGAGTCCTTAAACCACACTAGCCTTAACCATGCGCGACTACTTCCGGTGACGTCAACAAAAAAGATCAAGACCGATGGGAGGGGCCTCATTCCACTTGACAGCTGGCCCGGAGGCGTCGGCTTTCAGACCACCAATCAGATTTTGGAGGCACGTCAAAACAAAGGAGTTTTCTGTGAAGTTAGTTATCTGAAGTGAAATTCAGAAAAGCACATTTCTTTAATTTAAAGTTACTGGATTTACCGAAACAGCTCAGCTTGTGTTCATGATACTTCGGGACCAGCACAGCACGTATTACCTGCTGCCACCTCGTACGAGATTTTTTTTGTGGACATACCGTTGCGTCTCAGATCCGCGAGTATCTGGGTTTCATTCCACTGCCAGTTATACAGCGTGGCTAGTTTTGCAGCGTATAGCTTACATATGAGCTAATTATGCAACTGACACAGAAAAAGGCACACAATTATGTTCCTTGCTACGTGCGGACAGTCAGTTTTATCTCAAAGATTCATTTTTTTGTAAATACTGCCTATAAATCCATAAATCTTACATTTTACTATAGTTTTGTACGCAAAAAGCAGGTCGTTCTCTTGAACATGCAACTATGCCACAGATCATACGAATGGATGATACAGATCATATGAACGTTAGAGTGCAGGGGGAGAGAGCTTTCCTGAAATATACAAACCAAGACATGCTGGCATTTCTTTGGCCAGGTTGAATATTCTGCACCAGTGTGCAGTCAGCAGGAATAAATGCAGGGAGAAAATAACTTTCATCAAACTCAACACACACACTCATCAGACCTGGGTCTGATATGTATTTGAAATACTTCAACTTTTTAGTTGCCAGTAAAATAAAAAAATAAAAATGCAGATCCCTGCAAATTTTCAACAGGCATTGTACTGGTGTCAAAAGGGTTGTTTTTCAAATAATGATATGACAATTTCGGTAATTTCGTGATTTAGGACGATAGCGCACCTCCGGCGCAGTTGTAAAAGAGGCTGGATTAACTTTTAAAAAATACATGTGGGTGTGGTGGTGGTTTGGTTTCATAATGGCCAATCAGAACACCTATTTTCGATCCCTTTAAATACCATTGCGCTAACGCTATAGCAAATTGGCAATTTCCTCACATGGATGACAGTTTTGCGCGCTGCGCCAGAAGCGCTTCTCAAAAGAAGGTGCGGTACGTGCGTAAAAGTTGGCGCGTAAATCAGAGGGGGAAAACAAGGCGCACATAAATTTGTTATTTTCATGATTTGAGTTTATATTTTGAGACCTACATTGTTAAAAGAAAGTGTTTTATTTTACCATCTCTTTTTTTCCTTATTTGTAGGCTTTCCAAGTTAAAAAACAACGTTTATTTTCTTCTAACTTAATGTAGGGGAGAGCAGGGTAAGTTGTCACACGGGTAAGTTGTCACACTGTTCATACCTCCGACCACAGGGACGCTATCTCAAAAATGAAATAGCTACTTTGTTGCAACTAGGGCCAGATTAAAATTCATTTTCACAGGTGGTCAAAGGCCTCTTTAATTACAAGTGAGCACAAGTTGTGTGTTTGTCTCCTTCAAAAGTGAGTAAATGGCGTCGTACATTTTATGTAATAAAACTGTGTTAGGTATAAATGTCCTAAATTATATTTGTGTACCGAATAAAGGAAACAATAAGGTGTTTCTTGATATGTTAGCTGCAGTACTATGTTGAACTAGCCGTGAGATTTAACAAACATTTGCCCACATGCCGATTTGGGGCAAGTTGTCTCAATGGCTTTGAGGCAAGTTGTCACATGAGGCTAATTTAAATTAGTTTTTGAAGGAAATAAGCATTGAGGGAAGGAAGAAAGGAACGAACAAACGAAGGAACAAAATAAAGTGAGATGATGGTGAGAAATTATAAAAGAAAGACAGAGAATGGCAGCACTGCACCTGATATAATGTTGAAGGCAGTCAGACAGGTGAAGCTGGAGAACAAATCAATCAGAAGCACAGCAAACGATTTTAATATAAATTACCGTACTCTGGCTCGGTATTCTGAAAAGGTTACCAGCGAAGAAATTGTCAGTCAGGCAGCCATGCCAACAACAGTGGTTGGCTATAGAAAGCCACGGCAGGTATTTCCACCTGATTTGGAGATGCAGCTTGTTCATTATATCGCTAGGTCAGCTGACATTTATTTTGGTCTGTCGCCAAGTGAGATCAAAAGACTTGCCTACCAGTTTGCTGTGGCACACAAGCTGAAGTTCACACCAATGTGGGCTGAAACAGAAAAGGCCAGCTCGGAGTGGTTTACAGCCTTCTTAAAAAGGCACCCAATGCTGTCGATAAGAAAGCCTGAGGCAACTAGCCTTGCCAGAGCTAGTAGCTTCAACCGAGAAAATGTCAATGCCTTCTTCGACAATTTAGCAAATGTGCTGGACAGACATCGATTTGGACCAGGGGACATATGGAATGTCGATTTAAACTGGGGTGACCACGGTCCATAAACCTGACAAAGTAGTGGCCAGACGCGGATTCAAACAAGTAGGGTCGCTGACCTCCGCTGAAAGGGGGACACTTGTCACACTGGCCTGTGCTGTGTCAGCCACAGGAAATAGTATACCTCCATATTTCATATTTCCCCGTGTCAACTTCCGTGACCATTTTTTAAACAGCGGACCACCTGGCAGCAGGGGAGCGGAAAATCCCTCGGGGTGGATGAAAGATGTGCACTTTGTTGACTTCCTGAAACATTTCACTGAGCATACAAAATGCTCAAAGGAGAAACCATCTTTACTGCTTTTGGACAACCACATATCTCATATGTCCATTGATGGACTCAATTATGCCAAAGAAAACGGCATAATTATGGTGTCATTCCCACCCCACTGCTCTCATCGGCTTCAACCCTTAGACAGGTCTGTCTACGGGCCGCTAAAAAGGCACATCAACACAGCGTGTGATGCATGGATGAGGAACAATCCTGGGAAAACAATGTCAATTTATGACATTCCTGGGATTGTGGCAATCGCTTATCCTGTGGCGGCAACCCCCTTGAACATTCAGGCTGGCTTTAGGGTAGCTGGGGTACAGCCTTACAACAGGGATGTTTTTTTGGAAACTGAGTTTGCGCCATCCTATGTTACGGATCGCCCTGCCCCGTCAGGCCCCAGTACCAACCATGCCCTGCCAGGCACAAGCACAGACACAGACACAGACCCGTTCAGTTCCCATGCCAGCTCACCCTTACCCAGCAATGCCAGTGCTGGCAACAGACTACCAACTCCAGAGGACCTCCGGCCATTTCCAAAAGCTGGTCCCCGAAAACAAACTAATAATGGAAGATAGCGGCGCAGAACCGCAATTCTAACAGACACACCCGTGAAGCAAGCACTACAAATGGAAACATCACAATCTAAAAACAGGCTGTTTCTGGGGAACAAAAAGGCAAGGGTAAAAAGAAAACTAGACAAGTCAGCAGCAGATGAAGAGGAATGCTTCTGCCTAGTCTGCATGGAGCCATTTTCTAACAGCCGCCCAAAAGAGACTTGGGTGCAGTGTGTGAGATGCATGAAGTGGGCCCATGATGCTTGCACCCCAGGCCACACAATTTATTTGTGCCAGAACTGTGACTCGGAAGATGAGTCTGATTAGATGTGTTTCGTTGTGCATTTTGCTCTTTAATGAATGAGTTCTGTAATGAAATGTACTTGGTTTTGAATTTGAAAGTAAAAAATGTTTTCTTCACAATTATTGTGTTGTGTTCTTATTTGTTGATAATCCAATGTGACAATTTACCCCACATACTATGACATAGTGTGACAACTTACCCCCTGATGGGGGTCTACAACTCCATACTGAAATAATACATGAAAATGCAATTAATACAAAATATGTGCCCAAGACTTCCACCTTTCATTTGGTATGACATTTATACCATTGTGATGTATTGCACCCAGTACAGGTAAGACAGAGTGAAAAGTGTGACAACATACCCCGCTCTCCCCTAATTGTTAAATGGAAAGCAATAAATACAAAAACTCACAACTGCAACTAAGGCTGTTTAATTTATGCTTAAGTAATAAACTAATTTGCATGTTGGACAAGACTGGAAGAAACTGCATGTACAGCCGTCTGACAAACACTGGCTACCAAACCCAGGGTATCGCTCACGGCAACGCCTTCGCATATCGCCTATCGCATTTTCTGTAGTGCAAATGGAAAGAATAAAACCCTTTCACGTAAGAAAAACAATGTGCATACAAACATATTTATTTAACAGGTAAATCGTACTGAACGGTAGCGATGGATGGCCTGCTGGCTTCAGTCTTTCATGTCCGTGCATTGAATAACCACAAGCTGTGGTGAAATCGTTTTTAGCTGAATTGATTACGCTTGCAAGTTACCCATGGATTGGACGATTTGCCTCAACGTCGGGGGAAATGCACAATATTCACAAAACATTCTCATGTGATTTCAGATAACCTTATGTTCATATGTGCGCATCAATAAAGTCACCAAATTGCACAGAGCGTCAGCGTTTGCGCTAAGAGGTGGTCTAGTTGGACGTTAACGCAAACGCATTATTTGACACCAAACTTGCATAGCGCTGACTGTTTTCATAGTCACAACCCCTATTGCGCTGCCCAGTCCATAGTCACGCAAACGCCTTCATTGCGCACCACGAAATTGCCAAACTCGGCGGAGATGGGAAATCTTCCATTTTTGACAGATGAAACTGGCAATTCGCCTGCGCTAGGGCATCACGCCACATAGCGCCGGCACGAAAATAGGGCCCAATGTGTGCATCAATAAAGTCACCAAATTGCACAGAGCGCCAGCGTTTGCACTAAGAGGTGGTTTAGTTGGAATTAACGCAAACGAATTATTTGACACCAAACTTGCATAGCGCCCGACTGTTTTCATTGTCACACCCCCTATTGCGCTGCCTAACCCATAGTCGCGCAAACGCCTTCACTGAGCACCACGAAATTGCCAAACTCGGCGGAGACGGGAAATATTCCGTTTGCGACAGACGAAACTGGCAATTCGCCTGCGCTAGGGCATAACGCCGCTTAGCGCCGATACGAAAATAGGGCCCTATGAGTTCAGCCACAGGCACTGATTTCAAAGCCATTCAAACCACACACAAGAATTCGGTGAACCTTCTTGAGAACCTTCAATATTGCTGAATAGCACTGATAAAAATAAATATATGTCTGACGATGGCATGCCATGTCATTTTGATCAGTTTGACAATCCCGTAGGGACTACAGATGAAAATGAGCTCACTTGCTAACTCTGGCATATTTTCACATTGATGTGAAAACTGAAATTAATGTGAGCATTGTCCCTGTTAAATAAATTGCATACATTAATAAATAACTTCAGCTTTCTAAATAACACAGCTGTACATTTATAGGAGAATGACGGGGACTTTTTCCTGGGACCCTTTTTTACAATTGAGCCTTATCCTCCTGTGGAATCTCTCTCTGTTTGAGGGGGTCTCTACTGGAACATCAAAACATTAGAGGCATTTATGGGGGAGCCAGGCAGCAGCTACGAGTTAGCAGCAAGCAAGCATTTGGCTAATAAGTTTGCATTTATATTTTTAAGCCATTTTAGCAAAGCAACTTTATCCAAAGCAACTTACAAGAGTGCATTGACATGGCTAGAGATCATGAAAAGGAAAAAAATATACATAACAAACTATTTGTAATGTCAAGAAATAAATAAATGAAATATTGAATTCGAAGCAATCTGAGATAATACAAAGGCAAATAACATAAATTGATATGAAAAACAGTATTTAGCATAGTGTGTGTGTGTGTGTGTGTTTGAGTGTGAGTGAGTGTGCGTGTGCATGTGTATGTCCGCGAAGATGCCTCTTGTACCCCTGATTCCAACACTACTCCTGTGAATTAAGTGACCAGACGTCTATAACCTTTGTACATATTTGTGCCTTAGAATCTTTCATTCGTGGTCAACCCAGATAAAGAATTCAAATGTGTGTGTGTGTGTGTGTGTGTGTGTGTGTGTGTGTGTGTGTGTGTGTGTGTGTGTGTGTGTGTGTGTGTGTGTGTGTGTAACTTTGTCTTAAAATATGGTCTGATCGTCATCTAAGTTACAATAATGAACGAATGCAATCTGTTTTAACTAATAACACACAAATTATTGTATTGTTCTTGTCCATATTGAATACATCATTCAAACATTCACAGTGTAGGTTGGAGAAAGTATGTGAACCCCTAGGCTAATGACTTCAACAAAAGCTAATTGGAGTCAGGAGTTCGCAAACCTGGAGTCCAATCAATGAAACAAGATTGGAGGTGTGGGTTAGAGCTACTTTGACACAAACATTTTGAGTTTGCTATTCACAAGAAGCATCTGCTGATGTGAACCATGCCTCGAAAAAAGATCTCAGAAGACCTACGATCAAGAATTGTTGATTTGCATAAAGCTGGAAAGGGTTACAAAGTAATCTCAAAGAGTTTAGATATTCATCAGTCCACAGTTAGACAAATTGTCTGTAAATGGAGACGATTTAGTACTGTGGCTACTCTCCCTAGAAGTGGGCGCCCAGCCAAGATGACTCCAAAGGCATGACGCAGAATGCTCAATGAGGTAAAAAACAACCCTAGAGTAACAGCTAAAGGCTTGAAGGAATCATTGGAACTGGTTAACATCTCTGTTCATGAGTCTACCATACGCAAAACATTGAACATGTTACGTTCTGAGTGTCTGTTCTGTTTGTTTTTGTACTTTGTTTATTTATCATTCTTCGAGTACTGTTATGTTCTGAGTGTCTGTTCTGTTTGTTTTTGTACTTTGTTTATTTATCTTTATTCGAGTCATGTTTCTTTCACGTTCTGTTCCCCGTCTGTTATTGTTCCTGTTCCTGATCCACTCCTTGTCTTTGTCTTTTGCACTTCGGGAGTTTATACATTTCGGGTTTCCTCCGTCTTTGCTTATTATCTCGTTTTCTTCCTTCTTACTTTCTAGATTGCACTTTGTATATATTAGTTAGATGTGTACAGTACTAACCAACTAATCTACTAACATTAGGGATTTAGATTAGGTTACTAACACTACTAATCACTAATTATCTCACGCTTTTGACTATCGCTGTCTTTCTCGCTCATTATCCTATCTCTGTTAGCTTTTCACTTTCCCTTTCATTCGCACGCTGATTCTCTCTATGCATTCCTCCCCTTCTAACTATGCACGTGTCTGCCTGTTCTTCCAGGTCGTTTATTGTCTATGTGTCTGTCATTCCCAGTCCGTGTCTTTCGTTTCCCCTCGTTATTCTATTAGCGAATTCCCTCGTTATTAGATTAACGATTCCCATTGTTTTCACCTGTGTTCCTTCCCTCTCTCCTCCCAGTCACACCTGAGTCCTATTGTGTTTTCCTTCCCTGCCTGTATATTAGTTCAGTGTTCATGTTCGTTCCTGGTATATCTGTTCTTTGTTCTTGTTCTTTCCCGGGTCAGTATTGATTCTATTTCCCTGAGCCTACCTTTCCGAAGCCAGAGTTATTAGCATTTCCCGAGACTACCCTTTGATTACTACCCCGAGCCTGCCCAGCGATTTTGTCCTTTTGCCCTTCTGATTCCTGACTATCGACCTTTTGACTGCCCTATTACTACTTCTCTCTGCCTCACGATTTTGTACCTCTGATTCCCTGATCCTTGGTTTTGACCCCTGCCTGTGAATAAACTACTCTTTTGCCAAATCCCTGATCTGCGTCTGGGTCCTTACCGCGGTCGTCACAGAACAGGCATGGTGTCCATGGCAGGACACCACGGAGGAAGCCGCTACTCTCCTAAAAAAAGTTTGCCAAAGAGCACCTTGACACTCCACAACGCTGCTGGGAAAATGTTTTGTGGACTGATGAAACTAAGGTTGAATTGTTCGGGAAGAACACAGCACTACGTATGGTGTAAAAAGGGCACCGCATACCAATATGAAAACATCATCCCAACGGTGAAGTACGGTGGAGGAAGCATCATGATTTGGGGCTGCTTTTGCTCCCTTGGGGCCTGGACAGCTTGCCATCATTGAGGGGAAAATGAATTCCCAAGTTTATCGAGGTATCCTACAGGATAATGTCAGGGTGGCTGTCCGTCAGCTGAAGCTCAGTAGAAGTTGGGTGATGCAGCAGGATAATGACCCTAAACATTGAAGTAAATCTACGACAGAATGGCTTCAAAAAAAGAAAATCCACCTTTTGGAGTGGCCCAGTCAGAGCCCAGACCTTAACCCAATAGAGATGCTGTGGAATGACCTCAAGAGAGTCATTCACACCAGACATCCTAAAAATATGGCTGAGCTGAAGCAGTTCTGTAAGGAAGAATGGTCCAAAATTCCTCCTGAACGTTGTGTAGGTCTGATCCACAGCTACTGGAAGCGCTTGTTTGAGGTTATTGCTGCCAAAGGAGGTTCGACCAGTTCTTAAATCCAAGGGTTCACTTACTTTTTCCACCAACACTGTGAATGTTAATGGGTGTGTTCAATAAAGACATGACAGATTATAATTGTTTGTGTGTTATTAGCTTAAGTGTTTGTCTATACTTTTTATGACCAATTAATGCAGAAAACCAGGAAATTCCAAAGGGTTTTGGAACAGCGCTTTTTCCATATAAACAAAACATTTAGAGCGCCGTGGTCTTAAATGCGTAATTTGCGCTTGTTTAGCTATGTAATTTGTGTATGCCATGATTGAACCACATTGGAAAAGAGTTTCCCCATGGGGACAATACCTTACCTGACCTAAACATTTACAAAAGTGAAAAAGTGATTATACATGAAGCAAGACATAATGTTATTTTTCTAAATTTTTCGCAGAATACTACACGTCTACTGCCAGTTGTGAAATAAGTTTCTCAAAACTTAAATTAATCAAAACGTATCAGAGATCTAAAATGAGCCAAGGAAGACTGAGTAACCTAGCAATACTGTCAATTGAGAGAGATTTCAATGTGGACTTCAATACTGTTATTGCAAAATTTGCACAAATGAAATCCAGGAGATTTTAAATAAATGTAAAGCAGCATGTTTTGTACTTTAACCCCTTCATGCAAGTCTGCAAATCTGGCAACCCAATCCCATTTTGCAGTATTCTACTTTGAGGCTTTATAACTCCAGAAGTGAACATCACAGAGACTTGGAAAATGGCATAAATGAAGCAGGACATTTGTACCATTCCCACTTTGTTTATACCTACAATACAAAAATAAACTAAATTAAGTAATACAAAAAAAAAAAAAGTAGGTCGAATTAAGTTGTTTATTCTGCAATGAAATACTGTGAATCCGAAAGAGCTAGGAAGCAAACCCATACATTTTCTGAATTAAGAACTCAAACTGAATTTGACCACAAGTATGCAAAATTTGAAGGTGATTGACAGAACTTCTAAAGATCCATGAAGCAAAATGTGAGCACTGTACCCTGGTGTACATTATAGCATCCAAATGGCTAACATTGTAACCTTAACTGGTGGAAGGGGCTAACGGTTCATGGATTAGGGGGCGCAATACGTGCCTCGCCCCGGGCGCTGGCAACCCACGCTACGCCACTGTGTGTGTGTGTGTGTGTGTGTGTGAGAGAGAGCCTGAGTCTGTGAGTGAATGTGAGTGTCACTCACTGTTCCTCCGGTTGTGGCTGGCTATATTTTCACTCGCACATTTGAGAGACGTGTGAGGTACGGGATAAGGACCCAGACGCAGACCAGGATCAGGCAGAAAGGAACGTTTAATTCAGGCAAGGATCAAAACCAGTAGTCAGTGTAGCAAAGGTACAAAATCAAAATCCAAAGAGAAGTCCACAAACAATCCAAAAGTCAAAACCAATAAATCAGAAAAGGCAAACAAACAGAATCGTCAGGCAAACGCGAAGTGAAAACAGAAGGGGTGTCTCGGGAAAATGCTACAGACTCTGGCTTACAATAATCGGCACAGGGAATGAAGATCAACGTTCTGACGAAGACAGAACATAAACACGGAACTTAAATACAAGCAGGGAAGGGAAACACAATAGGAATCAGGTGTGACTGGGAGGAGAGAAGGGCAGGAACACAAGTGAAAACGATGGGATTCATTAATACAATAACGAGGGGAAACGAAAGACACGGACTGGGAATCACACAGACACATAGACAATATACGACCTGGAAGAGCAGGCAGACACGTGCACAGTTAGAAGGGGAGGAACGCAAGTAGAGAAACTGCGTGCAAATGAAGTGAAACGTGAGAAGCGTACAGGGATAGGACAACGAGAGAGAGAATGATAGCGATAGATAGAAGCGTGAGATAATTAGTCATTAGTAATGTTAGTAACTTAATCTAAATCGCTAATGTTAGTAGATTAGTAGGTTAGTACTATATACATCTAACTAATATATACAAAGTGTAATAGGAAGAAAGAAGGAAGTAAAACGAGACAATAAACTAAGACAGAAAAAACGAGAATGATGAATAATAAATAAACAAAGTACAAAAACAAACCGAACAGAACATAACAACATGCCCACAACCTGCCCCCAAACTCCAGCATGGCTGATGAGTAGATTGGGAGTCAGGGCTAAGAATAACTGCGCATTCTGAAAGAGTTATAAAAAAAAAGCTCAGAGCTCGTTATTCATAGAGCGTCTCAGCGTAGGAGTCCTGATTCAGGATCAGTTTAGCCTTTTATCTCACAATGGATACAGTTAGGATATGGACATGGGGGACCTGATCTGAGATCAGCACTGCTAGCCTGAGACGCTTTATGAATACAGGCCCAGTGCTAACAATGTTTTCTGGCTGTATTTCAGTTGGTCTGACGGGGCACCTCTACGGATTCTAGATTCACTTGGCATTGTATTTTTAACATTGAAAATTCTTTCTCAATTCCGCTAATGCTAAAACATTCCAATTGAATTAATCTTATGAATATTCACAAGGGTGGGGGGCGTGTTCAAGAACAATGCTGTGGCAGGACGGAAAGGAGCACGTGAGCTATTCGTCAAGCATTTCAGCTTCTTCGTGTTCCATTGCTGCCGGGTAATAACAGAAGCAACGCTTCCAGTCAGTATTACGCTGGACATTAAATACACTTAACCAGAACACTGCAAAGGCAGTAATGGCACTGAAATCCTATGGTATTTTATTGGCAGCATCTGGTGATTAACTCTGCTGGCACAAATTCCTCACCATGACAATGCCCTTCCTACGAACGACATCAGCCTCAATAGATTACACATATTCCACAGACTCAACACATATTCAGCTCTGTATTGTTAACATTGAAGGTTCTGGGCCCTATTTTCATGCCGGCGCTAAGCGGCGTTATGCCCTAGCGCAGGCGAATTGCCAGTTTCGTCTGTTGCAAATGGAATATTTCCCGTCTTCGCCGAGTTGCCAATTTCGTGGTGCGCAATGAAGGCGTTTGCGCGACTATGGGCTGGGCAGCGCAATAGGGGGTGTGACTATGAAAACAGTCGTTATTTATTGCTTTCCATTTAACAATTACATTAAGTTAGAAGAAAAGAAACATTGTTTTTTAAGTTGGAAAGCCTACAAATAAGGAAAAAAAGAGATGGTAAAATAAAACACTTTCTTTTAACAATGTAGGTCTCAAAATACAAACTCAAATCATGAAAATAACAAATTAATGTGCGCCTTGTTTTCCCCCCTCTGATTCACGCGCCAACTTTTTCTCACCTCCTCGCTCTCCTCTTTTGAGAAGCGCTTCTGGCGCAGCGCGCAAAACTGTCATCCATGTGAGGAAATTGCCAATTTGCTATAGCGTCAGCGCAATTATATTTAACGGGATAGAAAATAGGTGTTCTGATTGGCCATTATGAAACCAAACCACCACCACACCCACATGTATTTTTAAAAAGTGAATCCAACCTCTTTTACAACTGCCTCGCCCTCCGGGCTCCTCGCGGTCTCGCCTCTTCTCTGTCCTGATCCCTCGCTGGTGGAACGACCTCCCGCAATCGGTCAGGACCGCGGAATCACTTGCAATCTTCCGCAAGAGACTCAAAACCCACCTCTTCAGACTCCACTACCACTGAACACTGTCCATCTAGTCAATCTGTCGTCACCACTGTTTACATGTTCTACACTATAAAAAAATAAAAAAATAAAAAATAAAATAAAAAAACACTAACCTTTTCTTTCCCAGTGTTACAGGTATGATACGCAGATGCCTGCAATGATGTCTATTGCTGTATTACTGCACTGATCTTTTGCGCTAACTATGATTGTTCTTACCTTGTATTAATCCACATCTTGTAAGTCGCTCTGGATAAGAGCGTTTGCTAAATGCTTAAAATGTAAAATGTAAAATAATAGCGGCATGGAGCCACAAGTCTATCACTACATCAAAATGATAGATGAATGATAGCGGCTTGGAGCGCACGGTCTATTACTGTTAGGAGTGACACTGATCGGACACAAATGCAGACACAGACACTGAGGATGAGGTAAAGTGAGGGTATTTATTATAAATAGGGCCTGGGGTAGGGAAGCGATGGTGAGGGCAGACAAAGGAGGCAGGCAGGACAGGCGGGTAAGCGGGCAGGTAGGCGGGTAAGCGGGCAGGCAGGCAGGCAGACCAGCGGGCAGGCAGGCAGGCAGGCGAGTAGGCAAGCAGGCAAACAGACAGGTGAGGAGTGAACCTGGACACGGAGAGAATGAATACACATATAAACAGATGAAGAAAATAAATGCAGAAGAAAACGCGGTTTGGGAGAAGTCTTGAAGCGTGTAGCTACCACTGAAGCGGAGACAACAATCTGACGGTGAGTGAATGAGAAACCGGGGTTGATATACACTGCAGGGCTGATGATAATTGATGACAGGTGAGTAGGCAGCGCAGGTGTCACAGATCCATGTAATCATGGATCCATGTAATCATGGATCCATGTAATCAGGAGGGAGCCGGAGAATGCCGAGGAGGAAAGCCGCGCCCACATCACACACGCACAAACACGAAACTGACAGGGAGAACAGGAACACAAGGAAAAGGGAAAGGGAAAACACAAGGAAACAAAAAATAAACAAAGTTGCGGCCGTGACCGTAAAAATCACTATATCACCAAATCATGCAATAGTGGCGTGGAGCGCACGGTCTATCACTACATCACAATGATAGCGGCTTGGATCGCATAGTCTATCACTACATCACAATGATAGCGGCTTGGAGTGCACGGTCTATCACTACATCACAATGATAGATGAAAGATAGCAGCTTGGAGCGCACGGTCTATCAGTACATCACAATGATAGATGAAAGATAGCAGCTTGGAGCGAATGGTCTATAACTACATCACTATGATAACGGCTTTGAGTGCACGGTCTATCACTACATCACAATGATAGATGAAAGATGGCAGCTTGGAGCGAATGGTCTATCACTACATCACTATGATAACGGCTCTGAGCACACGGTCTATTACTACATCACAATGATAACGACTTGGAGCGCATGGTCTATCACTACATCACAATGATAGCGGCTTGGATCGCATGGTCTATCACTACATCACAATGATAGTGGCTTGAAGTGCACGGTCTTGTCACGTCTAATGTTCGTGTTCCCCGCAAATAGATGATTTGGTTCACTATCGCTTACCTGTTTCCAGTCTTGTTATTGTATTATCGTTTTCACTTGTTCCTCATGTGTTTGATCGCAGCCAGCTGCATTCATGTTAATTCCTGATTGTTTCTCGTTATGTCTGATGTATATAAGCTGTGCGTTTTCCAATGTTCGTTGCCAGATTGTCTTGTGCTTTGCTTATGCTTCCACAATTTTCCAGCATTTTCTTTGTTTACCTTTGTTTTGTTTCCTCGTGTTCGTGTTCGTGCTTCCGTGTTCGTTCGTGTCTCAGTCTCGTTCCTGATCCACCTGTTTGTGCTCCTCGTGGTTCCAGCCCCGCTCCTCTCTGTGTTCCCCGGACTGATTTCCCGATACCGACCTCCGCCTGCCCAATGACCATATCTTGCCTGCCTGTGACACAGCTGGAGCCTGAAACGAACTTTGCCTATCCCAGACTAGTCTCTGGATTCCTGTATTGCCCTGATTGCTCCCGTTTGACCATTGCCTATTGTTTTCGCAATAAAGAACATTATTGCATTCCTGGGTCCGTGCCTGGTTTTCCCACACCGTTCCTGACAGAACAATCTGGCCACGATGGAACCAGCGGACCGACCCGACCCTGCCGACGCTGCCCGTCACCACGGGATTCTCCTGGGACATCACAAAGCGGAGCTGCGAACGTTGCAGCAGACCGTCCAAGCTCTGGCGGAGCAGCTTTCAGCCATGGCCCAAGTCACCCAGGATTCAGCAGAGACTGCCCGTTCTGCACAGACTGTAGCAATCCAATTACAGGCGCAAGCCGGTTGTCAGAGGAGGTCCGAACCACAATTATCCCCTCCAGAACGCTACCGGGGCGACCCCAACTCATGTCGCGCCTTTCTGAATCAATGCTCCATGGTGTTCAAACTCCAGCCCTCCTCATTCCCCACGGAGCGAGCAAAGGCAGCTTATGTAATCACGCTCCTTGGGGGAAAGGCTCGACTATGGGGAACCTCCCTCTGGGAATCCGGACACCCTACTCTCGCGACCTTCTCTTCCTTTGCGGAGGAGATGAAAAGGGTTTTCTACCAGTCCTCGGTCGGATGGGCGGCTGCCCATCAACTGCTTCGTCTTCGCCAGGGAGAACAATCCGTCTCAGACTATTCCATCGAGTTCCGGACCCTGGCTACCTCAGCAGGATGGAATCCCGAGGCCACCTACGACGCTTTCACGCACGGCCTCTCCGAGAGGATACTGGACGAACTGACTGTGTGCGACCTACCTCCGGACCTGGATGCTCACCCCAGCGGTCTCCTTCAACCCTTGGCGGTTCCACGACGCCCGTGGTCCCACGTCGCCCTAGACTTTGTAACCGGTCTACCACCATCAGAAGGTAACACAGTCGTCCTTACAGCGGTAGACTGGTTTTCTAAGAGCGTGCATTTCATTCCACTGCCGAAACTCCCCTCTGCTAAGGAGACCGCAGAGCTGATGGTGAGACATGTTTTTGTGGATTACCGCAGGAGATGACCTTGGACCGGCATCCCCAGTTCTCCAGCGGGTTCTGGAAAGCGTTCTGCTCTCTGATCGGGGCCAAACCCAACCTGTCCAAATGGTCAGACAGAGCGCTATAACCAGGAGCTGGGGAAGGGACTGTGCTGTCTGGCTGAACAAACTCTGGCTACCTGGTCACGCTGCTAAATCACAATGATAGCTCGCTCCACAGTTTCATTACAAACCCCCGACGCTGCTGCCGCTGCTGAAAGCGCCTCTTACCATACGCTACAGCAGCGTGTCAACAGGCGTTGCCTCACCTTGTGTGCCTGACGCAGCCAAACAAAGTAGAACCGGGACAAAAGCCTGTTGCTCTTGCTTGCTAGAGAATAGCGGTCCGCGGTGCTACTGCGTGTAAAGTCCGTCTTTTTAAAATGTTGTTTTAAAAAGGAGAAAATCTAAGTACGATGTCTGACCAGCCGAAAGAAAGAATGCAAGAGAAAAATGTCTTTATCATCTAAATGGAGAAGAATTCCACCGAGGATGATTGTGTGGACTTTGGAGCAGATTACAGAGTTTAACTACAGGATGACGTAAGGATGACGTAATAAACGGTTCGGAGATCCACAGCACTATTAATTTAGAAAACATTAAAGCAAAATTAACGGGCATTCTACTTGTTTGTTTGCTGATGCATGTCCATTATTGTCCATTATGTTTTCAGTGATTGCTAACTAAGCAAAGATGCTTTCCGATTTCCCTTTTAGCTGGGAGGGAATTCATGAAGATCGTGCACTTTGTGACAAGTTTTTGATTTTTGGCATGGTGTTAGGTTTTCAAAAACCACCGCATACAAGTTGGGGTGGCCCCCTAGTGGCCGGTATGCAGAAACTCCAATATGGTGCTCGCCGGAAAGATGATCTTTGGCTTGACACCATGTAAATCATCCATTATCAAATCTTAGTCAAATAACAAAAAACCCATCATGCATATTTAAACATCATAGCATATTTATTCAAAGATTTCACTCATTCATCATTATTAGTGCAGCCCCCATCGCACTTGCACAATGTGGTACAGCGGAGTCCGGTTCGGTGGCACTTACAGTTGCCCTTACAGGCAACCACACAGCCACAGTGGATGATCAGTGAGCATGCCTTGCTGACATCTTCCAGATCTGTCCAATATGGCACCCACACTTTGGTTCTGGCATTCCATTCCCAACCCACTGGGGTCTGGGATCTTGGGAGTTTTGGAGAGGGATTGCTTCCAGACAAAAGCTGCAGTGTAAAGGTCAGCCTTTGATGTGAGGAGGTGGTACTGTGAATCAGCTGTGTTCTCCTGAAGTTCCTGACTGATGAACTGAAAGAGCTGGTCTTTATTTTGACTATCTTTGAGGAACTTCTGCCATTGGGCTCCCTTTGGCAGAGGTATCTTGGCTGACACTCGTGTTCGGCACCCTGCAGTCCCACCCCGCTTGACATGAGTTTGGGATTTGAGACTTGCCTCTATATATATGTCCCAGACCGCATCCACTCTTGTCATGCTGTCCGTCATCAGGCTCTGCAAGTATGGCAGCAAGTGCATCTGTGTGTACTCCCCAAACACCCTGGCACACTGGATTTTGATGATGTGTATTACTGCTGCCATATCAAGAACAACCACAGAAGCCTCTTTGGCTGCTGGAGAGTGCCCAGGATCAGACATGCCTAGTAGACACCCAAGAATGTCAGACTTGAATGTGAACAAGTTGGCCCTTGGAATGACACCAGACAAGGGCTTGGTGGCTTTTTCTATTCTGTCCCTTACAAACTCCATGAACATGGCTTTGTCAATGTTTGGAGCTTCCCTGAGGCAGTTGGAGATCTCATGGTCCATGACCTCACCGGTGTCTAAGGTGATGAGATCTGGACCCATTTCTTTGAAGGGATTGACAACTTTATCATCCTTGACAAGATCACATAGAGCTTTGAGATGATTGAGGAACTTCTTCTGTTCAGCAGCTGAGGACTCTGGATACTGCAAACTTTCCTTGTTGCTTGAGGCAGAGAAACAGGCACCCTCAAACCTCATGGACTGATGGGTGGGTATCTGGTAGTGTTGCCATGTCTTTCAAGAAGACAGGCATCCAGCGGACATAGTTTATATGTCCAAAGGCAAATAACCATGGGCACAAATCCTTGCAAGCATTCAGGGTTAGTGGCTAATTGCCCACTCGCAGACCCCGGATGAAGCGGCAGTTGATCATCAGGTAGTCTCTTACTGTCATCCAGTAACAGACTGTTGGAGCATTACTGTTGAGTCGATTCTCCATGGTTTCATGAGGCCCATAGCCCTCTCGGCAGTACTCATCATATGCCTGTTCTTTGAGCACATGGAGCCAGGCAAGAGTAAGCTGGTATGCATACTGTGTATGTTTGGCATGCTTGCCACCTAGGAGAGAGGCTGCAACACCAGTATTGAAGATATTTGCTAGGGAAAACATCTGGTCCCAGCCAGACCCGGCTAACAGCTTACCCCCACACTCTTGGGACATCATCTCGACGTGAAGGAAGCCCATGAAGCACAGCATCTTTGATTCACCAACATTTTTTGTCATTTTTTCTGTTGGGCATAGAGAGGACAGTCTATGACTGGAACCTGGCCAGGATTCACAAACTCTATTGCCTTCATGACCACAAGCATTGAGTGTTTCTGCATGGCCATGGATGAGGCCTTGTCATAAAAGACAGGGAAAACTCCAACTGTGGTCCTTGGCCTGGCATCTTCTTTGCATTGGCCATGTGAGAAGAACCCAGAGTAGGTCACTGGTGTTTCTTGAAGCATTCCATCTTTTTCGATTAGGATCTTGTGGAGATGCTTCGTCAGGCACCCCTGCTCGGTGATTTTCAGCGAAAGCTGGTCTGGCTGTTCCATTTGGAATTGATGAAAGGATGATATCTCCAGCATATTCAGCAATGTACGGCACAATGGCAAAGTCATCAGGAAGCTTGATAGTGGGGCCTTCAGGAGCATCAAGCGTGAGAGGGGGAGGGTCCACCCCCATGTTGTTATGAGTGAGATGGTTGGTCAGGGATATGGCAGTGCCATGGAGCTCAATTCGACCAGACTTGTCTATATTATCAACTCCACCAGTAGTGAAGACTCCTCGCTTGACCTGAGAAATAGGCTTTTCATGACGCGAATATTCGACACGAAGGTTTCTTCCTCCGTTTACTGTATGCTCTCTCCCCCTGCTCCTGGTCACTTCCTGGCTAAAAATGTAGAAAAAATGACACTATACAACAATCTAGTACTAAATGAAGCTGAGATATGACATTCGCTCTTTCCTGCGAGCGCCATATTGTAGTTTCTGCATACCGGCCACTAGGGGGCCACCCCAACTTGTATGCGGTGGTTTTTGAAAACCTTATGTCCATACCTAACACCATGCCAAAAATCTAAAACTTGTCACAACTTGTCACAAAGTGCACAAACAAAGATTTTTGACATATTCCCTCCCAGCTATTTAGGTATTTGGCTAAAGGACTGTGTTCACTTAAAGGTAGTTGTGCCTGTGTAAAGACAGGATTTCATCTAACCACAAAGCAGTTTGACCATGGTTCTCAATAACATATTTTAGGCTACATGGATGTTGAAATTATACAATGTCTTTCTCTTTTTTGTTTTTGACATTTAACCAGTGTCAACCAGAATCAACACAGCTTTATGTTCTTGGTTGAGAGTTGAAAGTTGAAGGGTCAAGCTGCTTCATGGTTGTAATCGCCCCCAGTAGACCTAGCAATAGGACACCTGAGTGCCTTGATCATGTCTGTGCACCGTGTAATCATAAGTAACTTGTGTTGTGTGTTCACACTGAGATGAATTTAGTGTGGTGATCCCATTGCCCTTTTAAAATTAAGGGTGCTAGGTTTCTGCAAGGATGTCAGGTCATAATGTTGACAGAAAGCACAGATGGCTTCCGGGGCTGTGATGTGGCGATGGGAGACTGAGCTGTTGTGACACCAAAGATGGGTTGGAGCTACAATAAGCTGCTTTCATGAAAACTTTACCGACCTTGTTCAATACATTAATGCCTACAAAATTGTAAGGACACCATGTCGCATAGGTTGCGCAGAAGTATAAATTGCAGAGTGCTTCGTGAACTGCGAAGATGTTGCACAAGTTGCGCAGAAGCATGTAGAGGCCTTTAGCAAGGATACATATACAAAAAGTATTGAACAAGTAGGCAGTGGTGATGACAATTGGCTAGATGTGCAGAATGCAGTGGTAGTGGAGTCTGAAAATGTGGGTTTTGAGTCTCTTGCGGAAGATTGCAAGTGATTCTGTGGTCCTGACCGATTGCGGAGGATCATTCCACCAGTGAGAGGTCAGAACAGAGATAGATAGATAGATAGATAGATAGATAGATAGATTGTTTATTGTCCTTTTCAGGAAATTTGTTGCCACAGTCTGTACAGAGAAAGCCTCACATAAATTACATAAATACAAATATACACACCACTATTACATACATACATTAAATATGCGCCCACATGGGTACATCCACATTTTTTCCAACATACACAGTCATACTCATCTATACATGATTTTTTTACCGAGGTATTTTGTTTAATGATGCTATGGCAGAGGGGACAAAACTCCTGCCAAAGCGTGCCCGTTTCCAGGCAAGGGTTCTGTATCTGCGACCTGATGGAAGTAGTGTGAAGAATGGGTTGAGGGGGTGGCTGGGGTCATGTGCAATGGTACGTGCTCTGCGTGTAATGGCTCTGCTGTTGAGGTCTGAGAGGTTGGGGGTGGGGAGGTCAATCATTTTGGAGGCATTGTGTGTAATATACATTTTACATTTTAAGCATTTAGCAGACGCTCTTATCCAGAGCGACTTACAAGATGTGCATTAATACAAGGTGAGGACAATCAAAGTTAGCGTACAAGATCAGTGCAGTAAAACAGCAAAAGACATCGTTGCAGGCGTCTGCGTATCATACCTGTAACATTGGGAAAGAAAAGGTTAGTGTTTTTATTTTTTTATTTTATTTTTTAGAACAAGTAAACAGTGGTGACGACAGATTGACTAGATGGACAGTGTTCAGTTGTAGTGGAGTCTGAAGAGGTGGGTTTTAAGTCTCTTGCGGAAGATTGGAAGTGATTCCGCAGTCCTGACCGATTGCGGGAGGTCGTTCCACCAACGAGGACCAGGACAGAGAAGAGGCGAGACCGAGGAGCGTGCTGCCAGGCGCCCGGAGGGATGGGGCAGTCAGTCTGCCAGCGGAGGCGGAGCGGAGGGGTCTGGACGGGGTTTTGGGGCGTGATGAGTGACTGGAGGTATGGGGGAGCAGTACCTCTGGCCGCTTGAAAAGCAAGCACCAGTGACTTGAATCTGATGCGTGCTGCGATGGGGAGCCAATGCAGAGAGGAGAGTAGAGGGGTGACGTGGGTGAACTTCGGCTGGTTGAACACCAGGCGAGCAGCAGCGTTCTGGACTAGTTGCAGTGGCTTGATGGCACAGGCCGGAAGGCCTGCCAGCAAGGAATTGCAGTAGTCCAGACGTGAGATCACCAGGCCTGGACCAGGAGTTGAGTGGCCTCTTGAGTGAGGAACGGTCTGATCCTCCGGATGTTGTGGAGGGAGAAACGGCAGGTCCGGGAGATCGCTGCAATATGGCTTGAGAAGCACAGCTGGTTGTCCAGGGTTACCCCAAGACTCCTGGCAGACTGGGATGGAGACACTATGGAGCCTTCCACGGTAATTGACGCATCAATCATCGGGAGCCCTTCGCTGGGAGGAAGAGCAGCTCTGTCTTCCCCAGGTTCAGCTTCAGGTGGTGGGTGGACATCCATGCGGAGATGTCAGCCAGGCATGCAGAGATCCGTGCCGGGACCTGGGTATCAGATGGAGGGAAGGAGAGAAACAGTTGAGTGTCATCAGCATAACAGTGATAGGAAAAACCATGAGCAGAAATAACAGAGCCAAGTGACTTGGTGTACAGAGAAAATAGGACAGGGCCTAGCACCGAGCCCTGCGGGACACCGGTGGAGAGGGTGCGGGGAGAGGAGAGGGATCCTCTCCAGGCCACCTGGTAGGACCGGTCAGCCAGGTAGGACTCAAACCATGTCAGCGCAGATCCAGAGATTCCCATCTTGATGAGAGATGAGAGCAGGATCCGGTGGTCCACGGTGTCGAATGCCGCCGACAGGTCAAGGAGGAGGAGGACGGAGCTGAGGGATCGGGACTTAGCGACGTGAAGAGCCTCAGTGACCGCAAGGAGAGCAGTCTCTGTGGAGTGGCCGGCTCTGAACCCAGATTGGTTGGGGTCAAGCAGGTCGTTCTGTGAGAGATGAGCAGACAGTTGATTATAGACAGCCCGCTCTAACGTTTTGGAGAGGAAAGGGAGGAGAGAGACAGGTCGGTAGTTAGAGATGACAGCAGGATTCAGAGAGGGTTTTTTGAGGAGGGGGACAACCTGAGCGCATTTGAGGGAGGAGGACAGAGCCAGAGGAAAGAGAGGAGTTAATGACATTAGAGACAAGGGGAGGATGTCCATAGCAATGGACTGGAAGAGGGGGAAGGAATGGGATCAAGAGGGCAGGTGGTGGGACGGTGGGAGAGAACAAGTTGAAGGATGTCCGAGTCAGGGAGGGGTGAGAAGGAGGACAGAGGAGTGGGAGGTTTAGGTAGCGGGATGGGAGAGGGAGAGGTTGGGGGGAAGGAGTTGCGAATGACCTCAACCTTCTCGTGAAAGAAGGATGAGAAGTCATCGGCGGTTATAGAGGAGGGGGTGGGGGAGGAGGAGGGGTGAGGAGAGAGGAAAACGTAGCATAGAGTTTACGTGGGTTGGAAACAGAGGATTGAATCTTAGAAAGGAAGAATGCAGACTTAGCAGAGGAGAGGTTAGCGGAGAAGGAAGCCAGGAGTGTGTGGAAGTCAGACAGAGCAACAGGGGACTTGGATTTCCTTCATTTCCTTTCTGCCGCACGCAGCTTCAGTCGGTTAGCCCGAATGGAGTCGGTTAGCCAGGGGGCGGGGGGGCGGGGATGTAATGCGTGTGAGTTTGTTCCTGTTGGAAACAGTTAGAATGTTGAAAAAACAAGGGGAACAGTAAAGGAGAATGGGTTGAATTATACTTTGGTAAAGCAGTAACAGAAGGTGGGGGGCAACAGAAAGTGCTCTGAGTTTGCGGATGGCAGAGAGTCTTTGTTGGCCGCGTTTGTGGATGTCAGTGGTGTGTTGATCAAAGCTCAGTTTATTGTCCAGGGTGAGTCCAAGGTATTTGTAGCACTCCACCATCTCAACTGCTTTATTGTTGATACAGGTGGGGTTGTGGGTGGAGTTGTGGGCTGTGCTGTGTGTACTGGAAGTAATTAACAGTTCTTTTGTTTTTGCTACGTTCAGCTCCAGGTAGTTGTTACTGGAACTGACACAGTCATTGGTATAGAGGGTAAACAGGAAGGGGCTCAGGACACAACCTTGTGGGGCTCCGGTGTTGGTGATGGTTGTTGAAGATGTTACAGTGCCCACTCTAACGGTTTGTGGTCTTTCACTGAGGAAACTGTGTATCCAGTGAGTGAGAAGTGGAGGGACATTGAGGTGGTGGAGTTTCCTAATCATCTGGTGGCGCTGGATGTTGTTCAAAGCAGAACTAAAATCGATGAAGAGGAGTCTGGCGGGATGGGACAGTCAGTTTGCCAGAGGAGGCGGAGGGGTCTGGCTGGGGTGTAGGGTGTGATGAGTGTCTGGAGGTAAGGCGGAGCAGTTCCTCTAGCCGCTTGATAAGCCAGAACCAGTGATTTGAATCTGATGCGTGCTGCGATGGGGAGTCAGTGCAGAGAGGAGAGTAGAGGGGTGACATGGGTGAACTTAGGTTGTTTGAACACCAGACATGTGGCAGCATTTTGGACTAGTTGCAGTGGCTTGATGGCACAGGTCGGTAGGCCTGCCAGCAAGGAATTACAGTATTCCAGATGTGAGATCACCAGGGCCTGGACCAGAAGTTGTGTGGCCACTTGGGTGAGGAACGGTCAGATCCTTCGGATGTTATGGAGGGAGAATCGGCAGGTCCGGGTGATCTCTGCGATGTGGCCTGAGAAGCACAGTTGGTCGTCCAGGGCCACTCCGAGACTCCTGGCAGTCTGGGACAGAGACCCTATGGAGCCTTCCACGGTGATTGAAACATCAATCGTTGGGGAGCCCTTCGCTGGGTGGAAGAGCAGCTCAGTCTTCCCCAGGTTCAGCTTCAGGTGGTGGGTGGACATCCAGGCAGAGATGTCAGCCAGCCATGCAGAGATCCGCACTGGGACCTGGGAGAGAAAGGAGAAGGAGAGAAAGAGTTGAGTGTCGTCGGCATAGCAGTGATAAGAAAAACCATGAGCAGAGATGACAGAACCAAGTGACTTGGTGTACAGGGACAATAGGATGAGGTCTAGCACAGAGCCATGCGGGACTCTGGTGGAGAGGGTGTGGGGAGAGGAGAGGAATCCTCTCCAGACCACCTGGTAGGACCGGTCAGCCAGGTACGACTTGAACCATGTCAGTGCAGATCCAGAGATTCCCATCTCGACAAGAGATGAGAGCAGGATCTGGTGGGCCACGGTATCAAATGCAGCTGACAGGCTGAGAAGGAGGAGGATGGGGCTAAGAGATTGGGACATTTGTCCCGCAAGCAGAGCAGTCTCTGTGGAATGGTCTGCCTTGAACCCAGATTGGTTAGGATCAAGCAGGTCGTTCTGTAGGAGATGAGTAGACAGTTGGTTATAGACAGCTCGCTCTAGTGTTTTGGAAAGGAATGGGAGGAGAGAGATAGGTTGTTTTTTGTTTTTTTGAGGAGGGTGTCGGAACAGTGAAATTAGAATAAAATTTGTCTATTCCCTGAATCCAGTAGTCTTAACAGTCAAACGCCCTTGTTTAAAGTTCAGCACTCTGAATACTGAACACAAGTGGTATTACGTGTTAAAACCCCCTCACTTATCCTACATGTACATTACATTACATTACAGGCATTTATTTCTTTACATACAATCCATGTATACAGCTGGATATTAACTGAAGAATTTCAGGTTAAGTACCTTTGCTCAAGCGTACAACGGCAGTGTCCCACCTAGGGATTGAACCTGCAACCTTACCTTTACAAACCCAGTTCCCTAACCATTATACCACACTGCCGCCTGTAAACTATATTTATTTGATTTAATATAATAATTACTACACAGGATAGCAATTATCAATTAAATCACCAAATTTGTTGATAAGCAATCTGGTGGATCAACCTTCATCAAAATATACAACTCACAATTCAATTAAAATTAACAGCTGGTTTATTCAGTTACAACAGTTAGACAAAACACTCAACATCCAATCTACGGACTCCCTTCTTAGCCCATAATTTACGATTTTGGGGAAAGCCCAGCCCAAGCCAGGTTCAGACTCCCACTTACTACTTACTACCACAAGATATATTTTCAAGGTTGCCATTGATATGCTCTTCTCATGTTGAGAATCATGGCGATATCAAACATCACTAGGGCCTGGTGAAGCCAGCTTCATTTATACCGAGATGTTGGTTGACCTGATATTTGGGGAGGCATAATATGCTCAAGAGCATTGCTACCAAGTGAAGAGGGCAATCATACCATGCTGATCTCTGCTTTAATCTGGCGGACCATAATTATTTTCTCCATGATCCATAATATTCAGCTCATAGGTAGCATCCTGAAGTTGTAGGGTGTGGCACTGGTTCACCATACCCAAGTGCCCTGGCTTCACTCACAGAGCCATAAACCCGCCAAAGATGGCTCCACTCTGTCTGCCTGCGCAGGTTTTTTCAAAAGGCACCTTCCCGACAAGGGGGATGACATGGGCGCTTTTGAGGGGAGAGGGGACAGAGCCAGAGGAAAGAGAGGAGTTGATAACATTGGAGACAAAAGACTGGAAGAGGGGGGAAGGAATGGGATCAAGAGGGAAGGTGGTAGGACGGTGGGAGTGAACAATTTGAATGATGTCCGAGTCAGGGAGGGGTAAGAAGAAAGACAGAGGGGTGAGAGGTTTAGGTAGCGAGATGGAGAGGGAGGGTTAGGTGAGGGAGAGGATGGGGGGAAGGAGTTGCGAATGTCATCAACCTTCTTGCGAAAGAATGATGTGAAGTCATCCGTGGTTAGAAAGGAGGGGGGTGGGGGAGGAGGAGGGGTGAGGAGAGAGGAAAACGTAGAGTACAGTTTGCGAGGATTAGAAGCAGAAGGTTGAATCTTGGAAAAGAAAAATGCAGATTTAGCAGAGGAGAGGTTAGAGGAGAAGGTAACCAGGAGTGTGTGGAAGTCAGTCAGGGCCACAGGTGATTTGTATTTTCTCCATTTCCTTTCTGCCGCTCATAGTTTAAGAACATAAGAACATAAGAATACTGTCACACGCCACGTGACAATCCCTGGACGGAATAGAGCAGTCTGGAAACAGGGGTGGAGTTTTTCGGTCTACGGACCGGATTTTTCTTAAAACGTTCTCTGATCCCCGACACGGGCAGAGAAGCAGACCGAGTTACACAAATTAACAAATAAACAAAACTAAATCTGTCCATCCCCTCACGGGTTCGGGACACAAAACAATAGACTTTAAACCACAACAAAACTTGTCACAAAATACATTTTAACTTGTCTTCCACTTTCACTTTTTCACTTTCTTTCTTTTCCTTTCTCCTCGGTCTCCCACGCCTTTTTCTTCCTTGTTCCAGCCACCTACTGAAGAGAGCAGAGCAGTTTTAAAGCACACCGATGTGATTAGAAAACACCAGACTGGTGCGTGCGTTGGCTGCTCTGCCAGTAGGCGTGGCCGCTAATTGCCCTGATCCGCTGCCGAGACCGATGCCTTCCACAAATACATAATGATGAGAACTCATCAGGCTCATCATGTCCTAATCTAAAGAGTATCTAGTACTACATCTAGCCTGGACTTGAATAGCCCAAGTGTTTCTGCCTCTACTACCCGACCTGGCAAGCTGTTCAAGGCATTGACAACTCTCTGTGTAAAGAAAAACTTCCTAATATCTGTGCGGAATTTGCCTTTAACTAATTTCCACCTGTGGCCTCTTGTTCTGCTGACCCCACTTATCTTAAAAAATCTTTGGTATATTACTTTGTTAATCCCTTTCAGGAATTTAAAAACCTCAATCAAATCCCCCCTAAGTCTCAGTTTGCTAAGTTTAAATAGATTGAGTGCCTTAAGTCTATCATCATAACTTTTACCTTTCATACCAGGTATCAGTTTACTTGCCCTTCTTTGGACTTTTTCAAGAGCTTCTATATCTTTCTTGTAGTGCGGTGCCCAGAACTGCACACAGTATTCTAAGTGGGGTCTGACAAAGGCATTATATAACATTAATATAACCTCCTTTGATTTATACTCAATACTTTTTGCATCAGTCAGCCTGAATGGAGTCAGTTAGCCAGGGGTTGGGGGGTTGGAGACGCGCAGGTTTAGTGGAGAGAGGACAGAGTGGGGAGGAGAGAGAGGACAGTAGGGTGGATGAGGCTTCCTCAGCAGGTAGCTGAGAGAAGGCATCAGTAGGGGGAAGGGACAATGGAACAGTAGCTGACGGCTGTGGGGGAGAGAGAGTGGAGTTTGCGACGGACAGAGACAGTGGGGGCAGGTGAAGAGGGTTCAGGAACAGAGGGGAGGGGGAGGGAAAAAGACAGAAAGCAGTGATCAGACACATGCAGAGGAGATACTGTTAGGTTCACGAAATTCAGAAGACCTTTAAAGTGAATAGAGAACACTTGCACCAAATGAGAAAACAGAACATACAACCAATTTTCAACAGAGTTTATTCAACCAAATGCATTCGGGTTCACCGCCTCCCTGCCAGGCAATGAACAAATCATTTCCGGAGAGAGAACACTTCTTATAGACAATAATTTAGACAAATGCTATAGCCTCGCCCACACCCCAGTTACAAGACTGTATTTTTCCATCTCTGGGAGAACTTCGTATCTTTTGGCAAGGCACACTGCTCTGACCTCGACTGTGGCGGTTTTAGCTAGCTCTCTGCAAAAACAGTCCTAAGAAACACACAGCTTGCTGCCTATCTCTTTTGGCACAGCGCCACACCTTGTGCCAGCGTGAGAAGAGGTTCAAAAACTATTTTGAACAGAAACAGAATTTCTCTATCAATCCCTCCTTTTTATGATTTTATCCCATATAGTCATAAAACATTTAGAATCTTTTCACATTTTGCGCGTAGCAAGTTTATTTCAATGCAGAAGCTTAAACATCTTTAAACAAGTTTTGCAAGGCCATGGCAGTATCGTCATAGTCTGGAGGATCAATTATCTCTTCATTCCCAGAGTCAGATTGTCCTTCTTCAGACTCTAGGTTGTCATACTCATCAGTTTCCCTCTCCTCCAGGGCCAAAGCCTGATACGTTGGGGTACTTTGCATCATTTGGGTGATCATCATCAGTCATCAGGTCTTTTTGTTGACCCAGGGCTAATTTCTTAAGACCTTCCATAGCTTGATCTATGGTTTTACCATCCGCATCGTTATCAGGTATGTAGGTACAACACACAGTTCCAATTATGTGGCATACTCCTCCCTTGGAGGCAGTCATGAGGTCCAGGACCATACGATTTTGAATTCATTAATCTAAGTGCAGTTAACTCGTTGTTTTTTTTCTTTTATTCAGTGTGAAATTGATCAATGCACTCAGGCGGTAGTTTATTGTCTCTACCCTTAACATTACTTTGCCCACCCCCATTTGGGGAAAAATACTAAGAACCGCTTTGTTCCCTGCACTCCAAAGTTTGTGATCTTCTGGAACATTACTTCCCCATATTGCATCATGCTTATCCTCTAAGGATCTTTTTGCACGACCCTGTGTTTCAGCGCTTATTACCCATGTATTGTCAGTTTGCATTACATATGCACAAGTTCCATGCCACTTCTTAGGCAGAGCTATGTACACATTGTGTCCATAAAGCCAGTACCACCCATCCACTGCCCTAGTGCCGTTTTCTGTAGGTGCTAACGTGGAACACCTTGTCTCCTTTAAGGGCGTTCCGGTGATTCTATTCTTACAGTAGGAGTACACTGTCCCATCGCATTGGGATGTCTCCCCCACCGGGACTGTTCCCTTCCCTCGTACACATTTTATAAAGGTCTTATGCGGGGTATACGGTACTACCATAATGGGCGTAATCAAATGTTGTCGTGAGGTTTGTAATAAACCTTGTCAATCAGTGCAATTTATTCCCGTCAGTATATTCGTAGCAGTTCACTTTGGTTGTAATTTTGTGGGTTGGGTCAAAGTATTTAAGTGTTCCTGTATGAGTTTCTCAACTCTATGAGAACATGCCCTATGGCACATGTTACAGTCCAGGACACATTTATTCCAATTCCCGGGGGTTGGTCCACAGTCACCCTTGGTGCTACGGATGATGCCGGTAGATAACATAACATAACATAACATAACATAACATAACATAAGGGGAAGACGAGAACAGGCCATTCAGCCCAACACTGCTCGTCCATTCCTACCACTAATCTGCTCACACTGCTTAGTTTACCCAAACGCTAGAGTGTAGATGTGTGCATACGAAACAGTTGGTCTTGTTTACGCTCTGTGCTGTGCTTTTACAAATCTCTTCCCTCTTATACCGTGATTATCATCAATATGGTCAAAGACCCCACTGCCCGCCACTGGAGGTTCGCCATAGCTGTGTCTAAATCCCAGTAAGAGGGTTGTTTGCTTCACCGGTTTTGAGACAGGTGTGTTCTATATTTCACACCTCCCTTTGTAGCCGGACTTCTCCCTTCTGAGCACAACTCTTTTAGGTACCTACTCACCCTTTGTTACCTTTTACAGTGGGACAGATGCACCCAGGTGGATCGCTCGGCAATCTTTACTGCTGTTGGAGTTGTTAGTAGCACCTGATACGGCCCTTTCCACTTTGGTTGATGCCACGCCTTGTGCCTTGGATCTTTAATCAGTACCCAGTCCCCGACCTGCAGCTTTTCTTCTGGTATTCCTGCTGTAAGAGTTTACACATTTCTTGTTTATTAGATAACATTTTCTTCATATACTCTGCCAATGTGGGATTATCCTCTAATATTCTATCTCCAAATTGCGGTAGGTGATAGGCTTTTCCCATCTAGGTATTATTTCTCTACAAATAATTTTTGCCACAGTTTGCATCAATTTTTGAGGTAGGGTATGCTTCTACCCAACCTGAGAATGGGTCAATCATTACTAAGCAGCTCTTTTTCCCCTCACTTGGTGTGAGGTGGATGAAATCCATCATCCAAGATTCAAATAGTCAAAACACGTTAACCCTCTGAGGTCCGTGCTAAGCTTTGAGATGGTTTGTAATTTTGGCATGGTCTGATATTTATCTCAATTTCATCAACTTAACACACACTTACTCCAAAGTGTTTGATATTTTTATTTGAAGGACAATCACAGCTACATTTGTATGCCATCAATAGTTTGGTCAGTATCATATGCAGCTTGTAAATAGATCTACAAACACACAAGTTAAAAATAGTAAATTTGTCTGCTGTCACAAAAGTTGTGAAAGCACACACTAAACTATAGTGACGAATTGTTTTGCCAATGTGCGTTTGTTCATCAAGGTCTTGGTTATGTAAGGGTGTGAAAACAGTTTAGCACATCTGAGATCTAAATAGCTAAAAACCTGTTTTTATCAGAACTGGTCACATTTATTTCAGGCTGTGGGAGGGCTAAATGCTAAATACCTGAATATTCATTATTCATTGTCCACACCTCTAAGAGTTGTGGGCCATCTCTCTCTCTCAAAGGCCATCAGAGTAAGCAAGTCAGTGAGCCATGCAGAAGAATATATGCTTTTTCATTTTGGAAGATTTATTGAAAACAGCACACAAACTACTATACAGTATATACAGGGGAATGCCACATATTACAAGTCATACAGCCTAACAATAATGCACATAATATCCTCCTGAGACCCAAGGAAAAAAGGGTCTTCCAATTAAACTTTTTTGTGATTTTTTCACTTTAGAGTTAAAACAACAACTCACAATTTAGATTTTAAATGGCTAAGCAATATTTGAGTTACCATTTCTCCTTTCACGACAAGCACTTCTTGTGGCAGCAGCCATTTTGGCTCTTATTTTATTATCCACAAACGTAGGCAAAACAATGTCGGAGGCGACACGCAAATAACTCACAAAACAAACCAAAATGATAAACGAACTGGAACAAACAAAGCTAGCTGAACAAACAAAGCTAGCTAAACAGCAAATCCAAAACGTAATCCCAAACACCGATTTAACTAAACAGAAGCACTCTAATAATAAACAAAAACAAGAATCGATTTTACAAGGACGTGAGATCATGAAACCGATCATGCTACATACGATTTTTTATAATATTTTAGGCTATTTGAAAAGTATTCTTCCATTGATCTTGTGTGCCTATTGAAATTTGTTACGTTGCAACACGCGGAATATGTAGTCACAAGACGCGGAATTCATATATTGAATATATATATACGAGTATTTGATAACATGGCAAATCAAATATAGTTACTTACTCTTCGTCAGTTGTTGTCCAGCGCAGAAAATCTTTCCATCTTGAATAAAATTGTATGTCTGTATAAAATCTTGCTTCAAATTGTCGACAGTTTGTGTTGTTTACGCCGGCGTTTTCACACATGGCCCCACGCCCCTCCCCACGCACCTCCCCGAAACGTAGCACCTAGTTACCATGTCAATAGAAGGGGGACGTTACTAACAGGTAAAAAAGAGAGTAAAAGGCAAGGTTTACTTTTGGTCTAATTAACCTAATTTAAAAAATCCCATTTGATTTGCCAGTGCTCAAATCGGAAAGTCGCGATTCTAAGGTTTCTGTCAATGTTTTTGTCGCGTGTGTATGATAAAATATCGCGAAGTTAGAAATAGTAATATACTTTTATTGCTGCTGGGAGCGGCGCCGCTCCCGTCGACCTCAGGGGGTTAAACACCTTTTACAAAAAAAGGTTTGTAAATCCAAACGTTGTATAACGTTTGTTTATCATATCTACCCTCCCTCCTCTTGAGACATGGCATATGCCATGACTCAACTCTGCAGCTATGGTAAACAAAGATATCGGTAATACAGGTTTCTTTTCTGGGCCCACCCACAGGCCCCACATCCTTTTCTCTGGTACCCCTGCTTCATGTTGCATGTCTCTCAAGAGAGTGTAATCGAGAGTGACGCAATGAATCTCTTTAAACACTCCCTGAGTGTCTGCAGCTGCTTCTTTTGCAGCAGAGTCTGCGAATGCATTCCCCAGGGACACCTCATCTGTTCATTTCGTATGTGCTGTACATTTACATATAGCCAGTATTTTGGGTTTCTGTAATGCCACAAACAGTTCCAGTATCAATGGTGCCTGCGTTATTGGTTTACCCTGTTGAAGTCATTCTTTTTTCAGGATCCATCCACATAGAATGTTACTTCTGCGTCATGAATGGGTGTGTCCATTAACCCGGGGCGTTGTGAGGGGAACATTTTATTAGGCCTTCCGACAGTCCGTTTCCAGCTTGCTGAATGAGTTGTTTATGCTTCCACTCACGGGTCAGACATTGTCTGGATATGGTGTACCATTCAGGAAGAGATAAGCGAGTGTTGCTAGAAGTGGGAGACAACTCATGTGCTGGAATGAGAAACATTAAGATGTTTGGGTTGGAGAGCAGGAAACGTCAAGGTTGGTTCTTTGGAAATGAGTTTATTATTGTGCTGTATAAATCATAATAAAACGGATGGAAAGTTCTTACTGGGTCATAAGTGAGAGTTGCCTTGTACTAATGTATGCAAGAAATGTGTATGTTGGGAGGGTAAAACATGTGTTTGGACCCATCAATAAAGGAGGAGTTTCAACCATGACCAATGGGTGAAACTCCAAAGGGCGATGGTCACCTAGAATGTAAAAGATATATACTGTTGTATTTCTTTGATCTCGTTGGAGATACTCTGACATTCTTCATGCGAGAGTGTTAGACTGCTTCCCTGTTTAAACAGTAATAAAGACTTGATTTGATCATTGAAAACAGTCTCTCTTCCTTTGAATAGTAGAATTTCCACGACAGCGTGCTGCCACAGACCTAGATGTTTCAGCTACACAATCGTGAGGATCTCCATCCTCAGCAGTTGTCAGCAAGGTAGCCGGATTAAGTGTGGTGCATCTTACAATTGTTAGATTAGGAGCTGTTAGTAGAGTCGCCATACAGCTCAGCTGTCTTGCTGGTGACAAGAATGTATGTTTTCTTTGCAGTAGTAATACAGAAAGTACATGTGGTACCATCAGTGTCAATGGTTGGTATAACACTATGGTTTGTGAGGCTTTTACTGCTAATGCTGCTGCTTCTACAGCTGCTTCTGTAGCATGGCAGTCCTCGTGCTACAGGATCCAGTTCTGTGGAGTAATAAGCAATTGGTCTTTGCTTACCTCCAAACCTGTTTTACCTGCTCAAAGGCTTCGTTGACTTCAGGAGTCCATTTGATTGGATCTCGAGCCTCCATTGGTTTGCTGTAAATACAATCTAACAAGGGCTGCATCAATTGTGCATAATTACACATCCAGGTTCGGCAGAAATTTATCATTCCTAAAAAAAATATCATCTGTTTTTTTTTATTTTAGGCTTTGGGGCCTGCAGTATCGCTGTTTTCCTATCCTGAAAGGCTCTGCCTTGAGCTGAGATAGCGTGTCCCAGATATTTTACTTCTGGGAGACACCACTGTAAATTTCCCTTGCTTACCTTGTGGCCTTGAGGCCAGAAAGACCAAACATGCCTTTTAGTCTATTTCGCAGTGCTCCCGAGAAGGAGAGCAATTCAATATGTCGTCTACATACAGGAGGAGTTTTTTTTTAATTTTATTTTTTTAATCACACATACTGCCAAAATGCCTAAAATGCCTAAAATGTAAAATGTACATAGTACAGTGCAGATCAGATGGATCATTCATTTTCAGATCCTTCGCTGTCTACAATGAATGCGTCATTTTTTTAAACTTTTCTTCTCTTTTTTTATTTTGAGCCCAGAGTGTTTGCAGAACATCATACAATACCTAATTATTTATCTGATGTAAACTAGGATGGTCATCGGAAAGAGCTACCAGCGTGCTGTACGGTTCAAATTGCAGTTGTGTATGCATACAGGCACAGTAGCAAACAATGATATTTTTACAACCTTGGATTTCTGTCTGCACTCCCTACCAGGCGGCATTTCTCTAACCCAAGAACCCACATCTTCCCATTCACATTCGGTCATTTTCGATAATGAAATATGCGGCTGCCTGATTTGTTCAAATAATCATTTCTGCTCTTCACTCAAGTTTACTAGAATTCCAGTAAATTTCGGTCAACTATATATGGTGCCTAAACATCTCGTTTCGTTTATTTGCAGCATGTTCCAGAAACACTCATATTCTAAATGTCTTAGTCAGGGGTAAGAGAGCAGTGCTATAAGAGTTCGCTGGGGCTGTCTGCTCGGACGGAATAAATTCACACAGTTGTGCATGACTGGCAGTATATCAATTCCCATGTGTAATACCAATCTATCAATTGTATATAATTCCCAAAACGATTTCCAATAGGGCGGCACGGTGGTGCAGTGGATAGCACTGTCGCCTCACAGCAAGAAGGTCTCGGGTTCGAATCCAGGCCGGGGGCCTTTCTGTGCGGAGTTTGCATGTTCTCCCCGTGTCCGCGTGGGTTTCCTCCGGGTACTCCGGTTTCCTCCCACAGTCCAAAGACATGCACGTTAGGCTAATTGGAGAGTCTAAATTGCCCATAGGTATGAGTGTGTGAGTGAATGGTGTGTGTGCCCTGCGATGGATTGGCGACCTGTCCAGGGTGTATTCCTGCCTCTCGCCCGGAACGCATGCTGGGATAGGCTCCAGCCCCCCCCCGCAACCCTGACCAGGAATAAGCGGCTTAGACAATGGATGGATGGATGGATTTCCAATAGTACCTATACAACCCATTTTCGTCACATTCAATAGTAATTTTTTGTTTCATTTTAATTGGTCGTCCCTAGCCGTTCGCTCGAAGTGAATAGCATGTTCTATTATCACTTGCAATCGGCACGTTGCCCACGTAATTACATATCTTTTAATTAACATTGTTAATGCAGGAGTGAGGCCGTTCAAGAACGCATTTTTCAGCTGTTGTTCATAAACCCCATCGTTATTATTTGCAGGTGGTTCAAGACCACTGTTAGCATTAAACACTTTTTTTTTAAACGGGTTAGGTACGCCATTATCATTTCGTTTTTTATTTTGCACACAGTCCAAAATTTTTTACGTACACTTTTATTCACTCATACTCAGGCGCAATTGCATTCATGTCACATTCATTTTTTATTCACTCATACTATGAATAAACACTTGACTTTAGTTTCTTTTGTAAATTCTCCCAGGTAAATCCCAGAGGCAATTGTTCACAAACACTTATAATAATAAATTATTTGTCAAACCTCAAACCTCCCCCTAAGAAGTTCCACGCGTAACCCTTACACTTTAAACTTCTCACCTAATACCTCTTAGAAAACAGTTCCTCACGTGTGCCGTTTTCGGCGCGTTAGGCTCCAATCCTAACACTAATTAGAGACACCTCAGGGACTTGAACCCCGTCCCGGAGACCGGGAGTGCTACCACCTAGGCATACACCTCCGCAGGGACTTGAACCCCGTCTCAGAGACCAGGAGTGCCACTAAGAAGTTCCACGCTCACTATTTCCCCCTTCACGGTTTTAGGAAAACAGTTCCACGAACAAGGCTCGTGTACTGCTTACCTTCCTTTCCAAACTGTTCTTTCCCCCTTTTATTTTTTTATTTTTAATTTTTTTTATTTTTTTATTTTCATTAGGCTTGCCACATTGCTGGACCTGCAACTTCAACTTCCCAAACTTTTCTTTCCACATGCTCAACCCAATCTCCTGCCCCCGTAAACCTCAATTCCATTTCCCTTAAATCCTGAGGCAGGTAAACTTAACCATCACTTTCTTTACACCCAACAACAACCACAACCACCTTTGCTATTATACTTTTTCATGGTCACATCTATGTTCCGTCACTCTCACTTTTATGGCAAGCTAGAGCCAATATCAATATCACACTTTTATCTTAAATAGAATTCGGAAAAATCCCGTCACTCACCGCACTTCCAGAGGAACATTGCGCTGTCTGGCCTCGCTAATTATCCAAGGATCCTGCCCGATCCGGACCGAGGACTTTCTCAAAAAACTTGTCTCTCATAAAAACAAGCCCCGTGCACGGTTTTCAGACCTCACGCCCTTCCTCTGCACCCGTGCGGTGAGATATTGGGATCCCGGGAACACTTGCACCAAATGAGAAAACAGAACATACAACCAATTTTCAACAGAGTTTATTCAACCAAATGCATTCGGGGTTCACCGCCTCCCTGCCAGGCAATTAACAAATCATTTCCGGAGAGAACACTTCTTATAGACAATAATTTAGACAAATGCTATAGCCTCGCCCACACCCCAGTCACAAGACTGTATTTTTCCATCTCTGGGAGAACTTCGTATCTTTTGGCAAGGCACACTGCTCTGACCTCGACTGTGGCGGTTTTAGCTAGCTCTCTGCAAAAACAGTCCTAAGAAACACACAGCTTGCTGCCTATCTCTTTTGGCACAGCGCCACACCTTGTGCCAGCGTGAGAAGAGGTTCAAAAACTATTTTTAACAGAAACAGAATTTCTCTATCAATACCACAATGTTGGGTGAGGTGCAGTTCCTAGTGAAGACCAGGTCCAGTTGGTTGCCGGTCTTGTGGGTGGATGTGGATTCAGCCATGGTGAAATCAAAGGACTGAAGCAGGGGAAGAAATGCAGAGGACTGAGGGGTGTCCAGCAGCAGGTTGAAGTAAGACGGGAGTGCCATCCTCAGAGAAGGAGCTGAGTAGGGCATCCATCTCATCTAGGAAACTCTCCAGTGGACCTGGTGGGTGATAGACAACAATGATGTGTAGTTTGCATGAAACAGTGACATTGACAGCATGAAAGTCAAAGGAGGAGGATGAGAGGTGAGATGAAATCGGCCTTTCGGACAGCGGACTGCCAGTTCCAAAGGCCGTCTGTTACCACCACATTGACACCGGAAGATTTAGGAGGGTGGATGAGATTGTAGGGGTTGCGCCTGTGAGTAGAATCTCTCCTTCTAGGAAATCTAGAAGAGGAGACACAGACTGGGATAGGGAGGTTGCACGTGGTGTTAGATGTGGAGGAAGTAGAACAGGAAGAGACAAAACTATGATACTTACTGTGCGGCGAGCACTCCCTAGCTGACCTCCCTTGGTGGACTCCTGTAGGTAGACTCTCACGTCTTTGTCCACTGAGTCATTGTACTCCTGTAGATAGACTCTCATGTCGTTGTCCACTGAGTCTTCGTTCGGTGAGGCTAGGAAAGTGAGGCTGCCGCTTTCCAGAACTATAGTTGCTGATAAAGCTATGTGGCGCTAAGCACTAAGTGACGATTTCCAGCTGATAACAATAGAGCCAAATGAACTAACTAACAGGTACCGCCCACTACTCAGGGAACACTCGACTACAAAGACGGACGTTAGACCTGAAACAATGAAACCAATTATTAGCAGCTAATTACCAATCATCTTCTTAAATAAACCCCTCTAAACAGTGATTAACTACTAAAAGACACTGGAACAACAGCAAGCTAATAATTAAGATCACTAAGTGGCATTAACTAGCATTATAACCAGTGAAAAGGTAGTGAACGCAGCGCAGCGACTGAACGGGAAATCTAATGCCGGGTTACTTATGATTCCTAGCACGCAATTCTTAGTCCTCCAAACAACGCAAGATGATTCACCTACACAGTAAAATGCACACTGCTGGGATTTTGGTGTAATCCCACCTGATTAAATATAAATATTAATTTAGCCCCCCAATGTAATTCAGTCAGCCATAGAGGGGCTATGTTGCAATGAGCACTTCTCTTATTTTAGCTTCCCAAGTCACTCCCTCGCTGGGGGAATTTTGTTGATTTTCCTGTACTTTGTTACAGAAATACAATACAACAGAAAACTCCTGCGGACTACCACCCAGACTAGCATTTAGCCCGCAGTTTAAAATGTAGTGCAGTTGGGCCGACCCCTGTTGCAACAATCACTTCCATTGGTTTAACTCTCTCAAGTTGCTTGTCCCTATCATTTTTGATTGGTTTTCTGGTCGTAAACAGATTTATACAGATCACCGGAAAATACGCATGAACACAGACACACACACACACATTTCTCCTTACTCATTTCCTGTTCTTGCCGTTGTTATCATGACAACAATACAGCCCCTCATCATAAGTGAATGACCCCAATATTCCCACAGTTTATGACAGATGAGAGATTGTGTGGAAAAAAAAAAAAAAATCCACCGGGTCTCCCCCTCAAAGCGATCTTTCACACGCTTTTCATTAAAAAACTTCAATTGTCCTGTCGTATTTTTTTTTTTTAAACAATCTCTAAGTATGTCTTTTCTTTCTTTGCAAAAATAATTTGGACTAGAAATAGGGATTTTGCCATAATTTGAAATTGCATTCAAACAGATGCAAAAAAAAAAAAAAAAAGCCACACTGCTTTGTGGATGCTCAATTCATTGTCCTTCACAACTTTTCCCCTGCCTGCACTGTTGAACCATATGAATGGTGTTTAAAAAGAGTGATGTGGCCCGTAGGTCTGTCCTTAAAGAGCCAGTATGTGATTTTGTGCTATTGCACATCTCGATGACAGGGGTAGTGACCTTAGTTTAGTTAAACAGTGAAAGTGACTCAAGTTGCTAAAATGATATAGCTCCAGATAGAGTTGGCTGGCTCATTTCACCTAAGTCTTGTTCATATTGTGCACACTACTTAAGGATAAGGATCTTTATTTGCCACGTTACACACAGTTTTTACACAGGGTAATTGGAATGCATATTTTTTCGCATACCTCTCCTAGATGCACACACACCATCAGAGAGGTCAGAGCACAGGGTCGGCCATAGTGCAGCACCCCTGGAGCAGTTAGGGATTCAGTGCCTTGCTCAAGGGCACTTCAGCAGTGCCCCAGGAAGTGAACTGGCATCCCTCCGGTTTCCAGTTCATTGTTTTTTCGTTTGGCCTTCCTGAGATTCAAACCAGCAACCCTCCGCTTGCCGGCCCGTGTCGCTAAACACTGAGTCACTGCCACCCCCGAGTTTTAGTACTTCCGTTACAGTTTTTTACAATCGCTATAAAGCGTTTTTCAATACTTTTAACACTTATCCTAACGCACCAACACACCTACCACACACAATTGGCAAAACGGTTAATTTCATGCTCAAAATCACACATTGTAAACTAAACACTAACACAAATTTTCAAAATACAAGAATACACTAACACAATACACTAAGTCTACCAAAACACTGCAAACATCAAATAATTCTTCCAAAACACTAACACATGTTCTCTTCCAACAGGAACATTTAGTCAAGCATAGCACAATGTCATAAAAAACACGAACAGCAGATAGAATTACAGAAACTGCATTACTTTACATGTATCAGTTCTACCCTTATACAATAGACAATATATTCTATTGAACATAAATTGTCTTTTGCACTGCAGTTTCTTTTGAAGCCTCTCTACATTTTTCTTTTGTTGGGTTTAGTAAATGCATGCATTTTGTTTCTTTTTTTGCAAACATTCAATACCAAAAGTGAATGACCCATCTCAGAGTAGCTTTATAGAATGTACAGGTGAAATATGAAAAAAAGAAGACAGTAAGTGACAGAATTGCTGCATTACGTAAAGGCTTTATTTGCAACGGGAAATTACTGCAAGAGAACAAAAATATGCAATATAGCTGCTGGTCACCATTGTGTGAAAATACAAAATATACAAACAGAAAAAGGCACAGAAGAAAAAAAAAAAATCCTCTTCTAATCTGCCCAGTCTTCTGCATTTGGCCTGTCACATTCCATTTGTTCCTGTCTCGTCTTTTCCTTTGTCTTGTGTCTTCCCTCGTGATTGTTTGTGTTAATTGTTTTATAATTTTCTATTATTCAATTATCACTCCTCGTTACTCCTCATGCGCGCGTGTGTGTGGTGTGGCGTGGCGTGTATGGTGTGTACGTCTGTATGTGTGTACGTGTGTGTGTGTGTATATGGCTCCACAATCAATCAGTGCAGGTAGAAGATAACAATTAGCGCTTCCTTCACACAAACACTGTCCTTGCTGTGCTGATAACAAGGCTGTTATTATGAGCAGGGAGGACAAATCAGAGGACAGAGGGGAGCCCTTCTGCTCTGAACAAGGTGCCCGCCAGGTGTTTCCATGGCGATTAAATCCTAAGGAAAGTGGCACAGTAGTGGCACAGAGAAGAGATGTTTGTAAACGACAGCATGATTAGCCAATGATTTAGTGAGCCTTGGACTGCAGTCTGCACTGGTGAGTGTCAAACATGACCCCATGGTCGCAGTGTTTGCTGGGTTTAATTATGGCCGAGTCAGCAGTGGGGGGTGTTGGGGGTGGGGGGGTAATTATTGATCTAATCGCCAAATGTGCTGCTATCATCTTACATTCTGGACAGGATCATCGGACCATATGCTGGTCAAGACATTAGAATGCACAACCACACAGGAGGAGTTTTACACAGCTTTCATCAGTTTTACTAGGGCCAGAACATTTTAATGAACAGCAGTGTTCCCTCAAATGGTATCAGGGGGATTGCAGGGATAAACTACCCGCACCCCACTTAATCAGGTAAACGGGGGAACAACTTTCAGACCGCATCAGCAGGCAGGCAAACTTTCAATCTCAGTCTACATGTGCACAGAGCCCCGTGACTTACAAACAGTAAACATTTGAGCAGGAAACACTGGACAGGAGCGTTGCCTCTGGGCTGGAGCTTATGTAAGAACCCTAAAAAAAAAAGAAGAGAAAAGAACACTTGGAGCAGATGTGAAACAGCGCTCCATCTCTCTCCCCCATCTCAGTCACCCGGGAGGGCTCACATGTCGCCCCATGCCAGTCCCCAAATTCAGCATGACAGAGGAGGGGTACACGGTGAGGGTGAGGGGAGATCACCATGCTGGCGCACTGAGGGGCAGCCTGACCCTGCACAGTGGGGGGGTGTCTGTTTGGGGAATGATGGGTGCAGAGAGACAGCTAAGAGCACAGACCCTGCGCAGACAGCTCTCTGAAAACAAACAGAGAGAAGAGAGAGAAATAATTTAATTTCAACCCACTTTTATTGGGTCATACAGGTGAAAAGCAACACGTTCACAACACCTTTACTTGCTAATTATATATCCTCTCCCCTCAAAAATAAAAAATAAAAATAAGCGAGCGAGAGAGAGAAGGACAGGGAGGGAGAGAGGAGGGGAGGAGGGGAGGAAAGGGGAGGAGGGTGTCCCTTGGGATGTCACATTACAATGGGTCATTCACAGGCTAAGAAAAACAACCAGAGAAGGGTGTGAATCTGAGACATTCATGCCGCGATTGCCATTGCTGTGATAAAAATAAAAATTGTGCTCCTGGGGTTCAGTGCTAGAGGCGTCAGTGTGAGGCTTAATGCAGAATTGTGCGTTAAATTAAACACCGGTGCATTTTCTGATGGGAGTTGAGTTAAGTTGAGAAGTTCAAGGGAGAACACCTTTATGTCTAGGGCTGACTGATGTTCCACATCTCAGCCTCCAGTTCACAGGACCACGTTCATGGAACACCTCTCTCAGGTGTCTCCCTCTTTGGACTCAAAGCCGCAAACCCTCATCTCATCAGAAAACATAGCCCCGGTAGGGGGGACTCTCCCATCAAACTCCTCTAATTACAGCTGACTTGTTGATCCAAGCTTGTGCCGTAAACTGCCTCCAAATTGTGTGCTTGCTGCAGATGAGGGGAGGGGGTGAGGGTGAAAGAGGATGAAGCGTGGGATGAAAGAGGAGGTGGTTGGTCATGTAGTGGAGCCAGAAATGTTTGAGGCAGTCACGTCCAGGCTTGATGTGGCTTTGGACATTCTTTAGACTAGGAAATGACTAGCCTGGATGGACCAAACAGCCTGTTCTTGTCATTATGTATTCTTATGTAAAAGGCGGGGGGGTAAGGGACTGCAGAGGGGGTTAGTAGGGGTCAGTGGGAGTCAATGGAGGTGAGGTGTACATGTGCTCGTAGTGGGCCTGACCTTCCCCATCCCTGATGCCAGACCCATCCTGCATGACAATGACGGGATTACATCCAATATCAGCCCATTGGGCTCTGCTACAGGGAACTGCATTATCCACCCCCCGGCACATCGCAGGAAGCACCAATCCCGCACCAGACCCCCCCACCCCCACCCCCCGTTTGACGCTTCTCCCTGTTTTTCCTGTTTAACCCTGGCTGCCATTGTGTCTCTGGGCCTGAGGGCAGGGCTGATGTGGAATAACACAGCCTCCAGCTTGTTCTGAACAGAGTCCCTCTGTGACTGAGACGGAGTGAACGGGTAGCGGCCTTTCTTCAGTACAACTGGATTGGATTCTGAAATGACTGAAAATCCGCCACATTTCATGCTAAACGGCTTACTGTTCTTCCCAGGCCAAACTCCGTCAGGACTGTGCAAAAGGCTTTGAAACTCAATATGAAAAAGATATGAAACTGTTGGTGATTTGATTGGTTCCTCTGCTGCTATCCTGATTTCTTGATTAGGTGTGAGGATGTTCAACATTACAATTTCACAGTGTGCCTGTAAGTCTTATTTTCTTTACACCAAATAGGCATTTGTTTCAGCTATTATTATGTTCTCCAAACTACTACAATAACAATAGCTCTTTGGGTTAGAATCACAGAAAATCTATGGCAAATCTGTGAAATATCCAGTTTCCATTTCCCATTGATAAGAATAATTGCCAATAAGAGGTTGTCATATGAATAGTTATTGGTGCATATTAACTGCCTGTCAGGCATTGTTACAGAAGTATTCATTGGAGCACGATAGCTGGCTGCCTGTCAGGAGAAATGCAACCTTTCCCCCCCTCACTCAGAGACTCTGGCCTCTTGCTCTGAGGAGGTGGGTCATCCTCTCATTCTCTCTGGACACCCTGGGGCCCCTAGAGAGCTATAAACAGCACAGGATCAGCCCACACAAACACTGCAGGCCCCTCTGGCCCCTGCGCTAGACCTGTGCTGGCCCCCCACTCCTATTCCACCCAGAGAGAACTGCTGATGGCCAGGTAAAACGGGCAGAGCCGGGCCTGACTACAGGAGAGAGGGAGAGAGAGAGAGAGAGAGAGAGAGACAGAGAGGGGGAAGAAGAGAGTGACATAGGGAGAGAGAGGGAGCGAGAAAGACAGAGCATGGGAGGGAAGGAGAGATAGAAGAGAGAGAAGGAGGGAGAGAAGAATGACAGTGACAGAGGGAGAGAGAGAACAATTATTAGGAGTTTATTAATTCATTAATTCATTATCTAACCCACTTATTCCTTGTCAGGGTCGCTGGAGCCTATCCCATCCTGGACAGGTCGCCAATCCATCGCAGGGCACATACACCATTCACTCACACATTCATACCTCCTGTGTGAGACAGTGAATGTAAAGGCTTCACACTGGCTGCATTGTCTGCTGATTGCCACGTTGTGCTCAGGGTCTAGGTGAGACAGTCTGTGGTGGTGCGGGGAAGAGACAGAGAGGTGCCGTGTAACTTGATAGCCGGGCCTCGAGTCCGTCTCTGGGCCACCACAATGAAATACCAGGATGGTCTCTCTCGATGAGCTCAAGGCCTTCCTTACAAAAACAACAGCCCCCGGTGGCTTACAAGGTATTTTCAGTTAAGGGGGTTGGGGGGTAGGTCATTCCACTGCTACAAGAAAAAAAAGTACCTCTGTACACTTGTTCTTTTGAGGGCAGACAAAAGAGGAAGAAAAAAAACGTGCCCACGTCCGAACGCACGTTTCTGGAAAGATAAACTATCTCATGCAAACAGATAGCCATGGATAAATTCTTGCTCTCTGTCGCATAAATAGTCGCAGTCAGCCCACTGTGGCTCGGAAAACCCATGAGATCGTACCGCAGTGTCACCACTCCTTAAAATAGGATATAGACCTCCCTAAAATGATATAGACCTCCAGCTTCAGAAAGTACCATAAATAGTACGCTCTTTGGTAACATAAAACAAACTTGTGCTGAAGGAGAGACGATAATAATGGGCAACTTCAATTACTCTATTAATTGGGAGATAGTGACAGGTCAGGGCAAATGTGAAGAGGAGTTTTTAGATATGGTCAATGACTGCTTTTTGGTATAGTCTGTTACTCAGCCTACGAGAGGGAAATCAATACTGGATCTGGTTTTGTGTAACAATCTTGATAGAATTTTCAGCACAGAGGTAGGAGAACCACTAGGGGCAAGTGTTCAAAGTCTATCTGCACCAAAGTAGTGTGCTACAGCAGTGAAAAAAAGCCAACAGGATGCTGGGATACATAGCAAAAAGTATTGAGTATAAATCAAAGGAGGTTATATTAATGTTATATAATGCCTTTGTCAGACCTCACTTAGAATACTGTGTGCAGTTCTGGGCACCTCACAAGAAAGATATAGAAGCTCTTGAAAAAGTTCAAAAAAGGGCAACTAAACTAATAGACTTAAGGCACTCAATCTATTTAAGCTTAGCAAACGGAGACTTAGGGGGGATTTGATTTAGGTTTTTAAATTCCTAAAAGGGATTAACAAAGTGAAATACCAAAGATTTTTTAAGATAAGTGGGGTCAGCAGAACAAGAGGCCACTGGCCACAGGTGGAAATGAGTTAAAGGCAAATTCCGCACAGATATTAGGAAGTTTTTCATTAGACAGAGAGTTGTCAATGCCTGGAACAGCTTGCCAGGTCGGGTAGTAGAGGCAGAAACACTTGGGCTATTAAAGTCCAGGCTAGATGCAGTACTAGATACTCTTTAGATTAGGACATGACGAGCCTCGATGGGCTGAACAGCCTGTTCTCTTCATTATATATTCTTATGTTCTTTGTTCTATTCTTATGGACTTGGTGGAGAGATGGAGAAAGCCATGCCCTAGTGTCTTATGGAGTGAGAAACTTTCCATACTGTCACCTCCTCAATGTGTTACCACCACTGTTATGCTGGTTATCCTTGATCAGGTGTGGATTGTTTTGTGACAATTCTATTGTGAAAAGCGCTATACAAATAAACTTGATTTGATTTGATTTGATTATAGCCTTTTTCTCACCATTATGATAGCAATATACTACTTCCTGCAGTGCAATACTGTCCAAATAATGCTTCAGAAGGTGTAGTAACACAGTCTGTTCCAACACTGCTTTTATACAGACAGAGGGTTTGTTAGTAATCAACAAAAGTTGGACACCTGTAGGAATTGTTTGCATCGACTTTTTTTTACATTACATTTACATTACTGTGGAGGACGTCAGTCTCGGCCACGTGGGAGTGGCATGGTTCTCTGTGTTTTACATGTTGTGGAGGCCTTTGGAGCAGTGAGACTTTCCGGGGGCAGGTTTGGCACTCTCACAGGGTGTGAGAGTGAACTGTCGCCCGGAAGGGAGCTCCAAAGGCCATAATTGGTTTAATTATTATTTAATTATTTAATTGGTGTCAATCAGTCAATTGATATGGAAGTCAATTGGCTGATTGGGTGTCTGGGTGAGAATGTGAGTTGAGTGATTGTGATTGCGAGTCCCACCTGAGCCAGGCAGAAACTAAGCCTATTTATGAGCAGGTGGGGCGAGTGGGAAATCAGTCAGTCTTGTCTTGATGTGTGTGTGCGTGCGCGTGCTGTTGAATGTTGAATGTTGAATGTTGAATGTTGAATGTTGAATGTTGAATGTTGAATGTTGAATGTTGGTGGAGTTTTGTGTGCGTTTGTCGAAAGTGACTGAGTAGAGTGCTTCCTGTGTGAGTGGGGAAGAGGGAGAGGGGGTGCACTAAGAGTGTCCGCCTCTCTCCCTCAGTGTGATTGTGGAGGAGCGAGAGGGTGCCCTGGAAGAGGGTCCACCTCTCGCCCTCGGTTTTAGTGAAAGGGAGCTTGCACTCGACAGTGGAGTGTTTCTGAGCAACAGCCCAAGAACTCACTGAAAGAGTGGAGTGTCTTGGGGCTGGTTGCCAGAACTCTCACTGTGGGGAGTGGTGAGTGTCTCGGCATGAATGGGTAAGAGAACTCGAACTGAAAAGTTCGAGTGTCTCAGTATGAATGGGTGGGAAGCACTTGAAAGGTCACTGGATATATGTGTGCCTGGGGAGCTTCCAAGGGAACTCCGGAGGTAGAGGCGCGGTGTCCCGTAAGTTTGGTTATTTTAACTTGTTATTTTAGTTCGTTGTTTTTACCTGAAAGCTTTGTGGCGAGTAGGGTGAAGATTTTGTGTCTGTGTTTGTGTTGGTCTTTGTTATATGTTAACCTGCTACTCCCACTGTCTCTCTCCCATGTCTGGGGGGAGAGACCGAAAAATAAATAAATAAAATCCGGTCCGTAGACCGACAAACTCCACTCCGTGTCTCCTGGCTGCTCTGTTCCCATTCAGGGAATGACACGTGGCGTGTGACAATTACATTTTAGCCATTTAGCAGTCGCATCCAGAGCGACTTACACAGTTTACATTTCTTTACATACAATCCATTTATACAGCTGATTATTTTACTGAAGCAATTCAGGTTAACTACCTTGCTCAAGGGTGTCCCACCTGGGAATTGAATCTGCAACCTCTGAGTTACAAGTCCAGCTACAAGCCCTAACCATTACACTACACTGCCAGCCCTTTACATTTAAAAAAATTACATTCTTTTTCAGTTGTTGGTAACCTGAACCTTTACCGCGTACCTTTGTACCATTTCAGGTTATTCACTGGACTTGAACTGCTTAAATTTAAGTAAAAACTGGAACAATGGGGGTGTTCTAAAACTTTTGACCAGTAGTGTACCTCTCCAGAAGCACAGTGCATTGTGGTCCGGTGGTCTTCAGGAGTGCACCAGCCATAAGCCAAGTTTTAAATCACATTAAGCCAAATTATAGAGCATTCTATAAACTCCTCGTGCCTTTTCCCCCTTTCTGTATACCTTTCTATGGCTACTGCAGCACTGAGAGACTAAATGGCTACTTCCTTCCTTCCTCAGCAAGGGAATGCTAGTCGCTATTTAACACTCATGTCCGCTATACACCATTGTGTGCTGACAACAATGTTTTATTGATGCAAAACCTTGAAATCTTTTGATTTCTGACTGTTTTAATTTGAACACACATTGATTTCAAGTCATTTTAAGGCATTTAAAGCTTGCAGAAGGCACAGCTGCTGGGCATTCTATGGTCTATCCCAATGTTAGTTTGTAATTACACCCATAGGTCTCTACGCTGAATGCAAGCTTGGTGCACTACGCAGCCTTAATTGAGTTACTGGTTCCAATCATACGCAGAGGAAAATGGCTGCCTCTAGGATGAGCCTATAGCAGGGCTCCCCAGAGTTTGCTGATTTTTATTGCTGCTCAGTGCTGAGTGGATCAGTTGAAGCGGCTGATTACACAGTAATTGCACTTGGATACAAACTGGTTGCCGGCTTTAAGGTGAAGACGGAAACCCTGCAGCTTTTAGAGTTGGGGACCCCTGCTCTGTAGGTTTTTAAGCAGTGCTGAAACATGGCCTTCAGTATTCTGCCTTAACTCAGTTAATTGCATCACAGTCATTTGGTAGACGCGTTTATCCAAAGCGACTTGCAGGAGGTGCATTCGGCTCAAGTAGGTAAAGAGCAACCATGGGTTGCATCCCTCCCACAAGTAACCAGCCATATACACAGGCTCCATTTTTATTCATATATCATTCCTTGAATGATTCTTTGGATACCAAACATAACGCCGATGTGCATGTCCAAAAAGCTTGATTCAGCCACAAGACATGGTTTCAATTGTAGTTTGATGAATTCAAGACGCCTTTTTTGGTGAATTGTCTTCAAAAGAGGCTTTCTTCTTGCAACTCTGCCATAAGGCCATTGTCATGTAGGCATCGTCGAATGGTAGCTTTAGACATCTTGTAACTCCAAAATGTCAGGTTGTTTTGATGATCTTGAACTGTGCCCCTTGGACTTCTTTGTGCCTCTCAAACCATCCGTCTCACTACATGTGGGGGCAATATAGACTTGCGTCCTCTACCTGGCAGGTTAGCCAGGTCAATAACCTTTTGCCTGATGCTTTCAGGGAGGTCTTTGCCTTTCACCATGATGATGGCTGACCACCGTATTTCAAACGTGTATTCCCTCCTTTTCATACCATAGGGAAACAGGAAACCATTGTAGGCCACTGTATAGTTCCAATGAACTTCAAATAAGTTGTATATTTATGAAGATTTGTTTTTGTTGGATTACATTTAAAATAATAGTTAGGGGTATGAATAATTGTTTTCTGTAAAAAAAATATTATTAATAAAACAAAATGTGTTTTTCTGAACAATTGCATTAGTAATGTAGGTTTGGAACTTTCAGATTTTTTTTGACATGAAGTATAACTCATTCCTTATATAGTTTATTTTATACAATTTATTTTGTTCATCTTTATCAAGGGTATGAATAAAAACGGAGCCTACTGTACAACATTAGTGCTAAAGTGGGTTAAAGTAATACTGACTGTGCCAACGCTGAGTGTGGCAAAGAGATCCATAGAGGTGATGCTATATGCTTTTTTCCAAAGTCACTTCCAGAAGATGCATTCAGCTTAAGAACAACTGCAGGTCGATACGACTTCAAGCACATCCCTCCCTCAAGCAAGCAGCCATATACAACACTATTGCTAAAACCAGTAGACTATAATTAGAATGAGATAAGTACAAAAACGAGTCTTTTTATTATTAGGGGTGGGTGGGTTAAGAACCAAGGCGCGGCCTGAAGAGGTGCGGTGTAAGATGGGCAGTGTCTCGGCTGAGCTGACATCAATGAGGAGTTAATTCCGCCATTGTGGTGCCAGGACAGAGAAGCAAGACCAGCCTGTTCAGCATGATCCTGAGAAGTATAATATCCCTATTACATCAACATGTCATGCCCAAAACCAGGATTTTCGAGGTCTGACTGGACAATCTGAACGGGAGTGAACGGGAGACTATTGCATCAGATTTTCCAAGTAGAATTCGGAACACTCCTTGAATGATCCTGAGCCAAATCGGAGACAGAAGGAACACTTAGGGCAGGGAAGGATGCCAATGTGAACTAGATTTAAAAAAATCTATCCGTCTCTTCAGGAGTGTATATACACTTTATTAGGTACAGCTGTACACCTGCTCGTTAATGCAATTATCTAATCAGCCAATCATGTGGCAGCAACTCAATGCATAAAAGCATGCAGACATGGTCAAGAGGTTCAGTTGTTGTTAAGAGCAAAAATCTGAATGGGGAAGAAATGTGATCGATGTGATGGAATGATTGTTGTGCCAGATGGAGTGGTGTGAGTATCTCAGAAACTGCTGATCTCATGGGATTTTTATGCACAACAGTCTCTAGAGTTTACAGAGAATGGTGAGAAAAACTAAAAACATCCAGTGAGCGGAAGTTCTGTGGGTGAAAACGCCTTGTAATGAGAGAGGTCAGAGGAGAATGGCCAGACTGGTTCAAGCTGACAGGAAGGTGACAGTAACTCACATAACCACATGTTACAACAGTGGTATGCAGAAGAGAAACTCTGAACGCACAACACGTTGAACCTTGAAGTGGATGGGCTACAGCAGCAGAAGACCACACTGGGTTCTTCTCCTGTCAGCTAAGAACAGGAAAGTGAGGGCACAGTGGGCACAGGCTCACCAAAACTGGACAGTTGAAGATTGGAAAAACGTTCCCTGGTTTGACGAATCTCGATTTCTGCTGCGACATGCAGATGGTACGGTCAGAATTCGTTTAAATGCCACAGCCTACCTCAGTCGTGTTGCTGACTATGTGCATCCCTTTATGGCCACAGTCTACCCATCTTCTAATGGTTACTTCCAGCAGGATAATGCACCATGTCACAAAGCACACGTCATCTCAAGCTGGTTCCACGAACATGACAATGAGTTCAGTGTACTCCAATGGCCTCCACAGTCACCATATCTCAGTCCAATATTGCACCTTTGGGATGTGGTGTGTGGAGGAAGAAAATTGTATAGAGTTGGGATACTAGACCATATCCACAGGGTTGTTCTAACAACCTGTTATATCTTCATGTTAGCCCATAGCTCCATTTACCTGTAAGTTAACGCCCTGTTACTTCCCCCTTGTGATTGTTCCCTCCCCTTCCGTTGTGTTGGACATAAATATTCACTTGAATTTGAAGGCGGGAGATTCGCCGTCCTGCGTGACACGGGTCTCCATGCAGCTGCTCGTAATTAAAGCTTTAATACTGTTTAAAGGAATTCTCTCTGATCCTGCTGAGTTTTAATTTCCACGAAAATTTGGTGCCGAAACCCGGGAATGCAGACACTCGACAGAACGGCCTCTCTTCCACTGACGGGGACCAGACATGCGCCGCTGCGCAATAGAGAGAAAGGTTGGGGCCTTATTCAAAACCCATTATAGTGGTATTTGACTGTTCCCGTCAGTGAAGGTGAGTAGCGCAACAGAGAGTCTTGCGTTCCGCAATTACAGGGACACAGGAGAGAGTTTGTTTAAACAGTATACTGAATGTTTGAGGAGGTTAACCGATAATTAGCTCGTGTTATTCTTCTACATAAGAAGGAGAGCAAAACATTAGTTAACAACTATAGACCTATTTCTATCCTTACTGCATTTTCCAAGGTTGTTGAAAGACTTATTCATGATCAGATTATGGATTATTTTACCAGCAACTCTCTTATTTATGATTTCCAGTCCGGTTTTAGACCATCTTACTCAACCGATTCTTGTCTCATTCATTTAACAGATTACATTAAGCAACAATCAGATAAAGGGAAACTCACTGGCATGGTTGTTTTAGATCTTGAAAAGGCATTTGACACCGTGGATCATTCTATCCTCATTGGTAAATTGAAAGCTCTGGGGCTTACACAATCGTCCATATCTTGGTTTCAATCTTACTTGAAGGATAGATGGCAAGCCGTTGATGTGGGTGGTACTCTTTCCTCCTGGCGTGAGGTTAAATGTGGGGTGCCCCAGGGGTCCATACTGGGCCCACTTCTTTTTGTTTCTTATATAAATGATATGGCCACCTCTGTTAATTGTAAATTGCTCCTTTATGCTGATGATTCAGCTCTGGTTGTCTCCGGTAATAGCGTTATCACTATCCAGGCTCAATTGACCAAAGAACTTGAAAATATTTATAACTGGCTTATTGATAACAGACTATCCTTGCATATAGGTAAAACCAATGCTATCCTGTTTGGCTCAAAGCACAAACTCCGGATGCAACCAGAGCTGAAAGTTATGTGCAATAACCAAGTAATAATCAACAAAACATCTGTTAGTTATCTGGGACTTGAATTTGATAGTATACTTAGTTTTGAAGATACAGGCAAATCTGTTATTAGGAAAGTTAACTCTAGAGTCAAATTTTTATACAGGAACAAGAAGTTTCTTAATGCGAGTTCTTTGAAATTACTTGCCTCCAGTCTAATCTTATGTCATTATGACTATGGTTGCAGTGTGTGGTACTCTGGTCTAAAAGCAAATCTTAAACAAAAACTCCAAACTGCTCAGAACAAAACCATCAGATGTGTGCTCAATCTCCACAAGAGGTATCATATTGGCGCTACTGAGCTTGATAAACTTGGTTGGTTACCGATTGATTTAAGGGTGAAACAACTTAAATTGTGTCATATGTACCGCATTTTAAATGGCCTCAGCCCAGGTTATCTCAGGGAAGGTGTTGTAAGAACAAGTGAAGTTCACTTTTATAACACCAGATCTGCTCAATATTCAATTCACAAACCAATTGCAGGAAGCCAAACAAAAACCTCATTTCTTAATACTGCTATCAACTCTTGGAATACTTTACCTGCATCAGTACAAGGCATAAACACCCTGAATGTCTTTAAACATTCTCTCAAGTCTTACCTGAAAAACGAAATGATGGCTAGAGAGTAATTGCAACACATTCCCTGAGATACCATATGTATATTTATGTATTATTATAAATATATATTTTTTCTTTATAAAGTGTATTAGGATATGTTGAAGTTTTGATATTTAAAGGACCCCAGTGGAAATAAGTAGGCTTTTAGTTTTCAACTTTTAGCTACTTTACTGGGTTATCCTTGGATCATTTTGTTTTGATTTATAAAATGTGTACAATTTAAAATGTTACTATTACTATTTTATATATTATTATTATTGTTACTGTAATGTATTTGTACTTTGATCCGAAATAAACTAAAAAAAAAAAAAAAAAAAACAGAGGAACTTCGACGAAAGTTTAGCTATGGTTATAGTCGGAAAAGGCGGATCAGTTATTGGATTAGGTATTTAAAATGCTTAGCTGATAAACTTATTGATCAGGACTTGGTAAGCGTTAATGTGAGGGAACAGTACGGTTAAAGGAACAAGCTATGGTTATAGTAGGACCGGTGGATCAGTCTGGGGATTAGGTATTTAAAATATTTAGCTTCGGATACGAATGATCGCGTAAATCTGGTGATGCGGTAGGCGAAACGAACGGGCAGGTTAGGTCGAAAAGAGGTCGAAGGGAGCGTCTGTTATATCTGGGAAAGTAAAATATTCCATTGGCGCATTGTAAAAGAGAATATTTTACTTGTTGTACAACACGGAAAACTAGATCTAGTTGGAACTCCGCGGAGAGAGATATGTGTCATTAGGCTTTGCGGTGACTGTTACTCCAGTAGCTTAAGTACTAGCTACGCCTTAAGTTGCGCGCATATAGGACCATCAAGGTATATCGGCTAGGGCAATGGTTATTGTCGGTCGCGGTGGGTCAATTATCGGATAGATATTGGATACAAATATTTCTGATAATACGCAGAAAAGGACCAGGGAGTAGACCGTATAATTACGTGTGGCAAGATGCAGCCGATAACTTGAATTGGGGCGCTATTTAATACCCGGGATGGAGGATGCACAATCTCACATGAATGTTGTGTTGTTTGTTAAAGTTTGTCGTGTCGCGCATATGCACTGTGAAGCAACAGGGCACATTCTGTGATCGCTTAGGGCTATGGTTATAGTCGGTAGCGGTGGATCAAGTATTGGATTAGATATTTAAAATGTTTAGCTGATAGTACGCATAAAAGGATCAGAGTATTAGACTGGTTTTACTACTGGTGGCAAGAAGAAAAGCGATTCACAGAACTGTGTGCTTGTGTGTACCCGGGATTGTTGTTCGTAAGTTAGTAAAATGGGCCTATAGATATGAAACGCAGGACGCTGCGAGGTGGACACGTGGTGAGAGCGCTTGTCCAGCGGTTAGATAATATATAAACAAACTAAAGTGATTTGTTTAGAGCGAAGTGGTTCTCCACTCACCCGTAAAGTAATTCCAGACAAAGGACGTGCAGGCCGGTTGCAAATGTTTGCTCAAACATTCTACGTGGGCCAGGTGCAGTTCTTGGAATACGTTTGTAGAACAATGGGATAGGAGTGAGAAGCCGTTTGCAAGATACAGAGGTGGACACGTGGTGTTGAGCACATGTCCAGCCGTTAGAGGGACTCACCCCGTAAGGTATTCCAGACAAAGGACGTGCAGGCCGGTTGCAAATGTTTGCTCAAACATTCTACGTGGGCCAGGTGCAGTTCTTGGAATACGTTTGTAGAACAATGGGACGGGAGTGAGAATCCGTTCGCAGAAGGTTGCGTATCAGAGTGGTGGAATCAGGATTCGTAGCTGAGGCACGGTTCTGCTAGCTATTGTATACTAAAAGAGTAATAATAATAGCTATAATAATTATAATAAATATTTAATTATAATAAAGTATATGTATGTATACGCACTATGATCCGCAACATGCTATCAATTAGAGCGGGAATAAATATACACACAAGAATCCTGATCTCCGATTCCCGGATAATGGATCTCTTGATTTGGCTAAAATAGTATATTTGGGGAGTGCGTTAGGAAAGCGGGGCAGATGTACTAGCATTCCTTTGTTGGCATGACTAAGCCTGGTGCTTGAATGAATCGCGCAGGCGCCGTTATAAAGATAGAGGGGAAATTAAGGCAGCAACGCAGCCGAAAACAATGAGAGAGATGACCCCTATCTTTATTAATTTTGAGGAAGCCACAGAATAAAAAGGAGAAAAATAGTAATCTGCATATTATAAGGTATAGGCCTAAAGTAATAATAAATAATAACTAGAAAATAGAAATAGGAGAAAAATAGTTAATTCCCAGGATAGATTCAACATATGCTGTGGGGTGAACACGTGATGTTCAAAATATGTTATTTTTGCTTATACTCCTACATTTCAAAGGCAAATGGGGTTAAATGTAGGACCTTTTTATCTACTGGAGTGAGCAACTGTATTTTATTCAAACCAAGGATTTGTGTAAAATACCAGATTAGTAACGCAATTGGCGATTGGGAAAGGGATTCCCTTCCCCAAGACCAGCCAGGGCAATCAGAGTGACTCGCCAATAAAACTGGTTTTGCGACATACCACCCCCCAGACACCCTGTCTTCCTGTAAGCAGAGCCGTAAGACCCCCCCTGGAGGCTCTATTGTCTCCCAAATGTAGTTTACTAAGACAGAACACGTTGGGGGAGGGGGCCGCTAGGGAAGAAAAGGGGGGAGAATGGAAAGTGGGCACAATCCAGTTTGGGTGGGGACATTAAGATTTTGCACGCTAAATCTACCTCTATAGCAAAGGTTATCGGGCTAAGTGTGACGCACACACTATGGTAAAGCAGAACTCGAGTATCAGCTTCAATCTACAAAGCATGCTGTGTTTAATAATGGTTAAGTTAAGCTAGCAGTAATATTTTGAAGCATCATTATAGTGACTACGAAGCTGATTTAATATTGAGGGTATAACTGACAGATCGCGTGGTAGCATCCTGGATTATGTATATATTATGTACCCGATTTTATTGTTGATTAAAGATAGAAACCATAGGCGTTTAATGGAAAAATATTTACAAAAATGTTTAACCTACAACGGAAAATTAGGGTAAATAATAGTATTCATAAAGGAGGCTATTAGAATTGAGATCCCATTAGAATTGGGCCTGGGTCGTGTCAGAAACTCCTGGGAAAACTATAGTAATAATAATTACGTATATATAAAAAAACAAGTGACTCCAAGATTAAATAAATCTTGGAAATTAGTAGGATTGACCCCATTTAATCGGTTGTTTGATCGATGGGCTGTTGGTCAACCGAGATTTATTTCGGTTGCGCAGATAAATAATCATAAGGGAAAAGGTTCAACCAATCGGAAAAACCGGACGGCTGTTAGTCGACCGGAATTCGTTGTAGTCAGGAACAGCCCTAGAAATTAGGGTATGCATACCAGAATAAATAGGACTGAGTGAATGTGCGCATTTGTATGTCTATGTATGTATATGTGTGTGTACATGTGCGTGTCCGTCCAGTTAGATGGGGAGATCTTGATGATTAATGATTGCACATCTGACTCTGTTAAGCCACTAACTCACTTTTGCAGTAACCCCTGTTGACCCTGTTGTTTTCCAGATGGAGGTAGAGCATTCCGAAACGGTGTACCGTTTACGGAGAAGGGATGACTGACAAAGAGTGTTTTACGTTGTGCTGTTCCACGCAATATGTTGTACCATGTGTTCATACTGATTTGTATGTTTTTGGTTTTATTCCGAAGGTTTCCATCATTGCCAATGCTTGTCTCACAAGTAGACGTAGCAAGCCCAAAAATATATATATACTAGACGCAATCAAAAAATTGGAAATGGGCCGGCAATGATTGCTACCTTCACTTAGATGGCTTATGGCGCTGCCGGACTGGCCATCCGGTTGCGCCAATCAGCCTATTGCTGTACTGTGCTCGCATGTATCACAGTGTGACGCATGTGAGCAAAGGGGGAATGATGGCAGCCTGTAACAAAAACTGGGACTGGGAAAAATTTTAAACCAAAATTACCGTGCTAGCACAGCAGACATGGGAAAATGGTATCACATGTCAACAATTCGATGTGGAAAATCCAGCACCAGCGAAACAGGCCTCATATCCTCCCCCCTTAAGGTATAAATGAAATAAAATATTTTATTACGAAACAGCGTCGCCTAACCAGGTTCCACCACCAGAATTCCACTCAGCACCCAAGGCACCAGCACGCATCACCACTTTTATCCGGTCGGAGACATGGGCATGCATCTGATGGATGATGCAAGGATAAGGTATTGTGTGATGCTAACAAATTGCATAGGGGTTCTACAGTAACAGGTGGAGGAGATCCAGACGGCCAGGATGAATCCTGACTTCACCCGGCACTCCCCGAAGCCAAGCGACTGGGACCCAGCAGTAAAGTGCAAAAGCCAGCCCACCTGGAACCACTACACGACGAAGGAAGCCCCTCCAGATGCAACAGCTTTTTGTTCCTGTTTCTTGGCCTGCGTGACCCATCCCTTCCCAGACAAAAGGGAAGTCGAAGTTGAGTACTGAGGAGGGCACGTGCTAGATAAACCTCTCGCTTCCCAGGAAAAAAGTACGAAGCCGCTGAATCTGGACCTAGAGGTTCCAGTGAAGATCGCAAGAAAAGAAGTAACAAAGAATACACACACCATAACACATTGTTAATGTTATAGATATATCATTTATGTTGTTAATGTTAGCCATGAGGGTAAAACAGGCTGTAAATGGATCAGGTTGTTGTGTATGTTTGTTAGGCAAACATACAATTGGCAAAAATGGGTAGACCTGTGAGGGCCTGGCTGTTTAGAACAGCAAACTAATTCAGCCCCAGGTGAGAGGTGTAGCAATCTCCCATGATAGCGGGTAACCTCACACTGAGTTGTAAGTGTCTCCCTCAAATAGGTGGATAGAAGAAAAAAAAGAGCTCTCCCACAAAAGCTATTGGCTATTTCCAGCTCTAGATACAAAACCATATCCCCCAGAGATGAGGGTCAAAAGCTCTAGGCACCAACTGAGTGTCTACACAAGTTGGAAGAATTTACATGAGGGTCAAAAGCTCTAGACACCAATGTAAGGAAGTGTCTATACAAATGTATGGTAAAGTTGTGCAGATTGTAAAAAATAGCACAAAAGGGGGGATTGTGGAGGAAGAAAATTGTATAGAGTTGGGATGCTAGACCATATCCACACGGGGGATGGTAGACACTAATTAATTCAGTGTGACGCTGCAGTTTGGACCACTTGGCCACAGCGCCAACAGACAAAGGGCTTTTCGCGACACAACTTCAAAGGAACAGTTGTTCGTTCCCACGGCAGGAAACCTCCTTCCCATTGGTTTAAGACCCTGGGAGGGCTGTTCTAACAACCTGTTATATCTTCATGTTAGCCCATAGCTCCATTTACCTGTAAGTTAACGCCCTGTTACTTCCCCCTTGTGATTGTTCCCTCCCCTTCCGTTGTGTTGGACATAAATATTCACTTGAATTTGAAGGCGGGAGATTCGCCGTCCTGCGTGACACGGGTCTCCGTGCAGCTGCTCGTAATTAAAGCTTTAATACTGTTTAAAGGAATTCTCTCTGATCCTGCTGAGTTTTAATTTCCACGACAGGTGGAACGGGAGATTCGCAACATGAATGTGCAGCCGACAAATCTGCAGCAACTGCGTGATGCTATCATGTCAACATGGACCAGAATCTCTGAGGAATGTTTCCAGCACCTTGTTGAATCCATGACATAAAGTGTATATGTGTATCTGTCAACAAACAGGCATTTCCCCCAAGCGCCAATCAGGAGGAGTAAAAGACACGCCAAGAATGCACCTAGCTAATCAAGGTCATTACGGACAGCTGTGATCATTTCCCGAGAGGACATTTAACCAGCTGAATTTCTCTGTTCGTTGCTTAGACATTGTCTTACGTTACCTTTTCTCCCTGGCTTTCAACTCCGGTTGAGCTAGACACTTTTATGGTACTTTTATGTGAATAATTTTTTCCTTCTTCTTTTTCTTATTGTATTGTATTACATGTACTGTTTTTATTACTGTTTATTTATTACTGTACAGCACTTTGGTCGACTGTTGGTTGTTTAAAGGTGCTTTATAAATAAAGTTTGAGTTGAGTTGAGTTGAGTCTTGCTTGCTTAGACGTACTTGCTTGTGAATAGTTTGTTTGTGTGCTTGTGTATTTTGTAGATTTCCAGTGTTTAGTTTTGTCTGTGTTTTGTATTCGTTTTTGTATTTCCTAATTAGCTAGTTTTGTTTGTTCCTATTCGTTTGTTATTTAGTTTTTTTTTGTTAGTTCTGTTACGTGTTTTAGCAGACACGGTTTTACTTTCATTTTCCTGTCCGCGTTAAGATTAATAAATATCTTTAACGCATCTACGCATTCTCCAACCTGCACTTGGTTCCACTCCTACCACTACCGTGACATACTCCGAATGATCCTAAATTGCTAATTTGTCCAATGCATTTCCCTCCCGCTGGCACCATGCCAGGACTTCTTCACGCTGGGGCCTGGCACGCCTCTTTGGGCTGTGCAGCAGGTTCACTACGGCAAGGAGATCGTGCAGCTTACCGTGTACTGCCGGCACCACAGCTTCGCTGACATGGCACGAATGTACGGCCTGCTGCTGCGGAGGCCCCTGGCCCAGAGGAGGGAGGAGATCTGCTTCTTTGTGATATACACTGAGGTGCAGCTGTCCTTCAAGAGGCTGCCACGGGGACAGAGCCCCGCCCCCACTGAGGCGTCCATCTTGGAATTCTGTGTGCGGGACACGGGCGGGCTGGTGCCCCTGCTGCCGCGGCCCTGCACCCCGATCAGCGAGACGCGCTGGCAGACCGAGGACTACGACGGGAACAAGATCCTGCTGCAGGTACGTTGTGCAGAATGTTATAGAAACGTACCCCATCAACACGCTCCTTGAAAAATCCTTCACATCTGACTCCCAGGTAAAGGAAAGGTGGAAAACCAGCAGTGCTCGGCCCACGAGGACCGTGATCTGAGAAACCCTGGCTTACTGTACAGAGTCTATGAACTGTGAGACCTTGAAAGAACTTGAAAATTATGTTAATTGTTGGCATTAGCTGCAATATCTCGCTTCCCTATGTGGTTGTAAAGGAAGTGTTTGGTTTTTGACGTGCATGGTACTGAACTAAGCTTCTCCTTACAAAGACAAACTTTGTTCAGACTAAGCAAAACTTTGATTTGTGCAAAGATGAAATTCATTCCAACACGATAAACGCAATACTATTTATAGACTGATCATCAGCGCTTGGATCTTTTTCCTGAGATTTAGTTCACACACATTTGGCATGATTCGTTTACTGTGGACAATGTTTCTTTTTAAAGGTCTTTCAGAAGATAAGTTATTCTTCATGTATAATGTATGCTGTCATTTCTTTGTGGCATTTTTGTGGCATTGTGGCCTAGCACCTTTAGCCTTCAGACACACAAACATACTCTCTCTCTCTCTCTCTCTCTCTCTCTCTCTCTCTCTCTCACACATAGGTCTTGGATATCATGTGGCTGACAGTTTCAGAGACTGGACCTCTCTGTTTGCTTTGACAGGTCTCCTTCCGCAGTACTGGACGTGTTAGCCCTGTGTTAGCTCTTGTTCCTGGCTCCTGTGTTACCGTACTGGATGCCATGTTTAGTCTAGTGATCTGTCTCCTTGCTCCTGTGTTCAGGTTGGTCTTTCCTGACCCCGGTTAGCCCAGTTAATGAGAGAGAGGTGCAGATCATTGTTATGACAACATCTTCATTACCCAGACACCCCTGCTGCTACAGCATGGCACCATGGGGGGTCACCCCTGTCACATGGGTTCACACATGAGTTAGCACACATACCAGTCTGTTCAAATGAATCAGGATCCATAATAATAATAATAACATTTAAATTGATTTGGATACATTTCTGATTCTCAGCTGATCCAAAAGGTTTTAGGGGAACTCCTCCTAGTGCATGGGAACAATGTTTATTAATTAAACCACTTCCTCCCCCACCACTCACACCCTCTCTCTTGGTCCAAAACAACACTTACTCACTCACACACATACACACACACAAACACGCACCATATAGAATACACCTACCTCTCCCTCTCCCATGAACCCAAGTCTCTGAACTATCTCTGCTAAATGAATCAGTCAGTATAGCCTAAACGACCCTTATGTGAGTGTTCAAAGCATCTCAGGAAACCAAACAGATATAATTGTGTTCTCTTGAGCTCAGGCAGCAAAAGTATTGTAATCGCATATTTGAACATACTGTATCTTATGTTATATTATAGAAAGGGTGGGTCACAGTAAAAGTATTATTTCATTAAGTGGATCATTTTGTAAGTGCTGTGAGATGGGACACCATGTTGTTCTGTCAGACTCCCGTTTCATGTGTGAGTTTCCCCCTTCACTCTTCCTCTCTCTCTTGCTCTCTCCCCCTCGTTCGCTCTCTTTTTCCACTTGGGAGAGATAGTCTGGGAGAGAGGCAGGGGAGAATGGAGCGACAGAGGAAAAAATTTGAAGACCTGAAAGAGATGAGCAAAAGAGAGAGAGAGATAGTGGAGGGACAGAAGGTTTTGAGTGAGAGTGCATTCTCTCTGTTCAGTGGCTTGTGAAGAATGATTTTGAGGGCAGGGGCCAGGGGGGTGGAGGGCCATTGTCATTCTGCTCCTGGGAGCTCTGGGGTGCATCAGTGAACGGAGAAAAAAGTGCAGTAACGGACTATGTGAAGGGCGGGGAGGGGCGCGTTCACATTTATAATTATTATTATTTAAGTTTAGCTGAATTATTGTGGCACGTACGTGCCCTTCATTGACCTGTCAGCATTTCCAATTGATGTTCGCAAGAGATATCTGCCATCATTGATGAGCTAACTGTGAGCTGCTTTAGCATTCTTACCTGCATGATGCCTGACAGGAAGTCAAAAGCAGACATCACGACAGTGCCCTTGCCAAGTCACTTTCGTATGTATTCCTCCCGGTACCAGGGTTTGAATGGTAGAAATCATAATGAGAGTAATAATGTGTACGAGTGGTTAAAAGAAGAACATCTGAGGACATTTTATAATTATAGCAGCCAGTGTTTAAGCCACGCTTCATTTGATCCTCCTCTTAGTGTTGTCATTTTAAAATCTCCTCTGATGTGTTTTGCATGAAAGTGATGGCCGTATCTACCATTGAGGACACCAAGGTCATGACCTCAGTATTTTTTCTGAGTCTGAGTTGATTATTTTACATACAGATTCAGTCTAATACTGAGTGGTGAACTACTGTACATAAAATTACTTCACTTCAGTATAGCAAAGATTTTGTATAAAGCCAAGACTACCGCTTGCTCACCTGATCGCCATCATCGTCATTACTTCTGTGTGTGTGGTGGTGAAGTGGACCCATCCCAATCAGGCGGATCTTGTTGTTACTACAAACGTAGTGATGGTTGTGAAGACTTTGCTGCACAGTGTGAGTTGTAACTCGCTGATCTGACGCCAAGCGAAGCATGATATAGGTGTAGAGAACTCTCACATTATAAAAAAGTTGACTGCTTGTATTATAACCAGATAAATGCTCTTCATCAATCCATAGCTACTTTGTGTGTAGTTTTGTGTAGACGCTAGCCAAACGTAGCTGTCTCTAACTAACTGACTGCTACACACAAACCACTTTTTAGTCGGACTACAGTGGTGATAGGCTAATTTAGGCTAAAGTTAGCTAACGCAGCAAACATTGACAGTGGTGATTGGCACAAAGCTAGCTACATTTTAGTGTACATTTTTATTGGCCATTCATAAAATCATGAGTCTACTACTCTTGTAGTGAATTAGCTACAAGGGTACACTGATTACATGACTGATTGTATGATTACATGTACTGATTAATATCTCTTAGTGACATTTCTCGTGACAAATCCCCCTGGAGGGGCTAAGTCTCATGACACAAACACGTATTTGACCCCAGGTCTACAGCACACATACGCATTTCTCTCTCTCCGGTCTTGCAGGTCCGAGGCTCATCCCGATACCGGCGCCGGCACACCATCACTCAGTTCACCCCGCTCCCCTCACCCCTGCTCCAGAGCCCGCCCCTGGCCCCGCCTCCTACCGGAACCGATGCCACCACCGGACTTCCTCCCCCCCCCCGTTCCTACACCCTGACCCGGACGTCCAATCTGGACCTGCGGCAGGCCAGTAAGGAGGCCAGCTATGTCTACTTTGCATAGTGGGACTAAACAGCCAGTGGAACAACTCAGCAGCACAGACACATAATGGTTCGTTTTAGTTGGATGACAATAATAGCTGAGCTAAAGTTTTACAGATCATGGACAAACCAGCCATAGCAAACCGAGTGAATAATTAATATGCCATTACTCTGCCTATTGAATTAAAATATTGTAATAATCAATAGGTCAGCTCCTTTGGGTGCACTCGACCCACGGTTTGGGTTTGGGTCTGCGTCAGCATGTTTGTCCTCGTCAGTAGCTCTAACCCCCTCAGCTAAGCTGAAATCAGCACCCCCCTCCTCAGCTAAGATGACTTCAGCGCCGTTTTCCTCTTCCTCGTTGTCGTCGTCCTCTTCTTCCACCACGTTTTTCTTTACGAATCGATCCAAGGAACCTTTCAAGCTGGCATTCATTGATTTATTCTCTTTTCTTTTTTTTCGCTCCCGACTCATACTTTCTAAATTTGTCTCGATCTCTGCTGTTACTTGCCATTTTACCACGCAGTCAGGCTTGGCTATGGGTTGCACCTGCAGACTGTCTGCACGTGAGCAGCATAGGGATCGCTACTTCCTATAACGTCAACTTTCAAAAACACCATAAGCTTAAGCTATGTATTCCCTGTGTCACAAACATACATATATTTTTACATATATTATTTGATATATAACAATTATAATAACAATAAAATTAATTAATTAATTTCCCCTCTCACTGCGGGGCCCTGGTGCGGCCGCACCGGTTCCCGCCCCCTAAAGATGGCCCTGCCCTCACCGCATCCCTATGATAAAGCCTCTTAATTTAATTGTCAACCCTAAATCTATTTTGCATGAACCTGTCACTCATCAACAACTTGGTGAATAACAGTTTTTCCTACGTCACAGTGCAGAGAGACTGTATTTATTCAGTGTACACTATTCATTATAACTATAAAACACATCATAATTGATTATTTTTGCTGTAATAGATGTGACAATCTTTGTACCCTGATGGTGTACAGCTTTTATAAAAATATAAAAAAGGGCAATGTTTCACTTTTTCTAATGGCAGGGTCACTCCAGGAGAAGTAATCGAATTTCATGCTGAAAATAAATAATTCAGGGGGTTTTCACTGCTGTTACAGGGTTAAGTAAAATGGCTGTGGTAACTGTAGCTGTATAAATCAATCCCTGTGATTCATTAGCGCCCTCTGTTGGCGAACAGTGAGAGTTGCTCTCCGAATTTTTTCATGCATTTCTGAAAAAAGGTATAAAAAATTATATTTGCTGTAAATTGTTTAAATTTTAAAATTTGTTTGATGATTTAATTGTAATGTCTGTTTTTTTTTTTTTTAACAATACATTTAACTTAATGAAAAAAAAAAAAATTCAACCAGAGGGAAGAAATAAGGCATTTATCCATGCATGCCTGTGTACAGTGCAGATGTTTCAAAAAATTTGCTAGAATGTTTTTTCCTTTTTCATAAATTTTTTTCTACTTTTTTTCTCCCAATTTGGTTGTCAATTCCCCACCCCCACGAGTCCGCCGGGAGCGAGACACTTATTCCGGGCCGATTGTTCCCGCCTCTTCCGAGACGGAAATTCTTCCACGGACACCTTTTACGTCCTCCTCGACGGACTCGTGCCGGCTCACCGTCCCCCGGAGGCGGACAGCCAAATGCCACCTCCAATCAGGGCTGACGACCACGGCTGGTCTGGTAGAGATGCGGGTTTCGAACCGCGTCCCTGACAGGCAGCGCACACCACACCAAAGTGTGACCGCTATGCCATCCGCCGCCCATGTTTTTTTTTCCTTTTAATTGTTTTTTTATTCTACCCCTTAATATCTGTCTGAAGTGTGTTTTTAAAGAATCTTATAATGACCATTTCGTTTTTCTTCCCTTTTTAAATGTACACTTCTGCACCACCGTAGGCCTCAGTATACTTCAAACGAAATCGAATTTGGTGTGTTCGCACAGGCTGTCGAATACGGCGTTGCAAGCAAATGTCAGTATACTCCCTGCGACTTGAGGCCTGTTTGTTTAATGACGCTCCGCGCCAGATGGGGGAGTTCGCTAGTCACTAGACTACGCAACAGGAAATATAAATACCAACAGCGAATGTACAAAATAACCCTATGTTTCAACCATCATACCTTATGATAGGATCCTGTAACATAAGAAAGTGTGCTCCAGAAACTGCAAAATCGAATTTCTCATTGTACGTTGTATGTAGCATCAAGTGACTATGTGAATTTAATTGTTTGATGTAGTAGACCATTGGTTAGCCTGGCCTATATTATTACATTTAGACAACTGTGCATGAGCAATTTTCATTACAAAGCAGGGTTAATTTTCTTTTGATTATAACTTCGAATAAATGGTATCTGACTATCCGTAATATACTGTAGCTAATTAGCAAGCTGGTTAACTTGATTAGCAGCTAGCTTATGTCACACATTTGGTGGTGAACTGAGGCCAAATAGATAACGTCAAATAACTAATGAGGATTTTGGTAGCAAGCTAACGTTAGCTAGCTACAAAAGCAGTGCATTTCCCCAAGAACAAAGTTTCCAACTGGATTCGCAGAAAATCTCCGTGAGACAGGCCCCTGGATGCGATAATAAGATGTAAACAGGAAACAAGCGGCCCAAAGGACATACGTAAAAAACACAATCAATTGTGGACCAATTGCAGGCGACGGGTGTATTGGGAGGGTCTGTGCAAAAAGTTAGACTAGTTCGGCTAGCCAGCCTGCACACACTGCGGCGATCAGAGTTGCCAGGTTCGCGGTTTTCCCGCCAAATTGGGCTAGTTTAAAAATGCAGTCGCGGGTAAAAATGATATAGTCGCGGTGTGCGTTTTTTTGGGCTACTTTCAAAGTTGACCGCGGTCGCCTAAAGTGACAGAATTTTTTTTATTTGAGCGTTTTATGAATGTGTGTTGAACATGATGTTGAATATCTGGCAACCTCTCAGGACAGAGAACAGCGATAGGCATGTACAGTAGGCTGCAGGAGAGAGAGAGAGAGAGCGAGCAAGTGGGTGGTGCGTTGAATTCACGTCATTTAGCGTTGATAGCTACGTTACGTACTACGTTCACTTCTAAATTTGGAGGCGGGCGAATGTTAAGAAGTTGGAAGTTAAGAAGTCTAAAGTTAGCTAAGAGATATTTGCTCTGCCTCTGCTGCTTGTCGACAACAATAAAAACATTTTTTAGAGAGTTGACGAAAGGGAGACCCGATTTTGAGGAGCGACGCGAGAGAGGGAGGGAAGGAGACAGCTGAGAGCGAGCGAGAAATACATACCGGTACAGTGAGGACGTAAACGTTAGCTAGCTAGCAGTACACACAGCGACAATGCCACCAGGTAAATGGGGAAAATACGGGAGAAGATATCGTAAGGACTGGGAGAGAGAGAAAGGGTTGATGGAATGGATAAAGAGTGTTCCCAATGACGACAGAAAAGCATTCTGCAAATATTGTAAGACAGAAATAAAAGCCCACCACAGTGACCTGGTGCCACAGAAAAACACAAAAAGAATTCCGCTCCTTTCTCAAATGCCAGAACACTATTTGATACAGGCACGTCATTTCTTAGAGGAAATGTCCCTGTGAAGGAGGCAGAGCTGCAGCTGGCTGCACATGTTGCTTGCCATTCAAGCATTTTAACGGTTGATCATTTAGGATGTGTAGTGGAAGAAATTTCCAAGAAAGGCATTAGTTTACATAGAACCAAATGCACAGCACTGATAAATTCAGTGATAGGGCCTGTAGCAAACGAAGACCTTCTGGAGGATATAGGGAGTGGAACATACTCTCTCATTGTTGATGAAAGCACTGATGTCACAACCAGAAAACAACTGTGTGTTGTAATCCGATACTACAGCAAAAAGCACTCACAAATCATTAGCACTTTTGCAGGAATGATACATATTGCAGCTGGTAATTCGCTGACCATAGCAAATGCTTTGTTCAAGTTTCTGGATGACAACAAACTGTCCATATTGAATTGCATTGGTCTTGCAACTGATAGTTGTAACACAATGTGTGGACAACATAACTCAGTGCTTCAGAAATTTCGGGAACGCAATCCCCACATTGTCTACATTTTTTATTTTATTTTATTCAATAAAGTGTGTGTGCCATTCCCTTCAGCTCTGTGCATCAAAAGCTGTGAATGTCCTGCCACGCAATGTGGAGTACATGGTGTCTCAGACCTACAGCTGGTTTTCAAATGCCACACAGCGCCTTCAAAAATATGCTGAATTGTACAAGACCATAAATGTAGGTGAAACGCCCTTGAAGATACTGCAACTATCTGACACTAGGTGGCTTGCCATCAGTGAGTGTGTGAACCGTATCATTTCACAGTATGAGGAGCTGAAATTGCATTTCCAGTTGACAAAAGACAGTGAGAGAAGCTATGCTGCAGAGCTGCTTTATCAAATGTACAATGACAATATTAATCTGATCTACCTCAAATTCCTCCAACCAATTGTGTCAGAGTTAAACAGGATTAATAACATCTTTCAACTGGACACACCCAATCCTGCAAAACTTCTAGCAGAACTTGTAACATTCTACCAGTCTCTACTTGAGCGTATAACGTTGCCACAGACATTCCAGAGCTGGCATGACATCATGGAGTTTACCCTGTCTGATGAGCATCTTCTCCCCTTAGATGCTGTAGACTTAGGGTGCAGTTCCGTCTTGCTTTGCATGAATCAAGAGGAATAAGTGACCAGGCAGTACAGGACATGAAAAAGAGATGCAGGGACTACATGCTAGAGTTAGCCAAGGAGATCAAGAAGAGGCTTCCAGATAACATGAAACAACTAGAGGCTCTCAAATTCCTGTCACCCAGCCATGTTATGTGTGCAAATAAGCCAAAGCTAGATGATCTTCCCTTCTTCCTCTCTCTCTTCAAAGGAGATATAGGAAAAGCAGAGCAACAGTGGAGAGTCATTCATGCTTTACAATGGAAAAATACAGAGGACAGCAAAGTTGAAGACTTTTGGATTGAAGTTGCAATGCACACAGATGCAGCAGATGACAGAGATTTTGAAGAACTGGGAAACTTTGCCCTGTCTCTTCTTGCTTTACCATTCAGCAATGCTGCTGTTGAACGGGCTTTTTCCCAAATGACTCTCATAAAGAACAAGCTGCGAAACAGGTTGGAGCAAAACTGTCTGTTAAATATAATGAGGATTCAAGCTTATATGCAAAGAAACAAAATCTGCTGCCACAAATTCAAGCCAACACCAAGGATGCTCTCTCTCTTCACTGCAGATATCTACTCAGCTCCGGCTGAGCAAGATGAGGAAGAGACCACAAATGTCAAAAAGAAAAGGCATAAAGACTGTAAATACAGTAGTTCTTGATCAAAGCTGAAATCAAAAGGAAGCTGCACAGTAAGATAATAGTTTGGAAAGGAAAGGTTCTGAAAAGACATGGCATAAGAGAAGAGGACAGAACAGAAACATGCAAGCAGTTAGGAATTTAAAAGGTGTGTGATGTGGCAACAGAGCAGATATGAACCAAGCTTGTGAATAGTTCGACATGTAAGCTGAAAATCCGAATAGATCTTGGGATAATACGTAAGAAAAGGAAGGAGAAATTGTTAGAAGACATGAAGGCGAGAAGACAAAGTGAGCAGTCAAGTCCATCTTGTAAGCATATTGTTTTAAGATGATAATTTTGGCAATTACTGTGATCTGTATTCCAGTGTAGGCCTATTGTATGAATGTTGGTGCTTGTGTATATAGACAGAAAACAATGAACAGGGAGAGGAGTGGAGAGGAGAGGAGCAGAGAGGAGAGAACAGAAAAGGGGAGAGGAGATGAGCAGAGAGGAGAGAACAGAAAAGAGTAAGTCCAAGTCAAAGAGTAGTAGGCTATACCAATAATGCGTTGCAATATACAGTTTTGGCAAACAACGTTTCAGGACACTTTAAATTTTGGACGAGTTTAAGCTTCCGTTGGGCGGGTTTGAAGCAGACTTTGGGCTGGATATTTTTCCTGGACCTGGCAACCCTGGCGGCGATCAAAGTTCAATGCGGCACTTAGTTTTGGTTGCAAACCCGCCATCTTGCCTGTGCGAACACGCCAAATTCAATTTTGTTTGAAGTATAGGCTACTGAGGCCTTAAAACAGGGACCCTCCATGTATGTTTGCACGTCCATGTTAATCTCAACACAGACACACGAAAACGATTTAGATTTTGTGGAATGCAGTGTTACAGCAACTCACCAGCAGAGGGCTCTCTTCATGCGCCACTTATCCTTTGCAGTTATGGATGCCTGCTCGTAAATTAGGATTTCAATGGATTTGTAATGTATCATGAGACTGAGGGAGCATCAAGGGTAGTTAATTTTTGTAATTTGTTTCATTGTAGTCATTTTATGTGATATCTACTACAGCGTGCAAAATAGTATTAGTGCAAACTGTAAAGAAACACATTGTGTTTGAGTCAGATTTGGTTGTTTTACTTTTGGGGGGGTGGTAGTTGAAGAGGGTACAATTGGCTACATTTGCATTTTAGGCATTTAGCAGATGCTCTCATCCAGAGAGACTTACAAAAAGTGCATTTAAACAAGATTAATCATAGTTATTGCAAGAGATCACTGCAGTAACACTGCGATAGATATCATCGTTGGTAGGCTTCCTGCGTGGTCCAGTGGTTACAACGTTCGATTCCCCGTCCCGCCAGAGTTGGCTCTGGCCGGGAGTGCCACCAGGGGGTGGCGATTGGCTGTCCGCCCCAGGGAGGGGTGAGGGAAGCTGACAGGACGTTCGCTGTGCATGAGAGTGGCCCTGTAGTACCGGGTTACGGTCGACAGCCTGGTGAGTGCCGTCTCGGAGGAGACGTTACTTCGCCTTCATCGCTACTGGTCGCAGGACTACGGCAGTGAACTCCTGCCATGGTTTAGGTCCACTCAACCCCTTAGAGGGCAAGGTAAACGCCACTAAATACAAAGCTATTCTGAGTGATCACCTTCATCCTGTGGTGAAGCCATTATATCCTGATGGGAGTGGTCTCTTCCAGGATGACACTGCCCTCATCCACAGGGCACGAGTGGTCACTGAGTGGTTTGATGAGCATGAAAACTATGTAAACCATATGCAATGGCTGTCTCCGTCACCAGGGGCCTCATTTATAAAACGTACTTACGCACAGATTTGATCTTAGAAAGTGCGTACGCTCAAATCCACGTCAAAGTTCAGATTTATAAAAACGGTCTTTGATGTGGAAAAGTACTTACTTTTCCAACTTGGCGTATGCACGTTTCCTTGTGGCAATGTTGGAGTACTGCAGGTATTCGGAAATCTAAGAGCGCCAACATGTCGTCTGCTGCCTAATTGTTTCCTCATTATTATTATTATTTATTATTAGTAGTAGTAGTAGATGCTGTTGTAGCTGTATTACCAGATTGAACACATTGCTTAGGCTATACGTAATGGTTTGCACAATAAAGTTATTAATAAATTACAACAACATAAGCTAGGCTACTTGTGGAAAACAAAACAAAAACACACATTGGTTTTCCAAAACTACCCCATTAGCATAATTGACACATCTTTGAACGACATTTATTTATTATGGTTCCACACGTGTAAAACATTTCGGTCAATCTATAGGCTATAAAATGTCCAATAATGCAGTGGTTTACAAGAGGAAGAATGGCAACATTGGCACTTCTCGAAGATATCGCCAACCGCGCAATAAGAAGGGAACGAGTTTTTAGAGATCAGCCAGACTTCTTTGTGCATGATGACGAATGGCTGATAAGCAGGTATCGTTTGCCGAGAGCTATGCTATTAGAGCTTTGTGCCCAGATGGGCCCGAATTTACAGAGACGCACCAACTGCAACCAGGCCATACCCGTTGAGGTGCAATTGTTATCCGTCCTTGGGTTCCTGGCTACAGGAACATTCCAAAGAGAAATTGGTGACCGGTCAGGCATATCCCAGCCATCGGTTAGTAGAATTATGCCAGCTGTACTTCGAGGCATCATTGATTTGTCCCCTCAGTACATAAAGTTTCCTTACGCTGCCGAGGAGCTACAGAATGTGAAAGAGTATTTTGTGCGCACAACAGGATTCCCCAACCTCATAGGTGCAATAGATTGCACTCACGTTGCTATACGGGCACCACATGCAAATGAGTATGTATATGTTAACAGGAAACATTACCACTCAATTAATGTGCAACTAATTTGCAATGCCCGTGTGGCAATTCTAAACGCCGTTGCAAGATGGCCAGGGTTGACGCACGACTCCTTCATTGTGCGTAATTGCAGTGTGGGGAATCGTCCAGAGGCTGGAGCAGGCGGATGACGGTTGGCTTCTAGGTAAATCACTTTTTTCTTTGTACTTTGCTGCTTTTTTGCTTTTTTTATGTGCATAAAATAATGATCTCTACACAATCAGGTGACAGAGGTTATCCTCTGAAGCCATGGCTTCTCACCCCCATAGCGCACCCACAGACAGCCGAAGAAGCCCACTTTAACACGGCTCATGCCTGCGCACGGTCAGTAGTGGAGCGCACTATCGGGATGTTAAAGGGAAGGTGGCGGTGTCTGGATGCATCAGGAGGGAGGCTGCTGTATGAGCCCAACAAGGTGTGCCGAATTATCTTAGCCTGTTGTGTGCTTCACAATATCTGTGAGCCATGGGCTTGGGATGCGAGAAGATGAAATGCGCATGGATGTAGAAGATCCTCCTCCACTGCCCGCTGACTGGAATGCACATGCCGCTGCGCTCATGAGAAGACGGCAGTTGATTCACATGTTATTCCAACAGGTAAGAATGTTATTGCATAAAAGTCCAACTGTAAATTCACTTTTTTCCAAAATATTTTATTCACACATGTTGTTTATGGTCTACAAGAGCTGACAGAGTCTGGTTAATCTGAACCAGAGCCTGTCGCACCTGCCTAAATTCGGCAACTACTTCACCAACTGACTGAATAAGATCCCTTTGTGACCGTAGGACAGCCTCAGATAGGACCCTCCCCTGACTGGGATAGCCTGAAGTGGATGCTGGTGAGGGCCGGGGAGATTCCTCCTGTGCGGGAGCGTTCTTCGCTGGATTAGCTCTTCATCTGTATTAATAAAATTGCACAATTACAACGACGTTGCAAGTTTCATTATTTATACTAGACCTTACTTGGTTTTAACAACATGCCAGCGTACCTTCTGAAGCTGCAGCAGTGAAATGATCCGTGTCACCTTCCGCAAAGACGCCAACAACAGCACTCTCTCCAATGATAGCACCTATTCTGTCGTCCTCTGGGGTGAGGTTTGTGGCGCTAATTCCACCTCCCGTGGCCTGCACACTGGCCCTATGGTGTGCAATGCGCATTTCATGTGCAATGCGCAAAGATCATTTCTGAAATGTGCGTAAGTGTGATTCAGAGAAACTGAACGTACGCACAAAAAAAACATGCGTACGCCACTCCCCCAGATGTGAAATCTATAAATCACAAATGATCTTGAAATTGTGCGTAGCTGAATGGTTTTAGATCTCCGCCTTGTAAACGCCCCCTAATTAATAAAATTAGCATATAAAAGGAGCTCGAATCAAAACACAAATCATCTACTTGATAATGGCGAGCTGCAAGAAAAATAATTTTAGCGAGGCGGAAATCGAGGTCCTGTTGGTGGAGGTGCAGATGCGTGCAGGGACACTGTTTGGGAGCCTTTCCAGTGGCTTTAACAGTAAAACCAAGTACGTGGCCTGGCAGTCTGTAGCCCAGGCTGTGAATGGGGGGCAGCAAAGGTCCCCGAAGGACGTAAAGAAAAAGTAGTCTGATTTAAAACTGAGGTCAAAATTTCTAATAACTCGTTCCCTTCTTATTGCGCAGTTGGCGATATCTTCGAGAAGTGACAATGCTCCCATTCTTCCTCTTGCAAACCACTGCATTATTGGACATTTTATAGCCTATAGATTGACCGAAATGTTTTACACGTGTGGAACCATAATATGTATATTAAATAAATGTCCTTCAAGGATGTGTCAATTATACTAATATGGGTAGTTTTGGAAAACCAATGTGTGTTTTTGTTTTGTTTTTCACAAGTAGCCTAGCTTATGTTGTTTTAATTTATTAATAACTTTATTGTGCAAACTATTACGTATAGCCTAAGCAATGTGTTCAAGCTGGTAATACTACTACTACCACTACTACTACGAATAATAATAATAATAATAATAATAATAATAATAATAATAATAATAATAATAATAATAATGAGGAAACAATTAGGCAGCAGACGACATGTTGGCACTCTTAGATTTCCAAATAGATTTTGTGGTTCTCTGTGGCTCAGTTGGTAGAGCACAGTGTTGGCAACGCTTAGATTGTGGGTTCTATCCCCACTGGGGCCACATATACTGAAAATGTATGACTTCACTACTGTAAATCGCTTTGGATAAAAGCGTCTGCTAAATGGCATATATTATTTTAAGCATTTAGCAGATGCTCTTATCCAGAGCGACTTACAATATGTACATTAATACATGGTAGGAACAATCATAGTACGCGCAAGAGATCAGTGTAGTGATACAGCGATATACATCATTGCAGGCAGCTGCGTACCATACCTGTAACACTGGGAAGGAAAAGGTTAGTAAAAAATGTTTTAATAGAGTAAGCAGGGGTATATAGTGTTGAGCAAGTAGGCAGTGGTGATGACAATTAGCTAGATGTACAAAATTCAGCGGTAGTGGAGTCTGAAGAGGTGGGTTTTGAGTCTCTTGCGGAAATCGCAAGTGATTCCGCGGTCCTGGCCGATTGCGGAAGGTAGTTCCACCAGCGAGGGGTCAGGACAGAGAAGAGACGAGACCGCAAATACCTGCAGTACTCCAACATTGCGACAAGGAAACGTGCGTACGCCAAGTTGAAACCTGACGTGGAGCTGAGTACTTTTCCACGTCAAAGACCGTTTTTATAAATCTGAATTTTGGCGTGGATTTGATCGTACACACGGTCTAAGATCAAATCTGTGCGTAAGTACGTTTTATAAATGAGGCCCCAGGAGCGGCGCTTTTCCACTACCATCAACAAAACACCAAATGATGGAATTTCTTGTGGAAGAATGGCGTACCATCCCACCAATAGATACTTGTAGAATATATGCCAATGCGCATTGAAGCTGTTCTGGTGAGTTGTTGTGGCCCAATGACCTATTAAGGAACTTTATGTTTGGATTTCCTTTATTTTGGCAGTTACCTGTAAATGGATATGTAAAAATGTAAACTGTGTATATCACTCTGGTTAAGATTGTCTGCTAAACAAATTAATTATGTAATTTAATATACGAGGAACCCCCCTCTACGGCTCGTGGCTTCTCCGTGAGCTGGAACAGCCTCGTGAGGGGGACGTTTCCCGCGGGGATGAGATTGCGCTAACGGCGCCAGAATCACTGGACTCTAATCCCGACGCGTACCTGGCAGATCGATGTAGCGACACCGGCTCACATCGCTGCTCGCGCTAATCCTGGCCCTCGCTTCTGTAGAAGTAGGGCACGAGAGGTCAGAACGCAATAAATAACATTCAATCGGCTCTGTCGCTTTTTTAAATCGTATGAGTAAGTGAGCTGCTTTTATCGAACGAAATAAATAACTTACAATTAATTTTTAGACAGTAGTATTTACATATAGTATTTTTAAACTTTAAAAAAGTTGTTCACGCAGTACTGCTGAAATATTCCTCCAATGCCTCTGTTAAAATTATAAATAAATGGTAATCAGCGTTTTAGGTGCATGAAAAGTGTTTCACATGTATTCTTCTTCTTGTTGTAACCAGAACTACCATCTGTTTATTGACATACAGCACCAGGCATGGCAGAAAATGTGGCAGTATTGCGCTTCAGACAGAAAACTAACAAACAATAAATAGCTATAGCTGTTAGCACACAGCATGATACACATATAGCACCGATTTGGTCCATGATGACTGTGAGAATGAGCCTGAGCGCTCTCCTTTACCGCACATATGGACCGACCCACTGTCCAAAATAACTGCAGCCAAAATGTGCTGACAAATCCCCAGTACCCAGGCAACAGGCACCGTTGGTGAGGTACACACACGCTTGCTCATGCATGCACATACGGTCACACACACACACAAAAACAGACATACAAACACACACATGCACGGACACACAAATAAAACAAGCGCACACACATACACACAGACATACAAACACACGCACACACACACACACACACACAAACAGCAGCAGCACTACACCAGGCTAGCTGGCTGAGCGTCATGGCCTTAGTTCACCCTCACCAGCCTGTAATCATCATCCAGGCCACTCCTCCCGTTTCCCACCTTACATGCACAGCACAAACTGTGAGTGTATGTGCGGGGGTTTAAATGTGTGTCTGTGTCTGTGTCTGTGTCTGTATGAGCTTGTGGACATCCCAGTGAGAACATCACATTTCTGATTAACCTTTACAAGGGACAAAATGCACAGGGGAAAAATTAGGGGTCCAAGATCAAAATCGTGTGGGACTCCATATTTTACCCTGATGAAGTCCAGATGAAATGAACCCCACCGAACCAACTAGATTCATTCATTCATTGGCTAGATTCCTGGAGAGAGGGTCAGACTCATTGGACACATGTCCAGACTCTCCACTGAGCAGGACTGATTGGAGAAATAGTAGCACACAGAACAGCCGGTTCAGATCCATGAAAATCTGGTGATGGCTTACTTCAGCCCAGAGAAGCTTGTAGGCCTGGGGGAAAAATGACACTTTCCTAGGATCAAAAAGAAAAAAATGCATATGGAAGGCTATTCTTGCAATGGTTATTTTTTATTATCCTGACAATGAAAGCCGTCGTTTATTTAGCCAGAAATTCAGACAATTGTCTATGTTCAATTACCGTGACATTTCTCTCTCTCAAGTCCTGGAATTCTGAGTGCCTTTGATGGGTCACTGATGTGGAAGAATGTGCCATCTTTATTGATGTATCCCAAAGTATGTGCCTCCAATTAGCATGACCCATTAATGCAGAGTATCCAATGGGACAATGCAGGCAAATACCTTTTCCTGTCCAATCATGTTTCTTTTGAAAGTTTATCATGGGAAAATATGCTATTCCCACCTCCCTCTTCATTTTTTAAACGTATTGCTATGGCGACACTAATTAAGAACGTTGGGCTTGGTTGGTCTGAAGATGAACAATCACATCAAAAAATATAAACATTTATATTTATATTTTGAAATTAAATTGTGCCACTAGAAATAATTAGTTTTCTAGATTTGCTGGATTTCAGAATAGTTTCTGCACCTTTTCAGCATGAACACTTGTTCAGTAACAACAGTGCAAGTCTATTGTTACAGTACTACCACCAGCTACTTAGCAGTAATGGTACTTGAAGTCGGCGAGTAGCTTTGCCATTTACCCTCAATTGAACCAGGGGCCACTGAGGCTCTCTCTACCCAGGCTAAACAAAGGTTTCCAATCACAGGCCATATAAATTGGGTAACTATTTATGACCTTAAGCAGGATCATTTTAATCATATACATTTATATTATATACATATATATCATTCATGAATGCCTGTATTTATATCTCACATAGTTCTCCCTTCCCTTGATGCCATTCTCATAATTGGTCTCAGTTCAGACTACTTTGTCATAAAGACAAATCGAAAGCATTCACGCAGAATGCTTGACTGAAGGCCGCTAAACTTTAGGTGCCTGATATGACTTCGATGAGTTCGAACATCAAAGGGGAGGGTGAGCTTGTTGTGTAAGCGTAAGTAATGAACGAATCTCCTTCTTTCTGTCCGACTTCTGTGCGGCTGGTTTCATGCGTCGGACATTGTGTGTGTGTGTGTGTGTGTGTGTGTGTGTGTGTGTGTGTGTGTGTGTGTGTGTGTGTGTGTGTGTGTGTGTGTGTGTGTGTGTGTGTGTGTGTGTGTGTGTGTGTGTGTGTGTGTGTGTGTGTGTGTGTGGCTTTTTCCCAGCCCGGTCCCGGGATTTGCTAGTCAGTGACATGCCTCTCTCCGCCTGGTGCTTTATAGTCCCAGCCGGCTGGAATCCTGATCCAGCTCAGTGGTACGGACATCGCCGATAGAGTGCAAACACGGACCGTCCCCTTTAAACGCAGTCTCATGACTGAACAGATCTCACGTCAGCCAGCTGCAAAAGTGCACAGGCAATACGGTGCGACTTCAGAGGCGAAAGGGACATAATAGCAAGCAAGCGCTCCGTGACAGGGACATCAGGCGAGACACCGACCTGGAGCGAAGTGAGGTGTCCTCTCACTACTTCGGTGGGCCGAAATAACCCGCTGTACCAAGCGGTGAGTAGCTGATCCTTTCAGAACTGCGAAATTTTGTCTTAACGCAGCACCAATTACCTTCGGCTGCACATTTTTTAAATATCCATTTAAGCTGATGGAACGGCTTGTTAAATTGTGCTTTGAGCTCGCGGAACATTGTTTGCGATGTTTCTTTGGGATATGGTCGCGATTGACATAAATTAATATTATCTAATATTTGAATATGCTAATTGTTTACTCATAATTATGGTATGTGTAGGCACATTAATTTATTTTCAAACGTGTTGTTTTCTTTCTTCCGGAAAACGTTTTTTGTTTTATATTAAGTGTATTTAATGTTATAAAATGAAAGCAAGTTCATGACATTTTATACAATTCTATATTAGTATAAATCGACTCCACCGTCACCAATACTTCCCTTAGCCCTGTTGTTGGATAGTTTTAGGAATCCAATTTATGTATCAAACGTTAATGAAGATAGTTACGTTTTATTCTAAGTATACACCTATAATATGTTAATGTAACAATCACACCAAATCACGCAGCCTTAACGAGATGGAAAATACATTTTATGTATTGCATAGCATCGCACGCTCTCTGCATTGCGTGTAAGAGATCAATTACAGTTCACAGGCATAACCAAGACAGACCTGTAATTCAGGCAACTGTGCCACAGGATATGCTTCCCAACTTGGCAGAAACATTACCGTCTGGATCTGGATTCACAGATAATTTTGGGGAAAAGACACTTCATGTCTTTACTCGCATGTCAATGCGTTCACCCAGTGGACGGATCAGGTACTGCAGATAGAGCACAACGTTAAGAGCGTCAGAAGAATCCACTTTACGTTCGCGCAGTGACGTTCACCGTATGCACACTATACTTAAAAATAATGAGTTTTCGAAATGTAGTGTTGATATTTGACACATTTTAGAAGTTGTATACAATTTCTGTCAATGTTGTTAAACAAACAATCATTTTGGCCATTTGGGGTCGGTTTTTGGTTGCAGTGCACAGTGAATGCAAATGATCTACACATGCTTTCTCTCAAATTTGCTGTGGAGACAAATGATGAGCAGCAAAGTAACCAGCAGCTCTGTAATAAATGACCAATTATCCTATTTTTGTTGCAGTGACCTGGTTTTGTGGAGCCAGTCCTTTCCTGCCCCTCCCCCCCCCCACAGCCATGCCCAGACAGGTCCGGCCCTCCACACCCCATGCTGTCATGTGTCGCCTGTCGATGACCTCGCTCTTCATCTGCCTGTGGTTGGTGGAGAAGGGGCATGGGAACCTGGGAGACACCCTGGGGGAGTTGCACACAGAGTTTGCTGTCAGCCTCTACCAAACACTCGCAGAGACGGAGAACAACTCCAACCTGATTGTGTCCCCGGTCAGCGTCTCCGTGTCCCTGGGGCTGCTGCAGTTTGGGGCACGGGGAAACACCCTGTCCCAACTGGAGGGGGTGCTGAGGTACAACTCCAACGGTAAGGCCCAATGACGCTGCCAACACTAGTGCTCAACCCCAGTGTCATAGCCAGGAATTCATTTGGGGGAGTGTAGCAATATTCATGTGACTAGTGCAGTCCCGTGTTTGTGAGTGCATTGTAACAGAGGGTCCTGCCATGAAACGTCTCCCATCTTTCCAGAGTTTGTATTCCTCTGTTTCCCTGGAAAGCTGCAGGAGCTGCTGGTTTTGTGATATTTGTGTGCACCGCGAGACCTTTAATTAGCGAATTGGCGAAGGAGGTGGCTGGGGGCTGGAAAATAGCACATGGGGCTGGTACCGCAGAGTGGCGCAAGGTCCCTCATACCCAGGGTGCAGTGTGGTGTCTGGAGCCCTAATACCTGTCCCTGCCCCTGCCCCTGCCCCTGCCCCCGCCCCTGCCTGTAATCTCATTATTTCATGGGTAATGCTGAGTAACTCTATGGTCAAGAGGCCAGTGTAACACAGTACAGAATCACAGACCCGAGCAGAGCAGAGCGGTGGGGGTCATCGTGCAGAGTGAAATACCTCTCCTCTCCATGTTCCCAGGCCTTTTTTTGGGGGGCTTTGTGTTTTGGTATCAGAGCGAGAAAGCTTTGGGTTCGGGACACCAGCTGTATAACTGGATTGTATGTAAAGAAACGTAAAACTGTAATATGCTCTGGATAAGATCGCCTGATAAATGCCTGCAAAGTAATGTAGGACTCAGAATCGGGTGACTTAAGTCCCTGAGATTTGGAAATGTGCAGGTTTCTTTTTACAGACAACTTTCAGTTAATCATTGAGTAAAGATCTGTGGTTGCCAAGGAGACAGCCATTATGGAAATATAAAGACTCAAAGGAGAAATCAGAAAAGTCAGGTCCAGAGGACCTTGCATAGCCCACTGCAGAACTATAGCTTGCCCAGCTAACTTAACGTTACTGCAACATCACGCCAATGTTTGAGTCACATTTCGAGCTCTCCCAGTGAACATGGTTTGCCATGCGACACGGTTTCAGTTCATAATCATAACTCGTAACTGACTGAGTGGACCATACCGAAACTGAAAAATAAGAATGATTGTCGCCATTGCCATGGCATTCTCGCTGACCTATCCCTGCTGTGTTGCTGTAGAGATGCGGATGCAAGACTACCTGGTGCAAGCGCAGGGGGACCCCAGCAACTCGTCACAGGGTTGCTGGTTGCAGCTGGCCTGCGCCCTCTTCATCCAAAGCGGCACGCAGCTCTCCCCGGCGTTTACCCAGCATGCATCCGCCTGGGGCAACAGCAGCGTGGTCTACACAAATTTCAGCCAGCCCAACTACACTCGCGCCCAGGTGGAGCAGTGGGTCCGCAACCATGGCAACGGTGAGCAGTGCTAGGGACCCCCGACAATACTCTCCAATACACACTGACATACGCACAGACCAACACACATCTGCTACACTGCTACACAGACACACACACACACACACACACACACACACACACACACACACAAACACACACACACACACACACACACACACACACACCACTCCTCCACTACCCCTCCCCAAAAAGCACACATAACCCCAAAACTCACACTCACACACCCCCATTCCGATCATAAACATTTCTCCACACACACACACACACACCCTAGAGGTGTAAGGGTACACGTATTCGTACCGAACCGTTCGGTACAGAACTTTCGGTTCGGTACGCGCTGTGAACCTAACTAATGCAATCTTGCTTTAAGCAGTAACGCACGTCTGGTCGGTCCGTTGCGGTTGTTGATATTATTGGGATTGTGTTTTGTATTGTTGCTTAGGGTTCAGCATTTTTGTCATCAGAAAGGGTAAAAGGATAAAAGATTTGCTCTTAAGTCAAACGTTTGTCACCGTTAGTGGACAGAGAGGGAATTTCCCATTTTTCCCCATCTAGCTTCAGAAAGCTTGTTATTCGGCATTACCGATTCGGCATTACACCCAGCTGACGCTAGGTTTTTTGTTGTTTTTCCGCCCTCTCAGGAGCAAATCCAAGAGCAGGGGAATATACTATAGCTAACTAGCTTTTGTTTGCTTAAATATAATTGTTTAAATTTCAAGCGTTGAGTGTATAGCCGTTTCGGTTGGCTGCTACTAGCTCCCTTGCTACAGGCAACCGGACCGAAGGTTTTCTAATTAGCTTTAAGTGTTGTTTCCATTTAGTAATTTCTGCACCTGACTGTCGGAACCACCTCGTTGCTTATAGTATTTTTATTGACTTGGTGTCTCTGTTTTGGCAGTAATTGGTTCAGTGCAGGGAGAGCAATAGACATATCTAGGGGTGAAAATGCAGGGGCAGCATCTCCAGAGCTTGTGGTGTCTAACCGATTCCAGCCCTTGCAGGAAGAGGATCTGGCCCAGCCCTCTGTGAGTGGGAGGATTGATGAGCCCCAGGGCACCCTGGCAGCCATGCCACCCAGAAAAAGGGAGTTAATTGTAGTGGGGAATTCTATCATTAGAGGTATAGACAGTATAGTCTGTTCGCAGGAAAAGGAGTCTTGCATGGCATGTTACCTGCCTGGTGCTCAGGTCGTGGACCTCCTGGAACATGCAGAAAAGCTCCTGGCCAGAGCAGGGGTGTATCCAGTGGTCATGGTCCATGTTGGAACCAATGACATAGGTAAGGGTAGGTTTGAGGTTCTGCAGGACAAATTTATAGAATTAGGATCAAAGTTAAGGAGCAGAACCTCCATGGTGGTCTTCTCTGGAATTCTGCCAGTACCACATGCTAGCAAAGGCAAGGAGAATTTAATATGGAGATTTAACATGTGGCTACAAACCTGGTGCAGGAAAGAGGGGTACAGGTTTATGGGGCACTGGGACTCCTTTTGGAACAGGGGTGACCTGTACAAGTGGGACAGGCTGCACTTGAACTGGAGGGGTACAGCTGCATTGGGCCAGCGTATGCTTAGGGTAGCGGAGGAATATTTAAACTAGGGACTGGGGGGGGCAGGGAGGGAAATTAGTAGTAGTATTAAGGATAGGGAGGTACAGACTGCCCAGATGGAAGATACCAGGGCGGAGTATAATACATTTGAGGATATAATTAATAAAGATTTTTTAAATCATAATGTGAATAGAGGTGGTTCGGCACAGTTGTGTGTGGAGGGGAAGGACAACGCAAGTGTGAGTAAGGCTCTTAAGTTCATGTGTTTAAATGCGAGAAGCATAAAAAATATTTTTTTGTTGAATGGGGGTTGTAACATAGTTGGGATTACTGAAACATGACTGGGGGCAGAGGATGGGGATGAATATAATGTAGAGGGGTACAAATTGTTAAGGAAGGATGGAACTAATAAAAGAGGAGGGGGAGTGGCACTTTATGTGAAATATGATCTTAATGTGCAGAAAATTCCAGGTATTAACTCATTTGTTTCTTTTGAGGACATCTGGATTAGATTACTGGGAGATCACGAGAGAGCCTTAATATAGGAGTACGCTATAGACCTCCAGCTTCAGACAGTAACATAAATAGGATGCTCTTTGGGAACATAAAACAAACCTGTGCTGAAGGAGAGATGATAATAATGGGCGACTTCAATTACCCCTCTATTAATTGGGAGGTAGTGACAGGTTAGGGTAAATGTGAAGAGGAGTTTTTAGATGTGGTCAATGACTGCTTTTTGGTACAGTTTGTTACTCAGCCTACGAGAGAGAAATCAATACTGGATCTGGTTTTGTGTAACAATCCTGATAGAATTTGCAGCACAGAGGTAGGAGAACCACTAGGGGCAGGTGACCACAGTGCAGATATTTTTGATATTTTTTGGCAAGTTAAGACAGCCTCCTCTAACTCTAGAATTTTAAATTTCAGACGAGCTGACTTTAATAAAATGAGAGAGAATTTAAGTAATATAGATTGGGTAAAACTTCCAGATTGCAGAACTGTGAATGAAAAATGTACTACATTTAAAATGGTTATTGTAGATGTATGTACAGTGTAAATTCATCCCAAAAGTAAGGAAAAATAGGATGAAAAAACAGTCTCCACAGTGGTGACTAAATCTTTACGGGAGATTTTGAGGCAAAAGAAGCGACTGTACAGAGTATATAAAAAGGATAACTTGGAAAGAAACAAGTTAGATTATTGTAATATGCGGGCTAAGACTAAAAAGGAAATAAGATCAGCTAAAAGGCGGTTTGAAATAAAAATTTCCCAAGATGCAAAAAGTAAGAGGTTTTTCAATATTGTAGAAGAAAAAGGAATTTAATGATGAGGTTAAGTGCATTAAGAATAAGGAAGGAACTTTGGTTTATAATAATAAGGATATTGCTAATACACTAAACAGTTACTTTGTTGAGAGCTTTACTAGAGAAGAGGTTATAAATATGCCTAAATCTATAGCCAAGGTTCAGAACTTTGAGATAAGGGACGTAGAAGTACTACAAAAACTAAAAAAACTTAAGACAAATAAGGCAGCAGGCTCGGATGGCATATATCCCAGAGTACTCAAAGAACTTGGGAAAATTATATATAAACCATTGACAGATATTTTCATTCAATCCATAATCACTGGAGAAATACCAGATGACTGGAAGCAGGGTAGTATAATTCCAATATATAAGAAGGGGGACTGTACTGACCCAGGGAACTATAGGCCTGTCAGTTTAACTTGAATCGCATGTAAAATGCTGGAATGTATTATTAGGGATAAGTTGGAATCATTCTTGAAAGAGAATAGTATTTTAAGGGCGAGCCAACATGGTTTTCTCAAAGGGAGGTCATGCCTAACAAACCTCCTGGACTTTTTTGAAGAGGCTACAAAGTGTGTTGACCAGGCTTATGATATTATATATTTAGAATTTCAGAAAGCATTTGACAATGTACCACATGAGAGGCTCATTGCTAAAATGAATTCAGTAGGAATTGTAGGAGTAGTTTCAGAGTGGGTTTATAATTGGCTGCAAGGGCGAATACAAAGACTAACAGTAGGTGGGGCCGTATCTGACCTCGGTGCTGTGGGCAGTGGTGTCCCGCAGGGATCGGTGCTGGGACCTCTGCTCTTCCTTATTTACATAAATGATCTTGATATGGACGTTAGTAGCAAAATAGTTAAATTTGCAGATGATACTAAACTCGGGGGTTTGGCAAACAGTTTGGAATCGACTAAAGTAATCCAAGATGATTTAAACAAAATCCAAGAATGGGCAGATACATGGCAGATGACATTCAATATTGCTAAATGTAAAGTTATGCATGTGGGAAATAAAAACATTAGACGGGAGTATTTTATGGGAGGAGAAAAATTAGTAGGTGTTCAATTTGAAAAAGACTTAGGAATTGTAATTGATCAAAGCCTATCTGCATCAAAGCAGTGTGCTACAGCAGTGAAAAAAGCCAACAGGGTGCTGGGATACATAGCAAAAAGTATTGAGTATAAATCAAAGGAGGTTATATTAATGTTATATAATGCCTTTGTCAGACCTCACTTAGAATACTGTGTGCAGTTCTGAGCACCGCACTACAAGAAAGATGTAGAAGCTCTTGAAAAAATTCAAAGAAGGGCAACTAAACTGATACCTGGTATGAAAGGTCAAAGTTATGAGGATAGACTTAAGGCACTCAATCTATTTAAGCTTAGCAAACGGAGACTTGAGGTTTTTAAATTCCTAAAAGGGATTAACAAAGTGAATTACCAAAGATTTTTTAAAGATAAGTGGGGTCAGCAGAACAGGCCCCACAGGCGGAAATGAGTTAAAGGCAAATTTCGCACAGATATTAGGAAGTTTTTCTTTACATAGAGATCAAGTCCTGGCTAGATGCAGTACTAGATACTCTTTAGATTAGGACATGATGAGGTCCTATCATGTCCTAATCTACCAGGTATCATGGTTCGGTATGAGGTATGTACCGAGCCATGATTTCTTTTGTACCGTTACACCCCTAACACACCCCCATAAATACACAAGCACACTGTCACACGCCACGTGACAAACCCTGGACAGGGACAGAGCAGTCCAGACACGTAGTGGAGTTTGCCAGTCTACGGACCGGATTTTTATTTATTTCTTTTTGGAGCGTTCTCTGTTCCCACACTGGGCAGAGAACGAGCACCGGGAGCGCACAATAACACAAACACAAACAAACACGTTACCGCGAAGCTTTCGGGTAACTAACTGAAAATAACAAAACCAAATTAAACAATATCGAACCGGCACTTTTCTGTTTGTTCGATCTCTTCACTTTTGCTTTTCTTTTTCACACGCACACGCACACACACACACACACACACACACACACACACAAAACCTCATAGGTCATGCACACCATCCTGACACAGTAATAGCCTACTCTATAGACTAGAAATACAGACTCAGCAGTCTGTTAACAGGGCCTGTTACACAGCCTCACTATTCGATGCAAGGCCCAGCAAATCCAGTGTCTGTCATTTCCTCCTGATGGGGGAAAATCTGAGACGGCACCATTTCTACTCTGAATGGCACAGTAGCAGAGCAACATGACATCTTAGCAACAGGATGATATTTCAATGTTACACAGCACAGCTTGCTCAGCACCCTCGATTACACACATTTGTATATTTTTGAAAGCACTGAACCAAGATTTAAGTTATGAGCGTTGACGAGTCTGACCATGTGTTTGTGTGTGTCTGTGTGTGTGTCCTGGTGGTTCTCTGGTGCCTAACTGTGTACATGTGGTTCCCTTTGTGCCTAACCACATGATTGTGGTCCTGGGTGCCTCACCATGTGTGTATATGCATGTGTGTGTCCTGCTGGTTCTCTTTGTGCCTGACCGTGTGTGTTTATGGTCCTCTCTGTACCTGACCATGTGTGTGGTCCTCTCTGTGCCTGACCGTGTGGGTTTATGATCCTCTGTACCTGACCGTGTGTGTTTATGGTCCTCTCTGTGCCTGACCGTGTGTGTTTATGGTCCTCTCTGTACCTGACCGTTTGTGTTTAGGGTCCTCTCTGTGCCTGACCGTGTGGGTTTACGGTCCTCTCTGTGCCTGACCGTGTGTGTTTAGGGTCCTCTCTGTGCCTGACCATGTGGGTTTATGATCCTCTGTACCTGACCGTGTGCGTTTATGGTCCTCTCTGTACCTGACCGTGTGTGTTTATGGTCCTCTCTGTGCCTGACCGTGTGTGTTTATGGTCCTCTCTGTACCTGACCGTTTGTGTTTAGGGTCCTCTCTGTACCTGACTGTGTGTTTATGGTCCTCTCTGTGCCTGACCGTGTGTGTTTATGGTCCTCTTTGTACCTGACCGTGTGTGTTTAGGGTCCTCTCTGTGCCTGACCGTGTGTGTTTATGGTCCTCTCTGTACCTGACCGTGTGTGTTTATGATCCTCTCTGTGCCTGACCGTGTGTTTATGGTCCTCTCTGTGACTGACCATGTGTGTGTTTATGGTCCTCTTTGTGCCTGACCGTGTGTGTTTATGGTCCTCTCTGTACCTGACCGTGTGTGTTTATGGTCCTCTCTGTGACTGACCGTGTGTGTTTATGGTCCTCTCTGTGCCTGACCGTGTGTGTTCATGGTCCTCTCTGTACCTGACCGTGTGTTTATGGTCCTTTCTGTTCCATGACCGTGTGTATTCATGGTCCTCTCTGTGCCTGACCGTGTGTGTTTATGGTCCTCTCTGTGCCTGACCGTGTGTATTTATGTTCCTCTCTGTGCCTGACCGTGTGTTTTTATGGTCCTCTCTGTGCCTGACCGTGTGTGTTTATGGTCCTCTTTGTACCTGACCGTTTGTGTTTAGGGTCCTCTCTGTGCCTGACCGTGTGGGTTTATGATCCTCTGTGACTGACCGTGTGCATTCATGGTCCTCTCTGTGCCTGACCATGTGTGTTTATGGTCCTCTCTGTGCCTGACCGTGTGTGTTCATGGTCCTCTCTGTGCCTGACCGTGTGTGTTCATGGTCCTCTCTGTACCTGACCGTGTATTTATGTTCCTCTCTGTGCCTGACCGTGTGTGTTTATGGTCCTCTCTGTGCCTGACCGTGTGTGTTCATGGTCCTCTCTGTGCCTGACCGTGTGTATTTATGTTCCTCTCTGTACCTGACCGTGTATTTATGTTCCTCTCTGTGCCTGACCGTGTGTGTTTATTGTCCTCTCTGTGCCTGACCGTGTGTGTTCATGGTCCTCTCTGTGCCTGACCGTGTGTGTTCATGGTCCTCTCTGTGCCTGACCGTGTGTGTTCATGGTCCTCTCTGTACCTGACCGTGTGTATTTATGTTCCTCTCTGTGCCTGACCGTGTGTTTTTATGGTCCTCTCTGTGCCTGACCGTGTGTGTTTATTGTCCTCTCTGTGCCTGACCGTGTGTGTTCATGGTCCTCTCTGTGCCTGACCGTGTGTTCATGGTCCTCTCTGTACCTGACCGTGTGTATTTATGTTCCTCTCTGTGCCTGACCGTGTGTTTTTATGGTCCTCTCTGTGCCTGACCGTGTGTGTTTATGGTCCTCTCTGTACCTGACCGTGTGCTTATGGTCCTTTCTGTGCCTGACCGTGTGTATTTATGTTCCTCTCTGTGCCTGACCGTGTGTGTTCATGATCCTCTCTGTGCCTGACCGTGTGTGTTTATGGTCCTTTCTGTGCCTGACCATGTGTGTTTATGGTCCCCTCTGTGCCTGACCGTGTGTATTTATGTTCCTCTCTGTGCCTGACCGTGTGTTTTTATGGTCCTCTCTGTGCCTGACCGTGTGTACCTGGTCCTGTTTGGCTCAGTTGGTAGAGCATGGTGCTGACAACGCTTAGGTTGTGGGTTCGATTCCCATTGGGACCGCATATACTGAAAAATGTATGCATTCAGTACTGTAAGTTGCTTTAGATAAAAGCGTCTGCTAAATGGCATATATACTATACTGTATACTATATACTGTCCTCTCTGTGACTGACCGTGTGTGTTTATGGTCCTCTCTGTACCTGACCGTGTGTGTTCATGGTCCTCTCTGTACCTGACCGTGTGTGTGTTTATGATCCCCTGTGCCTGACCATGTGTGTTTATAGTCCTCTCTGTACCGGACTGTGTGTGTTTATGGTCCTCTCTCCGGCAGGCGACTCCCAGGCGCTTCTGGTCAGGGGAGAGCTCCTGGGATTGGCCGAGCTGCAGGGTGACCTCTCAGGGTGGGGTCAGTCTCAGATGGCCCTCATCAGCACCGTGGCGTTTCGGGGCTCCTGGCAGAAGCAGTTTCTTTTCACAGAGACCCAAAACCTTCCCTTCACCCTTGGTGACGGCTCTGCCATCAAAGTGCCGATGATGTACCAGGCCTCAGAGGTCAACTTCGGTAAAGATACACGTTAATATATATTTTTAAAGAGAGAATATACAGGTAACTGCCAAAATAAAAAGGCAGCACTTGCGCAAAGGAGGGATCCTTTAATACAGCGGATGTCCGTCATGGAGGGTACCGGCGGATCTACATCGGTGTCACTGTGATTGTGTCGCTGAGCTTAAGAACTAACGAAGGCCTGGATTCAAATCAACATTTGTCCTTGAATTTGACTTCTAGAATAATTGCAAGTGTTATTTTTTCTTTCTTCACAACCAGTTTGGTGTCCATGTGTGTAAACACGCACGTCTGTTCTCTCCCCCAGGCCAGTTCCGCACCCCCACAGACCACAGGTACACTGTGGTAGAGCTGTCCTATCTGGGCGACTCCCTCAGCCTGATGCTGGCACTGCCCAGCGACCACAAGGTGCCCTTGTCCCACCTGGAGCTACACCTGAGCTCCCACGCCGTGGCGCTCTGGGCCAACGGACTGCGCAGGACCAAGATGGACATCTTCCTGCCGAGGTGAGAGCTCTTCGTGGGAAACCCCAAAAAACAGCAAAAAAACCGCAAAAAACAAAAAACAGCATATATCAATATCATTGTTGATACATCTCCAACCCCTTTAATGTCAAATGATTCTTGCTCAATACCCTGCCCCCCTACTTGGGCCCAGCAAAAGCATTACTACTTTATTATCCATGCATACAGATGAATATTTTACTGAAGAAATTCAGGTTATGTACCTTACTCCAGACAGTACCACTGCATGATTTGAACTGGCAACCTCTCGACTTACAAGCTCAGCTACTAACAAAACTGCCGTCCCTAAATGGCAAAGTGATTGCAAGAGGTTTCTCAACTGCATGACGCAACAAACTAATTGCCAATTACATGATTGTTTCAGGTTCAAGATCCAGAACAGATTCAACCTGAAGTCGGTGCTGCCTTCTCTGGGCATCTCTGACATCTTTGATCCCATGGGTGCAGACTTTGGTGGAATTGCAGGTAAACTTTGGAATCTTTTTTACCTGGTTATTTAAGAGTGTGACACCAGGAATTCTGATCCTTTAGTTGTGCCCCAACATCCCACACATTCATAGACATATTCCATAATGGGTTGCCGCATATCAGTGGAGAAGGACATAAGCTTCTCCACTGATATGCAGCAAATCTGTTTTGGTCAGTGCCTACACCCCGAAACATGCTTTGGTCAGTGCTTACACCTCTGAAACATGCTTTGGTCAGCATGTGTACCCCCAGAAGCCGTGTGCTGGTCCGTTTAAATTCCAAAGGGGGGTACCCTTTGTGCTGGCATGAGGGGTTTCAGTAAATTCGGGGGCTGGTGTGAAAGAGGTGTGACCCTACGTTCCCTAATTGGTCTCCCAGCAGAGGAAGGCCTCTATGTGTCAGAAGCCATCCACAAAGCCAAAATAGAGGTGACCGAAGAGGGGACCAAGGCAGCAGCAGTTACAGGTAACCCTACAGGCAGGTAGCATGTATACAGATACAGGTAACCCTAAAGGACAGACCGCATGTATATAGTAGCCGTTACCATCCTGTACGAGACCCCCCTGCACCTGTATCAGCTATCTGACCTGATGCTCATAGTTTTTCCCTTTTTCCTGTCGGCAGCGATGGTGCTGCTGAAACGATCTCGTGCTCCTGTGTTCAAGGCTGACCGGCCCTTCCTCTTCCTCCTGAGAGAGGTCAGCACAGGTACAGAGAACTACGTTACATTACATTCATATAGCAGACGCCCTTATCCAGAACCACAAATTGCAAAAACGTGTTCAAATAGTTTAAGGGCATCAGTAATACAGAAATGGGCAACACTCTTAGTAGATATGAATCAAATATATATCTATAATAATACCTTAACTCTTTAGATGCTGGTAAGTTTAAAACTCTCCTGTACATTCCAGTAACACAGGCAATAAGGGAAAAAAAAAGAAAAAAAAGAAGAGCTTTCTGTTCAGGTTCAGAGCGTACTCTTCTCTCCTTCTCAAAAGGCCAGTTGTTAAATTCCTCACCTGTCTGTCCCACAGGTTCAGTGCTATTCATGGGGCGAGTGGTGAACCCTGCAGAGCTGGCGGCTTGAGCCCGGTGACCCCCCAAAAACCCCACCCCCAACCCTGCGGGGTGCTGCTCGCAGATATATTTATTGGGGCGGATGGGAGACACTGCAGCCTCCTACTTCAGGAAGAGGGACATTATTCTTGTACATATCTGTAAATAAAATTTGAATACATTCTTCTTTTTCAGTTGAAGTGTAGTGTGTTTTTTTGTCATCATATTGCCTTCATCACACTATCACAATTTGGGATGGAAGGGGCAGTTGTGTGAGGGGGACGGGGGCAGCAGCGGAGGGGGATGAACACAGCTGCAGTAGTGAAGCTTGAGATGCCAGCAGTTGTGGAGTAGAATGCGACTGATATTTCCATCTGTGAGGTTTGAGGCCTAAACAGCCAAATCCTTATGCAACCCCCTGTCCATAAGGCCAAACATACTTTTACACAATTTCTTAAAAAATAAACAGAATTCTTACAAAAACAGAAAAAAACAAAAACACATAATCCATAATTTGTATTATTGACTGAAGCAATGGGAGGAGTTTTGGAGGTACGGTACTTTAAATGAATGGTCCCATAACACAATATACACCACTCCTTCAATGGGTCGTTGTGCATACAAGAGTCCCCTTTTTTTCTTTTCTTTAAAAGACAGAATTCCACTTCCACAGAGTGAAATATGAGGAAGACTGATCTGGAGGAGAAATGGGTTGTTCTGGGTAGCCTGGCACCACTATTGGCACAGAAACGGGCAATAATTTGGTGAAGGTATCCTGGCACTGGCTTACACTGGTTTTTGGTCACTTCTCTTTTCGAAAAAAATAAAATAAAAAATAAAAAGGAACGGGAGTCTGAAGTCAAAATATTTGAGTGGCAACTCACCTTTTTATTTCCACTGGCCATTCACAGTGTAAAATAGAAACTCTTCAATGAATGTTCAATGTTCAATGAAACACTTACAAAAATGAATCCCTTTGTACTTATTCATAAATAGTTCTCACATTTTACTATTTACATCATATACATCATATTCAAAATACTTTATTTTTTTGGAATACACTTCAGAAAGTTTCTAAAGAAGGAGAAAGTTATTTCATATTTGGTCCTCGTGAGAAGGAGGGGGGGGGTAGCAGGGTTGTCAAATATTTGGCAAGATAATGCAGGAGGTATACCAAAGGCAGGCCTGTAACACTTTACTTCCTGGGGGAGCAATTCTACTGAGGCACAGCTGGAAGCATGGTTGTGGCTTAGATTGCCCTCTTTGTTCATAGATGAGCAAACGGTTTTAACATCAATGTTCTAGCAAGTAGTTCTGAGGGGCGGGTGGGGACTCGGTCACACACACCCCTCTCATCATTTTGCTTCCAAATGTCTTGAATCAAACTACATAAAAAAATTAAAAAAAGTATATATAAAAAAAAAAAAAAAAACACTGCCGAAAAACTGTAAATTCCCAAGGAACTCAATTAACTCGTTAAATCCATTACAAAAGGATTTATGTTTGGTCAAGTATGAACGGAAGAAACAACAAACAAACAAACACCCTTGAAAAAAAGTCTAGTTGGGTAACAAACGTTCCTCAAAAGTTCCTCCCGCAGTGTTTGAAAGAGGGATTCATTCCCGCCTAGTTTTTGAGTTTGTTTTGAATTTTTATGGAAGTACATCCCTGAACATGAAGGACGAGAGCACAGCAGTCTCGCCCAATTACAGGTGGGGCTGACTGTAGACCCCTCCCCTCCCAGACCGCTCCAGACATCTGCAGTGCAAAGTGCTGTATAATCTCAGTAGCGTGCACACGTGATACACACAGGAGTGCAGCATCCCGACCAAACACTTCTCGGAGTAGTGTATGTGCGCATGTAACAGTGTGTGTGTGTGTGTGTGTGTGTGTGTGTGTGCATACATGTGAGTGTATACGAGCGTGTGTATAGACGCTTATGTGTACACGTGCATGTGCGCGCTTGTGTACGAGTGTGTATAGACGCGTGCTGTGTGTTGAGTACGCGTGCCCAGAATCTCTTCCCAGATGGCACAGCTACCTGCAGAGCTCCAGCTGAGTACCATGCCCAAAAAGGGAAGCAGGAGGTGGGGTCAGTCCAGGTGGTTAATCGGATTGGCCCGTTTGGCAGGACAAGCAGGAGAGTCAGTCCAAGTGGTTTAAGTGATTGGCCCGCATGTGGAGCTCCTCCAGGAAGTTCTCCAGCTGCTCGATCAGGACCCGCCGCTTAAACCTGCTGACAGAGGAGAGAGGGGCCATTTTAAAACCGCTAGCCATCTACGCCTGCCACTGCCAGCCACACAATCCCAACTCAGCGATATCCTGTAAAGCATGCTGAGGAGAGCAATGAGAAGAGCTGGCAGAGGGTGTAAGCAGATTAAACAGAGCACCTGGCAGCTTCTCTGATGACGTTCTGCAGGAATACGAGCCGCGTCTCCAAGCTTCCCTGGACTTGCTTCAGGAAGTGGAAGATTCTTTCATAGCCTGGAGATTATTCAGAGAAATTTTTGATAGAACATTCAAAAATATAACCAAGTAAAATCTATAAATATTAAAATATAAATCAATTAATTAAGGCACCACAAGATGCAACCACAAACTGCAATCCTAGAGGGGTACGCACGATGTGGACTGCTGATTCGATATTATAATTTAAATCTTGCATAGAGCAAAATCACACCCGCAAACATGGCTGCAGGTTGGGATTGCCCATCACAAACACAGCAGTACGTACGTCGCCCGGGCTTTCTGATCTCCTTGGTGATGAGGACCCTGAGCTCGGCGTTGTGCTGCTGACCCTCAATGTCCCGCAGTTTCTTCAGCTGATCAGGAAAGTGGCAGGGCAGGGCGTCCTCGGACCCAAACTCCCCGTCCTCGCTGCTCCCCGACAGCCCCTCCTCTTCCTCTTCCCCCTGGTTTAAATGGTTCCTTCCTTGGTTCCTGGCCCCGCCCAGCGAGCCTCCACCCTCAAGGTAGTCCCCAGGTTCAGGGGCTCTCTCGGGGTTGTAATGGTTGCCCATGTGGTTCCCAAACACCCCCTCAATCAGGTTGTGGTTGGTTTGTGGATCTGTGGGGGGCAGATTACACACATGGTGTTACTCACACGCAGCAATTCATGATTAATACATACAACATACAGACAGAACAACAACACAACAAAAGGAGATAATTTATTTGTTATTATCAGTATTACAAAAAAAAGTAAAAAAATTAAGGGAAGGGGGTAGAAAGTGATAAGAAAAATTGTCACACAACTAAACTTTGTGAATGAGGTCGACTACGAAGTGCACAGCATCAGTCCAACTATTCAAAGTGGCAGATTGCGCCCTGTGCAGCCTCGCAGTCGACCTTTCGAAAACTAAAACATCTAGAAAAAAGTATGACCAAACCGAATTCAACAATGGTGGGCTCCACGCAGCCCTTCAGAATTCAGAGCCTGCCAACAAGACACATTTTGTGCAAATTTACCCAAATCTGGGAATCATCCCAAAAAAGCAGCAGCCCTGGGCATGCAGGCACATCCACATACAGAAACTAGATAAGCACATCAGCAACACATTTCCAAAAAACATCCAGGTTATCCCATCAGAAATTATTTACACCAGGGGAGAACCTGGAGAACTGATACACGTTAACGGATATGAGGGATTAGCGTTTTGTTTTGCGAAAGATCAGCTGAATCCTGTTAGAAAACGGTGTAGGTGCAGGCTTTGGTTTCCTAAAGAAATGCTAATTTGGGGTATTACCAAACTGACAGAGCAGGATTGTGAGTAGGTTAAAAGGGAAACAATGGAGCGATGCTGCAACATCCAGCACCCGACCAAAAAAAGAGTGGCCAGAGGGAGACAGGCTCCACAAATGGAAACATCACTTCTGAAAAATAAATTGGTAGAAGCTCCATAGGCTGACATATTTGACTGCAGTTGGCTGACTATATGAACCCCTATGGCCTGTGTGTTTGTTTGGGGGGCTAGCACTGCGGTCTGGATTCAGTCAACATTTGTCCTTAACTTGGACTAAATGTGTTTAATTTTCTTCAAACACAATATGGCAAATTCAGCAATCACCAAAATTAACTTGCCAAACTGAATTGTAAACATTTGCATTTATTTGTAAGTACAAGTTAAGGGCAAATGTTGATTGAATAAAGCACTGTGTCTCTACGGAGAATGCGGAAATGAACCCCTATAGTGTGTCTCTATGGTGAATAGACAGGTGAACTCGGTAGCAAGTAGCAGGCAGACTCACCTCTGAGATCGGGCAGTGTGTTGGTGCCATTGGCCGGAGCGGGGGATGAGGGTGCGGTGGGGGGCAGGGGGCTGTTGAGGATGGGGGGAGTGTACAGGTGGCCGGGGCGCAGTAGAGGGGACATGCAGCGCCTCCTCTTGGGCACACCACTGTTATGCAGGGTGGGGTCCCCCGCTCGCTTGCTCTTGCTCTGGGGGCTGGAGACGAACTCGTCCGCCTCGTCGATCATCATGCCCTGAGAGAGGGGGGAACAGAACATCTGAGGACGTCCCTTTAACTTTTGATCGTTTTTAAACATGCAAGATTTTGGTTTATTATTGATGAGTATCGTTTATGATTTGCATGCATGAAATATGCACAAAAGTGACTTAATATGCAGTTAAAGAAACAAAAATCTAGTATAGTGGACCCCGAGCATCTTTATAACACCCACTACAGGCTGCAAAGCAGTGCATTTATTTAACACACCAGCACACATTAGCACAGCAGATGTCATTACATTATGCATTTATATGCATTATGCATTTAAGACATGACCACTGGGAGTTATGTAAACCAGACAAGGTTTATTTAATCCAATTTATTTTATATTCATATTTCTTAATACAGACATTTTTTAAATAATCATATAATAATAAATAATAATCTAAAAATCTAAAATCTAAATATTTTTTCCCATTTTCCTGAGGACACCCTTCACAAACTGAGTCCTGTTTGGGAACCCCTGTTCCAACACACCAGTGACCAATCAGAGCAGCTCCACAACACGCACACGCAACGAGAGAACGAGCACCTTCTTGTCAAGCTTGAAGGGGTTCCCGAAGGTGTGTAGGCGTTTGGGCTGGTCTGGGTCGGCCTCTCTCAGCTGCTGGGGACACTGTTTCAGGAAGTCCTGGTAGTTTCCCATCTGCGCGATGGGGACACTGTGCAGCTGGTCTGGAGGTAACAGCACAGTGAAAGGCTGCTATGTGCGCTACATACAGCCAAATCCAGATAAGATCTATTCAATTATATACACACAGTGGGTATATAAAAAGTATTCACATTTTATTGTCTTACTTCACAGAAACAAAATGGATTTAATTCAGATTTCCTACCACTGATCAATAAAAAATACTCTATAATGCCAAATAAATGAAAAAAACATGCCTAAAGCATTTACTTCGTTACAAATTTAAAGACAATAATTGATTCCATAAGTATTCCCCCCTCCCCCTCCCCCCCGGCTTCATACTCGGTAGAAGCACCTTTAGCTGAAATTACAGGCGAGTCTATTTTGGTAAGTCTCTACCAGCTTTGCTAGAACTCCATCAGGTTGGATGGGGACCATTGGTGAACAGCAATTTTCAAGTCTTTCCACAGATTATCAATGGGATTGAGGTCTGGGCTACTGCAGGACATTGCATTTTTTACAAACAAAAAAATCTATGTTAAAAATGCTTTTTATACCTAGTGTGTGTGTGTATATGTATGCATGCATGTATGCATGCATCTTCATATACAGTGGCGAGAAAAAGTTTGTGAACCCGTCAGAATTGTCTGCATTTCTGCATAAAGCTGGCCTAAAATGTGATCAGATCTTCATCTAAGTCCTTCTAAAAGATGGAGAACCCGATTAAACAAATAACACAAAAAATGTTATTTTTAAATGTATTTACTGAGCAAAATGACATCTAAATTTTTGTTTGGAATAAGTATGTGGACTTCTAGAATTATCAGTTCAATTAAGGGGGTAATTCAAGTCAGGTGTTTCAATCAATGGGATGACCATCAGGAGTGAGTTTGGGTGGCCCTGCCCTATGCAAAAGAAGGAGGAGGTGAAGGAGGAATGTGAACAACAACTCAAACTAAAGACCTGGCCTGCCCAGTGTCCAGACCTCAATCCCATAGAACTTGTATGGGACAAACTGGAATGGAAGAGTCAAAGCAAAGCAACCCACAAGTTTCTCTGGGAATTGCTGCAGGATAGCTGGGAAAACATGTCGGGTGATTTCCTGCTAAAACTTATTAACCGAATGGCCACTGTTTGTGAGGCTATTCTCACGCCAAAGGGTGACTATTTTGAGGAATCCAAGATTCAATTTTCAATATAATTTTCTTGAACATTTCTTTGATGTTCATTTTGTTCATTGTTACATGTGTTTTTTGTCATTTTAAAGTATTTACAGAAATGTATACGGTGTAAAGCATTGTCAATTATGAGATAAAAATAGTTTCCAGCAGGTGACCCCAAACTTTTGAACGGTAGTGTATATATCTGGGTCTTCACTATCAAAGTTTGGTCTTCACCACAGAGGTTTGTGGAAGTAAAAAATGTGTCCTGTTTGTATTAATTTGGAATGCTAGAGAAAGATCCACAGAGGGACACACAGACACTAATTAACTCGGTGTGACACTGCAGTTCTGAAAAGGCAGGCTAACAAAAAGGTTTTTTGCGCCACAACTTCAAAGGAACATCTGTTCTTTTGTGACGTTTCCTCTCATTGCAGGAAACCTCCTTCCCATTGACTTTTGCAGATTTGCAGTAACTTCCCCCTGTTCTACCTTCATGTGACCCCCATAGCTCCTATTACTCCTAGAATTTTGAATGAATTTTTGTTTGAATTTGAAGGCGGGAGATTCGCCTGTGTTACACGGGTCTCCGTGCAGCTGTGCGTAATAAACGTTTTTAATACTGTTTAAATAAATTCTCTCCAATCCTACTGAGTGTTTTCCCCAAAAAAAGTTGTCAATGCTCATCAGGCTGGAAAAGGTTACAAAATCATTTCAAAAAGAGTTTGGGCTCCACCAATCCACTGTCAGGCAGATGGTGTACAAATGGAGAAAATTCAACACCAATGTTACTCTCCCCAGGAGTGGTCGTCCAACAAAAATCACTCCAAGAGCAAGGCGTACAATATTCAAGGAGGTCACAAAGAACCCCAGGGTAATGTCTAAGGATCTGCAGTCTTGCATTGGCTAATGTCAGTGTTCATGAGTCCATCTTCAGGAAAACACGGAACAAGAATGGTGTGCATGGGAGGATAGCAAGGAGGAAGCCACTACTCTGTTTCTACACTAAAAAGAACATTGCTGCCCATCTATAGTTTGCTAAAGATCACTTGGATGTGCCAGAAGACATTTGGAAGAATGTTCTGTGGACGGATGAATCGAAAATATAACTTTTTGGCTTAAATGAGAAACTATATGTTTGGCGAAAACCAAACAATGCATTCAAACATAAGAACCTCATCCCAACCGTGAAACACGGTGGTGGCAGTATCATGGTTTGGGGCTGCTTTGCTGCCTCGGGACCAGGACGGCTTGCCATCATTGACAGAACTATGAATTCTGGATTGTACCAACAAATTCTACAGGAGAATATCAGGGTATCCGTCCATGAACTGAAGCTCAACAGAAGGTGGGTCATGCAGCAAGACAACAAACCTAAACACACAAGTCAGTCTACCAAAGAATGGTTGAAGGAGAAGAAATGTTGTGTTTTGGAATGGCCGAGTCAAAGTCCAGACCTTAATCCAATAGAAATGTTGTGGCAGGACCTGAAACAAGGAGTTCATGCCAGGAAGCCCACCAATATAACTGAGTTCTCAAAGGAGGAATGGGCCAAAATTCCTCCAAGCCAATGTGTGATCAACAGTTACCGGAAACGTTTGTTTGAAGTCATTGATGCTCAAGGGGGTCAGACCAGTTACTGAAAGGCTCACATACTTTTTCCAACAAAGACATTTAATTTTGGATCATTTTGTTCAATAAATAAATGAAAAAGTATCATGTTTTGTGTGTTATTTGTTTAACTGGGTTCTCTTTATCCATTTGTAGGACTCTGATCACATTTTACGTCACATTTATGCAGAAAATTCTAAAGGGTTCACAAACTTTAGAATCGCCACTATATACACACACGTAAATATATGAAGATACATTTATCAGAACATTTTGAAGTTTGAGGTACTTAAATCAGAAGGCAGAGGGGATGAGGGAGGATGGAAGGAGGGAGGAGGGAAGGGAGAGAGGAGAGGAGAAAGAGTGAGCGTTCTGTTCATCTCACCTTCATCCTGGTCCCGCAAAAAGGAGCCAGTGACCCTCAGCAGGTTCTTCCTCATGCGGCTCAGCTGCTCCAGCAAGTGCCTCCTGGGAATATCATAGGCGTTCCGGAAACTCTGGGGCTTCATGGACTGTAGGGGGGGGTGAGAGAACTCCTGATGAGATTACGACACATAAAAATGCAAGCACCAGAACACGTAAATTATTGGTGTAATTAAATTATTAAGAGCTGGTGTATGCTCACCTTGTTGAGTGTGGCCAGGTGAAAACTGGCAAATTCTTTGGGGTTCAGTTCCAGCAGGCAAATAGGCCCCTCTCCCATAATGCCCTGCAGCAGCTGCGTGAAGTCTCTGCAATGGGCGAGGGAGACCACACTGGAACGCGAACGGACCTTAATCCCACCCTCCGGGACCGCCTTCTTCCCCACGGACGACAGGACACGCTCTGTTTCCAGCTTTGTCTGCAAGCGCACAGCAAGGGAGAACCAGAACCACAGCCTGAATTGGAACAAAACTGACATGACCAAGGTAGCTACCATGTTACTTCTTTTCATTTCACGATTTTCAACAGAAGGCTGATCAGTTCTGGTGGATATGGACCCCTCTGTGGGCATATATTGAGGATATCTCCTGATCAGTTAGGTCATAACTACTTACTGTCTTGACACAAACAGAATGACTGCAGGCTTGTATCAGACCAAATGACTGCAGGCTTGTATCGCAGACAGAATGACTGCACGGTACCTGCTGACTGAGTTTCTTGAGGTAGGTCACCACGCTGTAGCTCAGGCCATACTCCAGGTTGTCGGCAAGGAGGTTCGGGGCTCCAATCGTCCTCAGTGCTTTCCGCAGGGCCTGCGTACAGAGGATCATCCGAATCTCACTTCCGGTACCTTCTTTTACACAACCCACAGCAAAGCACTTCACCACTTAAAAGGCGGATTACCATCTAATGTAAACACATTTACATTCAGTTATTTAGCAGACATGCTTATCCAGTAACTTACAACAAGTGCATACAAAAGTGGTTAGGCAATGAGCAGCAACGACTCTGTGATTAGTCACACAGCTAATGCTAGTAAATTTTTCCTGGATCCTGGGTGGGTTGACAAGACACGTCTGCCCCCCAGTGAATATGTGGATTTCTCGCAGTACACACGCAAGACGGCAAAGTACGTACACAAGGTAGGATGTGTACACGGTTAGTGCGCAAACGCGAAACGTTCTTTGAATGCACATACTTGCATTAAGTGCATCGAAGCCGCACACTATGACCACATGAATGTACGTAGCTTCCTGAGAGGCAAACGAGAGCGTCCACCAACTGAACCACACATGACACAGCATACAAACCACAACCCCAACCCCAACCCCAAATCCCAAACAGAGTCTGCTTACCCCGATGTAGTACGGGGGCATCGTCTTCAGGTAGTTCTCAAAAGACTGCCGCCATTTTAGGGTGGGTTTGAACTTGTGCACTCTGAGCAAGTCGTCTGCAATCGTGGAAAAAAGAAGAAGAAGAAAAAACAACAAACACCAGATCAAGCTCAAACTCTTCTTGCTGGGCGACAGAGGGAAAGCAACAGCGGGGGGGCGCATACACTCACCCAGGAGGGGCAGCAGGACAGGGTAGTTGTACGGCATTACGAAGAGGTTGACGCAGGTGAGAGCCGTGCTGGCTTTCAAGTAGCCGAAAGGTTGGCCCAAGTCACTGTACTTTGCACTGTTACACACAAACACCTGGAGACAGAAACAGAAGCATCTAAAACACAAGAGACAGAGGCTAGCGCCTCGCTTTCACACTCTCTCATCCCTCTTGAAAATAGTGCCCATGTGGAAAAATCCAGTTACCCAGGAAAAAAATGTTCCAACAAGAAAAACAAACAAGCACGGTTAGCGTCAGCGATACCAACGTCACGTACAAATGCAATTGAGCCAAATCATTGTGCTGTCGCCGCATTAAGGAAGTCAACAAACGCTGACATTACTGGTGAGGGAGGTACATCCATGTCCCTGAATACCTTAAGGGAAGCCACTAGCAGGTGCAAAAAGGGCATGTCTGTGTGTGTGTGCGCGCAGGCAGATGAGCCATGTGCCAATTACTTCTGCTTTCACTTCTACCCTGATCTCCCATCAGGTTGCAGATTGTTCAGTCAGTGGCACAGCCACAAATGCATTTCGGGAATGGGTTTGACATGGAGCTATTCAGCTCATCTAGGCCAGGGGGTGGGCAAGGAGGGCCGGATCAGTCTCTGGAATTAATGCCAACTTCTGCTCTTAACGACTGAATAAGCCCAATCATTTACATGATCTTCTCTACTCTGAACCCCCCGTTGGTGGCATGACCACAGAATTGCTGGCCATCTCATGCAAGAGACTGAAAACCCAACTCTCCAGACTACACTTCCACTGAATATATTTTAAAAAGTACCAACTATTCTCTCCGTTTTGTAGGTGTGGTGTGCATCTGTCTACGATGACGTCCGTCATGGGGCGGGGCGAGCCCTACCTGCCAGCAAGTGTGCGGGACCTTCCTCTCCAGAATGTACTGGGTGAGGGGAGAGGGCTCCAGCTCGTACTTGTCGAAGGGCATTTTGTCGATGACCATGGGCTCTGCGTCCACGCAGGAGAACCGCACATGTGGGTGGGCTGAGCGGGGGGGCTGGGGGAGAGGGGGCGCTGGTCAGTGGAGAGGTCACCAACACACACACTCACACTCTGTACCTAAATAAAGCACTGTTTCAGCAAAATTTGTTTTCATTTACAGCCTGCAACCAGCGGATCCTGCATGACCCCACCCTCCCCCCGGCAGGATCTCACCAGCGTGGGAGAGTTCTGGTCTGGCCAAAACGCCTCTGGGATTGGCCAGTGTCCAAGGGGGACCCCGGTTTTGGGATTGGGGCGTACGTAGATGAGCTTGTGGCTGCTGTGCCAGGTCTGGAGGCCTGGCTTCACCTCAGGGGGACCATCTGTGAGGGAGGGGGGGTTACAGACAGTGACAACACACATGAAGAGCAATCCTGAACACTCTTTATGATTCGCTGTTTGCGGTTATATGTATACGTTGGGGTTGAGGTGTGCTGTCAGGCCACAGGTATCGTAGGCCGTGTATGCTGGTTTTTGCCATTTCCAGTTATGAGTTACAGCTGTATGCTGTAGAGGGAGCCAATTACATACACCTAATCGACTGACCAGCCAATCACACTGGAGTCCTACATTCTGCTCACTTTGCCCTACTGGGTGCTGATGAGCCTCCAGAGCCTGCTAGGACTCTTACCTTCCACAGGCAAGGGGTCGGGCCCAGTCTTCTCAAAATTAATCACCACTCCACTCTGGATTTTCTGCACCACAGACTCCAGGCACTGATTCAGCATACGCTGGGACAGTACACTGTAGGACCGGCCTGGAGAGAGAGAAAAATGGAGCTTCGTCATGTCATTCATAAGAACATAAGAATACATAATGACGAGAACGGGCCGTTCAGCCCATCTTGGGCTCGTCAGGTCCTAATCTAAGAGCATCTAGTACTGCATCTAGCCTGGACTTGAATAGCCCAAGTGTTTCTGCCTCTACTACCCGACCTGGCAAGCTGTTCCAGGCATTGACAACTCTCTGTGTAAAGAAAGACTTCCTAATATCTGTGCAGAATTTGCCTTTAACTAATTTCCACCTGTGGCTTCTTGTTCTGCTGACCCCACTTATCTTAAACATCTGTGGTATTTCACTTTGTTAATCCCTTTTAGGAATTTAAAAACCTCAATCAAATCCCCCAAGTCTCAATTGGCTAAGCTTAAATAGATTGATCGTCTTAAGTCTATCCTCATAACTTTTACCTTTCATACCAGGTATCAGTTTAGTTGCCCTTCTTTTAACTTTTTCAAGAGAATCTACATCTTTCTTGTAATGCGGTGCCCAGAACTGCGCACAGTATTCTAAGTGAGGTCTGACAAAGGCATTATATAACATTAATATAACCTCCTTTGATTTATACTCAATACGTTTTGCTATGTATCCCAGCATCCTGTTGGCCTTTTTCACTGCTGTAGCACAATGCTTTGATGCAGATAGAATTATCAAGTACAATTCCTAAGTCTTTTTCAAATTGAACACCTACCAACTTTTCTCCTTCCATAAAATACTCCTGTCTAATGTTTTTATTTCCCACATGCATAACTTTACATCTGCCACGTATCTGCCCATTCTTGGATTTTGTTTAAATCATCTTGGATTACTTTAGTCAATTCTAAATTGTTTTCCAAACCCCCGAGTTTAGTATCATCTGCAAATTTAACTATTTTGTTACTAACGTCCATATCAAGATAATTTATGTAAATAAGGAACAGCAGAGGTCCCAGCACCAGTGTGCAGGACACCACTGCCCACAGCACCGAGGTCAGATATGGCCCCACCAACTGTTACTCTTTGTATTCGCCCTTGCAGCCATTTATGAACCCACTCTGAAACTCCTGCAATTCCTACTGAATTCATTTTAGCAATGAGCCTCTCATGTGGTACCTTGTCAAATGCTTTCTGAAAGTCCAAATATATAATATCATAAGCCTGGTTCAGGTCAACACACTTTGTAGCCTCTTCAAAAAAGTCCAGGAGGTTTGTTCGGCATGACCTCCCTTTGAGTAAACCATGTTGGCTCTCCCTTAAAATACTATTCTCTTTCAAGAATGCTTCCAACTTATCCCTAATAATACATTCCAGCATTTTACATGCGATGCAAGTTAAACTGACAGGCCTATAGTTCCCTGGGTCAGTACGGTCCCCCTTCTTATATATTGGAATTATACTACCCTGCTTCAAGTCATCTGGTATTTCTCCAGTGATTATGGATTGATCACATTGATTAAAATATCTGTCAATGGTTTATATATAATTTCCCCAAGTTCTTTCAGTACTCTGGGATATATGCCATCTGGGCCTGCTGCCTTATTTGTCTTAAGTTTGTGTAGTACTTCTACGTCCCAAAGTCCTCCAAAACATTCTGTACCTTGTCTATACATTTAGGCATATTTATAACCTCTTCTCTAGTAAAGCTCTCAACAAAGTAACTGTTTAGTGTGTTAGCAATATCCTTATTATTATAAACCAAAGTTCCTTCCTTATTCTTAATGCACTTAACCTCATCCTTAACTTTCCTTTTTCTACTACAATATTGAAAAAACATTTTAGGATTACTTTTTGCATTTTGGGAAATCTTAATTTCAAACCGCCTTTTAGCTTATCTTATTTCCATTTTAGCCTTAGCCCGCATATTACAATAATCTAACTTGTTTCTCTCCGAGTTATCTTTTTTATATACTCTGTACAGTTGCTTCTTTTGCCTCAAAATCTCCCGTAAAGATTGTCATCCACTGCGGAGACAGTTTTTTCCATCCTATTTTTCCTTGCTTTTAGGATTAATTTACACTGTATATCTACAATAACACTTTTAAATGTAGTCCATTTTTCATTCACAGTTCTGCAATCTAGAAGTTTTACCCAATCTATATTACTTAAATTGTCTCTCATTTTATTAAAGTCAGCTCGTCTAAAATTTAAAATTCTAGAGAACTTGCCAAAAAATATTAAAAATAACTGCACTGTGGTCACTTGCCCCTAGTGGTTCTCCTACCTCTGTGCTGCAAATTCTATCAGGATTGTTACACAAAACCAAATCCAGTATTGATTTCCTTCTCGTAGGATGAGTAACAGACTGTACCAAAAAGCAGTCATTGACCATATCTAAAAACTCCTCTTCACATTTGCCCTGACCTGTCATTATCTCCCAATTAATAGAGGGGTAATTGAAGTCGTCCATTATTATCGTCTCTCCTTCACCACAGGTTTGTTTTATGTTACCAAAGAGCGTACTATTTATGTTACGGTCTGAAGCTGGAGGTCTATAGCATACTCCTATATTAAGGTCCTTCTCATGATCTCCCAGTAATCTAATCCAGATATCCTCACAAGAAACGAATGAATTAATACCTGGAATTTCCTGCACATTAAGATAGTCTTTCACATAAAGGGCCACTCCCCCTCCTCTTTTATTAGTTCTATCTTTCCTAAACAATTTGTACCCCTCTACATTATATTCATCCCCATCCGCTGCACAAAGCCATGTTTCAGTCATCCCAACGATGCAGGGGCCCAGATTAGCAGTTTTTAGTCTCAAATGACTAAAAATTAAGGACGACCTTTGATTTCCAAGTGGTCATCCTGCTGACGACTGTGAATTTAGGATTGTATTCTTTTTTAAATTAGCTAACGAACTATTTCTGTTTTACACTCACATCGTAACAAACACGTCATGCAGATATTCAAAAATATTTCCGAAGTTCCAAATGGGAAAAGCGGCACATTGTCACTCGCATGCAGTCTGTCCTCACTGCGTTTGTTGTTGTTGCTATGCCAGACTCCGCAGCAGTCAAGAAAGTTTGTGGATCGCGGCACAGACACAACAGCGAGAATCAGCTAGTTAGTTAGCTAGCTAACGTTAGCGTTCACGGACATTGGATATCTGTTGTTGCTAGTTGCTTGCTAATACAAGACTTAGTAAGTGATCATGCATTTATCACTTACCAAGCCTTGAAATAGCAAGCAATATCCGTGAACACTAGCTAGCTAGTTACTGTCTATATTCAGTTCAGTGAGCCCTCCCGCCAGGCTGAAGAATCGCTGTGAGTTTCCTGCAGTGATTTCTCATCTCCGTCCTACAGTCCAAGCACAAATCATTCCCACATCCCTGCTAGGTTAAATCTAGGAATTATTAGCTAGCTATTACGTTAGCTGCCATACCACGCTAGTTGGGAGTGGAAAAATCTCTCTTGTTCGAGTCCCGACTAGAATGTACGTTATGATATACTGTACAGTCAGAGCACTAGTCGATAACGCCACCTGCGGGCACCTGTCAGAGCTTCACTGCTACACAGTCCCATGAGCACACGCTGCACAAGTCAAACATAAATATCCATGTAGAAAAGAAATAATGTTAACCGTCATGACCATCTTTGGGCTACATATGACGTAGTGATCGCATTTTCAAAGATGTGGAGATTTATTGAGGGTGCAAGTCCACCTCCCACTAAAAAGGCTAAAACCAAAGAAGATCAACTAAAAACTCAGCAAAAATATGATTCAGAGAGCAGAAATCGCACTTTCCAGGAAAATTGGAAGACCAAGGACAAGTACGTTTTAGGAAGGACAAGTATCTTTTCTAAGATACTTGCCCTTTGACAAGTATGACTTTTACCCTAATCTGGGCCCCTGCGATGTCATAACCCCCATTCAACATGACAGCTTCCAGTTCCAAAAAGGTCTAGTCTCTAGTCCAGCTCTAGTCTCCCCCCTACCGAGCTTCAGCGTGCTGGCCAACTCTATAAAGGGCGTACTAATTAGTTCCTGGAACTCTACAAATTCTGCAGGGCAGTCGAGACAAGCAAGTTGGGCTTCGAAATAAAAAATCTTGCTCTCAACCCTCCTGGAAGTCTCCTTCCAGAGACGGAATCATCCTGCAACACTCGCCCTGCACTGCCAATGGCCACATTTCACCCCTAAATATTTGCTTATTGCTCTCCCTGCACTGAACGAATTACTGCCAAAACAGAGACACCAAGTCGATAAAAATACTACAAGCACCAAGGTGGTTCCGAACAGTCAGGTGCAGAAATTCCTAAATGGAAACAACACCCCTCTTAAAGCGAACTAGAAAACTTTTCCCGTTCCCGTTCCCTGTAGCAAGGGAGCTAGTAGCAGCCAACCGAAACAGCTAAACAATTAAATTTAAACAAACAAAAGCTAGTTAGCTATAGAATATTCCCCTGCTCTTGGATTTGCTCCTGAAAAAAATCTTGCGTCAGCTGAATGTAATGCCGAATCTGTAACTTAACAAGCTTTCCGAAGCTAGACGTGGAAAAAAAATGGAAAATTCCCTGTCTCCCAACTGCAACAAAAGTTGGGAGTTGGTTCTTAGGAGTCATTCCAGGACATATTCTCACTCATAAAAGTGTTGCCATGGCCGCCAATTACATATATTTTTTTGCCGCTCTATTTTGTGATTCATCTTTCAGCGGCTCCCAGCGATACCGTTTTAGAATGACAAGCCTCAGTGACTTTTTGTGAATGTTTAAAGAAAAAGGCCCTAAAATGAAGGTCATTTTTTGATATATTTGTCAAGATCTTCCATCTTTCCTTGTTATAAAATTTATCATATGAAGACTTCCAAGGATTTTCCAAGTAGCAGGGGAATCTCCCCTTCCGAAACGCACCTCCGGTGACCTCGCACATGGGTGTGATGGCAGAGTCGTCGGGCGGGACACCCCCCTGGGGCTCAGGTCCAGGAGTGGTATGGCCAGGGATTCGGAGCACCAGGGCGAAGAGGCGCTGGTCCCAGCGGAACGGCTCCTTGGTCAGCTCACTCCCTGGCAGGGGCGTGGTCAGGGGCAGGTGCAGCTGGGGGGCACATATTAAGTTAAGTTAAATATTGCTGTACATAATCAACGACTGCACATACCATATTGGTGTATCTGTGTGGCTGAATAGGTAGAGCATGGCCTTGACAATGCTTAGGTTGTACTGAAAAATGTATGCATTCACATTTGGATAAAAGGGTCTGCTAAATGGCATGCGTCATGTTATGTTACCGTATTCTGTTCATATAATGGACAGCAATGATGCATGTCATTCCAGCTCACAGTTATGACTTTGTCAACCATTTGGCTGCAGCTATTCCAATATTTGAGCTGTATGGTTACTAAATCATTTCTACATAACCACACATTCAAAGGGGAGGGGGGAAAATTAGTGAGAGATCCAATCATGTGTGGACACATGGTCAAAAATTGCTTTTCTATTGCCCAGTCACACACAAGGAGCTACAAGGAAATTAACTCCAACACCCATAAGTCTGGCCTGACCTCTTCCTGCACTCCGCTGCTGCTGGTCAGCTTGCTCCCATCTGTGATGGTGATGATGACGGAGGGCTCCAGGAAGAAGGGATTTCTGCCCTACGGGGGGGGAAACAGCAGTCAGGCAGGCGCACACACACATGCACGCACGCACACACAGCAGGATCTTTAACCACAAGGTTAATGGCTCCATTTCCCTCCACTTTGAGATCCTCCATTGCCATCATTAATTATGACACCAGGACAAAACACAGCCAATGCGACTACAGAGATGATAGAGAGGCATTCAGGCAAACATGGGAGACTGACAGACAGGCTCTCTACCCACAAACAAGTGGCATCTGAAATGCTTCAACTAATTAAATGACAAAATGTTGAGGGCCTCGGGTGGCGTAACGGTCAAAGCATTCACCACTGCAGCTGCGATTCGAAACCTGGCTGTGCCAGTCCGGCTCTGGCCAACTGGCTGACCACCGCAGGGGGTGAGCCGGCACGGGCTCGCTGAAAAGCCCGAAAGGCGTCCCTGTATGAGAAAAACAGTCTTGCCTCTGAGGATGAGTGGCAGGCTCGTGGGGGAGGGTAAATTGAAAGAAAGAGGCTACCAAATTGGGAGGAAAAACAGGGAAAAAACTAATAAAATCTGAAAGAAGAAAATAGAAGACAAAATCTTGTGGCCCTTTTAAACAGCTATGGTACCAATCGTAATCGTTCTTATTTATTATTACTTTATAGTTTAAAATACGAATTTTTTTGTATATGCTTTGGCAGTACTAATCTGGTTGTGCTGCTAAATAAACCATCACTGGATGGAACTGAAAAATTGAGAAAGTGTCTACTGGGGCTGGTAGGGCTTGAGGAAACAGGTAAAGAGAGACAGTCTGGGGCTGCAAACACAAAAACAAACTGTCATAATCACTCAGACACACACCTTGGCTCTACAACGCTGACAACATATGCCTACCAACACTACATTGGATGCCTTCTCAAGAGTTTGGTACTTCAGTTCCTTCTTTGTATACAGCACTATGGCAATGTTTACAGAAATGTGTTAGATGCCAGTGTGGGAGGTATTAACATGGAGCCAGGGGAGGAGTGAGGGAACAGGTAGAGAGAGAGAGAGAGATGGAGAAAGAGCATTCATGGGAAAACCAGCCTAACAAAGCAAGAACCCTCCCCTCAATTTCCCCCGTTACTAGCCGCAGGGTGGAGGCTGCCTGAACAAGGTTCCCCACAGCAACGGCAGCCATTTTCACACACCTCTGCTCTGCCCCGCCTGCTCCCTCCACTTCACATCCAAACACAAACTCAAAACATCACACAAACTGTAAAACACATTCTCCGAAGGGGAAGAGCAGCAGAAGGGCATTGTTTCCCATAAAGTAGCATCAATTACATCACCTTCTCCCACATAAAAGCACACAGATTGAGCGCTTCATAGAAAGGCAAATTGATTATTTAGCCAAGGGCCAGACGTACAAAGCTACCCTGGCAAGTATCCATGGCAAACTTGACTTTACATTTCAGAAGACCCAACTGTAGCCGCTCCTGGATTTGCATGCAGGTTAATGCATGTATAGAGCAGGGGGGGGTGGGGGGTAGTGAAAATTAGGCCCACAGGTTTCATTCACCAGTAATAAGCAATAAACGAACAAGCGGATAAGAACGTCAAATGGAGGAAGATTAACCTTCGATGCAGAGTATGAATTTTCAGGGTCACAGTCATGGTGGTTTAATGTCTTTTTTATGCACACATAGACTGGCCCATGATTACCTCTGCAATTCCCCTTGCCAGCAGTAGGTGTAGCCACTATACATGTAATCATCTAATCACAAAGTGTCAGTTTGTGAACTGGATAACAGGGAATAAAGTTATGGAGGGATCTGGACAATGCCTTGTGAAATTTCTACCTTCGGGATGAACAAGACAGCGTTTACAAACAGGTGATCTTGTCAGATTTCAGAAAGAGGTGCACTTTCATTTGAGGCTGGTGCTCAACTAGGCCATCTGGTGAGAATTTTTGTGTCAATGGTGACCCTCTACTGCAGGGGTGTCCCGTATATGCAGGTTTTCATTTCCAACAATTACCCAGGCTTTATAATTATAATTAGCTGTATAAACCAATGTTGGTTCAAAGCCGGGATGTGAATATGGGACATTTATGGCATGAATAGCCAATTCATACATAATATGGCCTCACGAATGTGAATCATCCTTCAATAGACATTGAATGCACCCACAGTGGCCTTTCTCAGATAACACTGGACACCCCTGGTGTTAAAAACAGCCCTGTTATATTCAGTGAAGGGGTCAGACCAAGTTGTCCTATACAGGTCTGGTCCACTGTTCGATAGCACACTGGAATTATAACCCCATTACATCTGAAATGAAAGGGAAAATAATATGATTGAAATATATCTTTTTTTTTAACTAACCTTTTTCTCCTCTGTGTTACAGGTATGGTATGCAGCTGCCAACAATGTCTATCGCTGTATTACTGGACTGATCTCTTGCAAATCTCTTGATTATACCATGTATTAATGCACATCTTGTAAGTTGCTCTGGATAAGAGCCTGCTAAATGCTGAAAATGTAATGTAAAAAACCCTAACCCCCCCCAGTCACTCACTCTTCCAGATGATTACAGACAAAACAACCAAGCAACACCTCACATTGCTCCTCCATTTCCTCTCTGGCTTTGTAAGAAATACAAACACACCTTTAAATACAGGAAATATAAGGCTACCCACTTCCCCCCAGCCTCTCGCTCTTGGGTCTGTAGGTTGCCAGGGAAAGCAAAGGACAAGCAGTAAATATGTAGGAGTCTTAAGGGCTCTATTTGGCCCTTGCCTTTCTACAGCTTAAATGCCATGATTTCCCCCTCCATCACCACAGGAAATGTCTGGTCACACAACATAAATACATCTGTCGTCTCCACTTCAGCCCACTTAAGGTAAATCAGGATCCATGGTTTGCAACCCAGATTGGCCTAGGTTTTTGAATTTATCACTGCAGGAATATAATTTCAGTTCAATTACACCTATAAATGTAAGAAACCATTATTATTTTTTTCAAATTGAGGTTTGTCCCACAAGATGCACTCTGGGACCTTGACATCTCAAATTAAAGTCCAAAAGGAGTCTAATAAGGGCCAACTTCTTGAGGTATGGATTTTCACCAAGACATTGGGACAGAGAGGACGCAAGGAAAGAGCAGTCTCCCAGGAGTGGCTAGCTAGTGTACTTACCAAATATGGTGCAAAATTAAAAATAAAATGTTCACAGCTATGGCAAACACTTCATAATAAGTGTGTGTGCAATTGAGTTTGGGGGGGACAAAACCTCTAGAGAAATACACATTGCCACCCTGGAATTAATGTTAAATTATTCACCCTTATATCACAGTGGGTGGGGTGAGGGGGTCAAATATAGTTTGACAAGGTGCAAGTGTGTGATGCTTGTAAGACTCAGGTTAAAGGAGGAATCAGAGGGGAAGGATGTACCAAGATAAGTTTTCTCTTTTCTCTCTACATAAAACATACCTGTCCATAGTTGTCTATCCCAGAAACTAATCTATTAAGATTGAGCAAATCAAAAGCTGTCCTTAATGACTGGCCAATAGTTGTGAGCCCAACTGCTTGAAGGTTCTTCAGTTCAGTCATGAATGTGGCATGGTTTTCTTTCCAGCCAGCCTAGAGAGGAAGAAAAATTATTCATTGATTATAACCAAATGGTAATGTCATTTAAATTCTACAATATTCAGTAACACATTAGCAAAACATAAATATTCGGTTATTACCTTCTACAATGTTCCACTGGAATAAACTTTGTTCATGCAAGTCTTCCACATAATATGGTATGACAAAATAGCCTAGTTCATACTTTGTTCACGTTACAGTTTTACGGTTAGCTAAAACGGTTATACCTTGGAAATAACACGCGAGCCACCACAGGCAGTTAACTGTCAAAATTCCCTAAGAAGTGAAGCTGCTCTTAATTACCCTCTTAGCTCCCCCAACTTGACACTATTTGTAAAACGTATCACCCATAGTTCATTGCTGCATATTGGAACAAAATGTCGGCCATGTTTCAGAAGAGATACGAGCTCTTGTAACGATTTCATAGAAGTGTCATCAACGGGACTTGCGAACTATGTATGGGAAACGCTATATGTCTTAACAAAAAAGGATTTGATTAGGAAAAAATACGTTACCTTGATTCCATGGGGAACGTCCTCGAAAGACACCAACATATACCTGTCTCCGCGACTCGCTGGATCTCTAGCTCTGAGCTGTGGAAAAATACACAAATAAGAAATGATAACGGAGGCTAAATTATAGCAGACGTACTACAAGTCAGACAAAAAGAGCAGATCTCTTGTGAAGCTCAGATCGTTTCTTGTTTAGTCTCTCCGGGGGTTACAGTACCTTCATGAAAGTCTCAACAGCGCCTTTTGCAATGTCCAGATAGGTAGTGCCCAGATGGGTGCGCTGGTTCATTGAAGCGGACGTGTCTATCAGAAAAAGTAAAACGGGCATTGTGTTGGTGGTGACACGTTCAGCATGGACTTAGTGTCAGTACAACCTGCCAAAGTAAAATAAAAAAATAAAAAAATGTGTTTCCTTCCTGCCGCTAAAATAACAATGTGGCTAGCAAGATAGCGTAGCTGTCTTACACATTCTTTAAAAAGTGTAAGAACAGTGAATGTAGATGCCCTTAATTATTTAAAATAAACCTTAAACCCTGGGGAAGGTTACTGGTTTGCTTGGGGTATTTGATGTTTTGTTATTCAAGAAGTTCGATAAAAAACAAAGTGTAACAGTTCCTCTGCACTTTCTCCCCTGCCCTCCCTCTACTAACGTCTCTGTCAGTCTTACTCACTGGTTTTAAGCTCACCTCGACAGTTGGTACCGCCTCCCAAGCGGGTTTTGAGAACCACGTGTCTACAGATTCTGCCAATGATTGGTCGATCGACGCTATGCAATTGACATATCCATGTAAGTTGGGAACTGTGAGATGCTACTGCGCATGCCTCAATTGAATACGCCTGGAATGTAAAAAAAAAAAAAAAACGCCGACAAGCGCATGCGGTCTGTGTCCTGTACAAATCACAATAGAAGAATTTGATGGTTTGGCTATATTGTGCAATAACAAAGAACAACATAGCTACTATTCTCTGGTGTGATAGAACAAGGAGTACATTAATTATGTTCAATTAGCTAGTTGAATCAATGGATACTTGGGTGACTTCGAGTTTTACTACTCACCCGACCAGACGTCTATTAATGTAGCTAAGCTAGCTCACTGGCTACTAGGTTAACTAGTCGTGGTACCAAACCCGTGAGTTTACCAATCTGTAGTTTATCTAATGTTAATTTATAACTTCAATAATATTGCGTAGTTATTAGCTAGGTTAGTAAGCTGGCTAAGTTGTCTGAAGTTGCGGTTAAAATGTCCTGCATGGTCAGAAATCCCTTTGTGTATCGAAAGGAATCTGCTAGCTAACTACCTACGTTAGCCTACAAATCTTAAGTGGAAGAGCGTATGATAACTAACAAGACGGCCTAATCGCATACGTGTTTATCTCAAAATGTAAGGATACTTGATTAGTATTTTAATATATTGTATACAATTTGAAAAACGTAAAGCAGCCACCCCCCGTACATTTCCAGTTAACCCTGATGATCTTTGCAAGCAATTTACCAACTAAAAGCAAGCCAACTTGTATTATAGTTTTTTTAATGTATTAAATATGCAGTTACAATGATTTATACGTAGCTACAGTAACGGTAAAGTGGATTAAAACAGATGAACTATACTCTACATAGTACTGAAGATTACATTATGCTGCGTTAAATCCTGTTCTAAAACAAATCGTCCTCTTAATACAAATATTATTACTATATTTTCAGTTTCTCACGGAATATCGAATGGGTAAACTATTTAAACCCGTTTTAGTTTGTCCACAGAATGGTGTGTTGATGTCAATGTACCGGTAATCTAACGTCAGAGCAGCCAGGCATAATTGTGTACTGCTTAGTTGAAGGACATTTGTCCAGAGCAGAGGAACCCTGTAATAAATTCGAAGCTGGTTTTATTCTTGATCTTGGCAATATTTCACTTGGCAATTGCTTTGTTTTTTAATGACAATAAATATTGCTACACAGATGATTTTGTAGTAAATTGTATTTCATATTGACCTTCACCTAGGCTTCAGTCATACCCAGACAGGGATAATCTTACTTTCACATTTGGGTATATTTTAATTCTAGATCTTCTGTTCCATGACTGAAACCGGATAATATTTCAGTTCATGTCAGTGTCATTCTCATATGCCACATTTTTGTTTATTGGGTCCAGTACTGAGGTGTTGTCTTGTGTTCTTCCTTCTCTTATCCATGTGCCCTAGACAGTTTTCTTTTTCATTTAACCAAATTTACTGTCTTGCATAAGTTTCATACCTGTACTGTCTTCTACTTCTGATATATATTTTATTTTATTTTCCCATTACATTGGTTTGAAAATGTGTTGGAATTTTGTGCAAACCTTCTCAGGTTGTCATTTGACATGCTAACATGTAGGTCAGGGGTGTCCAAACTTTTTCCACTGAGGGCCAAATACAGAAAAATATACGAAAGGCTGGGCCACTATTAGAGCGCTCCATTTTCTGTCGACGGGGGGGGGTGCTACGCGAAAATAATTCTTGCGCCCTTCGGATGATCTGTCGACGGGGGGCTACGCGAAAAAAGCTGAGACCAGTTCGTTTATTTCGCGGAGTGTTCAATGAATACGGGTGGCTCCACTAGTGGTGAAACTAAGAATTACAACTCAGTCAAGTGCAAGTTTCATGCGCGGGCCATATTCCATTATATTGGAATGCGGCCGCGGGCCAATTATAAATGGACCGCGGGCCGCAGTTTGGACACCCCTGATGTAGGTCATGGAGTAGGTCATTTGTAAACATTAAATTTTTGTGTGACTGTGTATTTTATTTTGCAGCATTTTTTTATTTTGAGGAAACAACATTCTTGCCTGATACATACTTTATTTTTATTTTGTATTTAACCTTTATTTAACCAGGCAAGCCATTAAGAACAAATTCTTATTTACAATGGCAGCCTGGCAAAAGGCAAAGCCTCTTGAGGGAAGGGGAAAGGGGCTAAAAGGGAATGTCAAAAGTTAAGTTAAAAAGACAGCGGCACACATCCAAACATTTCCAACACACCCTCTGCTTACATACAATCACAAACCTCAGGCAACCATCAGGAAATACAATGAAAGAATAACAGAACAACAACAAAACAAGAGTAGCATACACAAGCATTAAGACAGACAGGCAAACAAACAGCAGCATCAAGAAAGCAAGAGCATGCACGGGACGCTAAAAAGAAAAGTTAAAGGTTAAAAGGACAGTGGCACACATTCAAACCTTTCCAACACAGTTAAAAGAGCAGCACACATCCAAACAATTTCAACACACCCTCTGCTTACATACAATCAAAAGATCAGGCAATACAATAAAAGAACAAAGAACAGCAATGGAACAAGAGTAGCATACACAGGACAGGCATTAAGACAGACAGGCAAAACAAACAGCAGCAGCAAGAGAGCAAAAGCATGCATGGGACAACAGTAGGCAGGCAACAGACAAAGGTTAGGGAATATTAGAGGGTTTGAAAACTGACTTTGGGATAAAATTGTCCAGTTTTAGTGTTTTTTGCTAATTGTTCCAGTCTCTGGCTGCAGCAGCCCGGAATGATGACAGACCGAGTGCGGTATTTGTGTTGGGGATTATGAGCAGAATATGGTGAGCAGAACGGGTGTTGTATACAGCAGCTGTAGTTTGCAACAAGTGACACAGGTAAGGGGGGACAGACCCTAGGAGGGTTTTGTAGATGAGCATGAACCAGTGAATATTACGACAGGTGTGTAAGGATGGCCAGTTGACAGAGGAATAAAGAGTGCAGTGGTGTGTTTTGAAAGGGGCATTTGTAGCAAAACGGAGAGCAGAGTGATAGAGAACATCAAGATTTTGGAGTGCGCCCTTGCATGCCGACCTATAAACAACATCGCCATAATCTAACATGGGAAGGATGGTCATTTGAACAAGAGTTAGTTTAGCAGAGGGAGTGAAGGTGGACTGCATTCGGTACAAGAAAGTTTGGATTTGACCTTAGACTGTAACCTGCTGATATGGTGTGAGAAGGACAGTGTTGTCTAGCCAGATACCCAGGTATTTGTATTCAGTGACCTGGTCTAGGATAGCCCCATCGAGGGTAGTGATATCTCGGGCTGGAAGGGGTACAGAACCCTTCCTACCGAACCACATGACCTTGGTCTTGGTGGTGTTTAGCAGGAGGCTTAGGGTGGAGAAAGCCTGTTGGACCTTAAGGAATTCCTCAATTCTTATAGGTACACTTGCACAAAGTCAGGGATTTTGTAGGATTATAGTCAGGTGTATGATTAACCAATTATACCAAACAGGTGCTAATGATCATCAATTTCATAGGTAGGTTGAAACACAGTCATTAACTGAAACAGAAACAGCTGTGTAGGAGGCTTAAAACTGGGTGAGGAACAGCCAAACTGCTACTAAGGTGAGGTTGTGGAAGACAGTTTCATGTCACAGGTCATACACGATGGCAAGATTGAGCACAGCAACAAGACACAAGGTAGTTATACTGCATCAGCAAGGTCTCTCCCAGGCAAAGATTTCAAAGCAGACTGGGGTTTCAAGATGTGCTGTTCAAGCTCTTTTGAAGAAGCACAAAGAAACGGGCAACGTTGAGGACCGTAGACGCAGTAGTCGGCCAAGGAAACTTAATGCAGCAGATGAAAGACACATCATGCTTACTTCCCTTCGAAATCGGAAGATGTCCAGCAGTGCCATCAGCTCAGAACTGGCAGAAACCAGTGGGACCCAGGTACACCCATCTACTGTCCGGAGAAGTCTGACCAGAAGTGGTCTTCATGGAAGAATTGCGGCCAAAAAGCCATACGTGGAAACAAGGCTAAGCGACTCAACTATGCACGAAAACATAGGAACTGGGATGCAGAAAAATGGCAGTAGGTGCTCTGGACTGATGAGTCAAAATGTGAAATATTTGGCTGTAGTAGAAGGCAGTTTGTTCGAAGGGCTGGAGAGCGGTACAATAATGAGTGTTTGCAGGCAACAGTGAAGCATGGTGGAGGTTCCTTGCTTTTGGGGCTGTATTTCTGCAAATGGAGTTGGGGATTTGGTCAGGATTAATGGTGTCCTCAATGCTGAGAAATACAGGCAGATACTGATCCATCATGCAGTACCATCAGGAGGTGTCTGGTTGGCCCCAAATTTATTCTGCAGCAGGACAACGACCCCAAACATACAGCCAATGTCATTAAGAACTATCTTCAGCGTAAAGAAGAACAAGGAGTCCTGGAAGTGATGGTTTGGCCCCCACAGAGCCCTGATCTCAACATCATCGAGTCTGTCTGGGATTACATGAAGAGACTTTGAGTGTTGCAGTGACACAGCCATAACCAGATCGGAAACCAGATTGAACACCAGACAGAATATTATAAACATCCAGGTAATTAGTAAGTTGCTTATTTACAAGTTTCTCCAACACTTTTGATAAACAAGGCAGAATAGAGATGGGCCTATAACAGTTAGGATCAGCCTGATCTCCTCCCTTGAAAAGGGGATGCACTACAGCTGCTTTCCATGCACGTGGGATTTCAGCTGTGTGGAGGGACAGGTTAAAGAGATCTGCAATAGGAGCTGCGATGATGGGGGCTACAATCTTAAAGAAGAAAGGGTCCAGCTTATCAGACCCAGCTGGTTTTTTGGGGTCCAGCCTAAGCAGCTCATCCAAGACCTCACCCTCCGAGACAGCCTGTAGGGTGAGGCTGTGTAAGGGGGCAGGGGGCCTGGGAGGCTTCAGGTGAGTTGGGGGTGGGCTTAAGGGAGAAGAACTAATGGCCAGGCAAGGGGGGTTAGCAGACTCATAAATAAAACCAGACTTTATGAAATGCTGATTAAAAATGTCGGCCATATGCACCTTATCAGAGACTATAATGTTGTCCACGTTAAGTGACAAGGGCAGCTGAGTAGAAGGTTTATTTTCAAGATCTCTCACCGTTTTCCACAGCCTTTTTGGGTCAGAACCACAGAGGGAGAATTGTTCTTTTCAAGTAGCCAACTTTGGCCTTTCGAACAGCTTGCATGGCTTTATTTCTAATTAGCCTAAATGCCAGGCAGACTGCAGGGGCTCTAGATAGCCACGCCTTGCGCCAGGCAGCGTTTTTTTGTTGAAGGAGCACTACAAGCTCACGTTCAAACCAGGGGCTGAGTCGATTTTGTATTCATATGTTCTTGACAGGGGCATGCCTGTTAACAATGGCACTAAACAGGTCACAAAACAAACTCCATGCATTATCTACAGAGGGGATCAGGCTGACTCTAAACCATTCCACATTGGCCAGGTCATGTAAGAAGGCTTGAGCGTTGAAGTTTTTTAGGATTCGTTTACGACTGATCAGAACAGGCTGTTTAACAGAGCAATTAGTTCGAACACAGGCAGTGAAACAGTTGTCGCTAATATCATTGCAGAACACACCAGACTGATTCATATGGGGGGAGTTTGTGAGGATAACATCAATCAACGTGGCCTTTTCCTGGTTTTTGGGGTCATACCTAGTAGGAAGGAATATGATTTGATGAAGATTTAGGGAGTCAAATTGCTGTCATACTTTGTCAGGTGGCTTGAGCATGTCCCAGTTAAGGTCACCTAATATGACAAGCTCTGATCTGGTAAATGGGGCCAGGGCGCTGCTTAAGGCTGCTAGGGTACACGCTGGTGCTGATGGGGGGCGATAACAACCAGCCACTGACAGTGAGTAGCTATTTAATGGCTTGATGTTAAAAACGAATAAGTCAAACTGTTTTGGGATGGATTTCGCTAGGGCAGTAGGTGTTCTTTGGTAAAAATTGCCACCCCCCCACCCTTGGAAGACCTATCCTGCCTAAACAGATTGTAACCTGGCAGGTGTACTTCAGAGTAGGAAATTTACTTTCTTAACCATGACTCAGTTATGACTAGTACCTCAAGATTGGAGCCATGAACCCAGACTTTCAATTGATCTATTTTAGGTAATAAACATACAGGCTTACAGGTAAAGCATTTAACATTTGCAGCTTACAGTCAGCCTCCAAGTGCAAACAAATAGGAAAATCACAAACTGTTTTTTGTTTTTGGATTTGTACGGAAATCACAAAATGTGTTGCACCCGAGAACACAGTATCAATGCAGGTGGCAAAGTTTGACTACGAACAAAAAAAACCTTTTTGGGGTTGGGGTTTTAAAATAGTCTTCACCTCAATGTTAGTGGTGTGCCAATACATCACACATAATTTGTATTCATCTTCTAACAAAGGGGTTCCGTCAATGATGAATTAGACCGACCTGCTAGAATGATGGTATCAGTATTATTTTGTTAACTTGACTAACATGCAAATAAGAAATAGCCAGCTGAAGACTAAATGAGAAAGTCAGGTGAGGATCTCAGATCTCTGAAACCATAGATGTACAATTATATGATTACAGCATTGTCTTCTCTATTGTGCATTACGCAAATCATTCCAATGTTGCTTCCTGAATGGACACATTCTCGTTGTTGCCATATGTAAGCTACAAAATACTGTTTGGTTTTGCGACAATCACATCTTTAGAATTATTATGAAGTCCCAGCCCAGCTCTTTTCTTTTGGCAATCAAGTAATTTTATATTGAATTCCAAAACTGCATTACAGTCCTATCTTTGGCTTTCGGCGAAGCTTATGTCAATGCTATAACTTCATGTACAACTGCAATGCAGTTTAAGTGTCTGCAATGTGGCCTTGTGTATTCAGTTAAAATGCTTTATCGATTCACGCCTGCCTGTACTGTACATTTATCCTTCCATCCATATGTATCCATATACAGTATATCTCAACAACATTATCCTTTAGAAACCCTAGGAACTAGAACTAGTATATATTAGTTAGATGTATATAGTACTAACCAACTAATCTACTAACATTCGGGATTTAGATTAAGTTACTAACACTACTAATCACTAATTATCTCACGCTTCTAACTATCGCTGTCATTCTGTCTCGTCCTATCTCTGTACGCTTCTCACATTCCGCTTTATTCGCATGCAGATTTCTTTATGCGTTCCTCCTCCTCCCTAAAAAACCGAAACAGAATTTCCCGAAGTGCATGACAAGACAAGGAGAGGAACTCGAACAGGAACAATGACAGACGTGGAACAGAACGAGAATGAAACATGACTGAAGAAAGATAAATAAACAAAGTGCAAAAACAAACCGAACAGAAACCCGTTGCCGTTGCATCGAAGATAGATAACTCGTGTATCCAGAATAAATGCCTTTACTGAAGAAACAAACCGGGGTGCTACAGCTGCGACACACATAAAAATAATCAATAATAACCTCATAAAATTGCAATATTATTTAGGAAAATAGCAACATTTTACTCACCAAAAATCCTTATTATTTGTACACAAAATCCATCCCCTTTCTTTCCTCAAAAGAGTTCAATTACTCTGTCGTACAGATTATCCGTGTGTTTCAGTTCCATCAAGAAGTCCTTTTCTATCGCCATCGAAGCTAATGCTGAAAGTCGAGCCTGCCCTTTCGTATTTCTGGCATAAGTTTTAATTCGCTTTAGGGCTGAAAATGTCCACTCAAATGTCTGAATCACAGACTGATGTTAATTATATTTTGTCCATGAATACTTATTAAATAATTCCAAATGGTCTGTTCGCTTCCTTTCATAGCTGTTCCCCTGGTTGCGTTGCATTCAGACGTGTATTTTCATATTAAAGCATTTAACCAATCACATTACATCATAGTCAGACACTCTCTGACTATCCAATCAAAGGGTGTGAATACGCTGACATTACCTAGGCCTTCTAGAAGGCCTCGTGTCCCCAACTCAAAATCTGATTGGTTGAAGCAACAGTTTGATCAACACTTATTTTATGCTACAGGGCCTGCAGAACTGATTGTGAAGGCCTCCAGGCAGATTTCTTTGACCCTGGCAACAAATGATGGCTGAAATGTGATTGGTTAAATGCTTTAATATGAAAATACACGTCTGGATGCAGCGCAACCAGGGGAACAGCTATGAAAGGAAGCGAACAGACCATTTGGAATTATTTAATAAGTATTCATGGACAAAATATAATTAACATCAGTCTGTGATTCAGATATTTTTTAGACCAGCAGAGAAGGCCTTGCAGGCCCTGACGGCCCACCACTGCTGAAAGCACAAGGCTGGCATATCCCTGAACTTCTGCAAATTCCTGCAGTGGTCCAATCCACTGCAGCTGTGGGTTCTGAGCTACGCAGAGCCAACACTCCAGAACACTGAATGCTTCTGTATAATCCCACTGTTTCTCCATTTTTTTTGTGGTGGGTGACATCAACACCATCTTGAATGACACAAAAATTATGGCATTCCCATTGCTGGACCTTGGTAGTCAGGATTGACAAGACCACTATTACTATTATTAGTAGTAGTGTAGCATACCATTTGACAGATTTCCATAGTGAGGGGTCAGGGCTCCATACAATTACTGTGAAGCACAGACATTAAAATGTAAAAAACAGTGATAACCGCTGTTGTGCCTTTAATTAGAGTAATATTGGAAGAATACATTTTAACCTTGATATTTAAAATGTATTATTTTAAATAAAATCATGTTTGTTTTGTCTATAAATTACTGTACTGTCAATGGAATGGACAGATTTTGAACTTTACTAAAAAATATATCTTTTAGTTTCTCAATTCTTGCCCTGGTGAATGTTGGTTGTAGTTCTAACTTGGCTCAATTAGTCAGAGTTGATTGAGCTGTAACTGGACAGATGGTTTGGATGGGGTCCACCCTATGTTCCCAGGGTCCTATGTTCCCCAGCTCTATATGGGGCATTCTACCGAATTAGTTCAAAGTGCGGTCCCACAACAAGAAAAACTATTTAACAAAACAATTAAGTATTCAGACATAGATATTTACTAAGAATATGTTAAACCCAAGGCATTAAATGAGATAGTGATAAGCTAAATTAAAAAAAACCCATCATTTATAGGGTACTTTCTATTGGGAAGTAGTTGTCCCAAACCCTGACCCCTAAATTTAAATGTATGTAAATAACACTTAAAACATTTTTTAGATTTTGTTCAATGGTGTAATTTCAAAGATCTTTATGATTAAGTTTAAACAGAAGTTGAAAGATTTAGATTTATTGTAGGTTTAATTTTTAAATTAAAAAACTATACTAAAAAAATCTTGTCCCCTGTTTTCATGTCACTACCGAAACCCCATAGTTTTAGTCCATTGGCTGAGCCTGGTTTTTAGCCACACCCCTGCATTTTTGACCAGGCAGTGACACTGCCTCCCTGTCCCTCGTGGCTACATGGTAAGTAGCTAAATCCCATACCTTTGAAATAAATGTGTTCCAAAGTCTGAAAATCGGTGTGTAACTTTAAGAATCGTCACCATCGAACACATATTTTCTTCAATTAAGTAAACTTTTGGGGGTTTTATACAAAATATTATGTTTTTATGTGTGTACACCTCTTCAAAGACGTGTATGCTAGCCATGTGCTTGCTAGCATTCTTTAGTTATGCTCAAAGTTAGCTAGAATTGTCACTACCGAACCCGTCACTACCGAAACCTGTGGTAGAGTTTCGGTAGTGACAAACTGTAATGGTAAGTAGTTAAATCCCATCATTTTGAAATAGATGTGTTCCAAAGTCTGAAAATCAGTGTGTAACTTTAAGAATGGAACACATATTCTCTTCAATAAAGTAAACTTTTGGGGGTTTTATGCAAAATATGATGTTTTCAAAGCTGTTTGCTAGCCATGTGCTTTAGTTATGCTAGCAAAATGGAATGTTCAATCATCTATGTTCAGTATTTCCCTCACCATTGCCTTGGAGGGACCTCCCGTCCATCCTGAAAGACCCCAAAAGCAAAAAATAGCGGACTTTTAGATCGCTAACATTTTTAGCATAAGTCAATTGAGTTTAACATAGCGAAAATTAGCATCGCGGCTAGCGGAATCTATTTGTTACAGACCTTTCGAGGATACATTAGTTAGCGTTCAGAAGCCTGACAGCAACAGCATAATATCAATGTTATTTGTCAATGTTTTCTTCTTCTTCTCTTTTACTGAACCCACTTGGGTAATTATTTTCCATTGATAAGTCATGTTTGTACTTTAAATGGTTATGGATGAACAATTGTTGTCTTCAAAAATAAAATTATTTTATTGACCACAAAACATTTGTGTTTGTAATATTCCCAACATAAGGCATGTTATGAGTTAAGATTAAGCAATAAGGTTGAGGGAATATGATACAACCTTGCAAACAAAATACTGTGGTCACTACCAAAACAGTGCAGTCACTACCGAAACACTGGGTGTTTTGTAAAAAATAAAGTATATTGAGTTATAAACTAAAATGTTATGATACTGATTGGTTAAATGTATGTTCAATTTCATCAATCATTAACTCTGAAATCAATATGATCAGTGTTATGCATTTTACAGAGAAGGATTGCATTTAGATTTTGATGAATTGTATAAATTGAACTTTGAAATTTGGTAAAAATGTCATTTTTATTGATTTAATTGTGAAAACCTTCAAGAAAAATGTATTAAAATACTCTTTAGAGAAGGGAAGGAAACACAATCTTAACAGATTCATATAATACTTTTTTACTATAGTGTATTACTATGTTTCGGTAGTGACAATTTTTGGGAGAGGAAAAACATTCCAAAAGCGTCTGAAAATACAATATAAAAATTGACGGTACTTTTACTAGATATATGTACTTTAGATATGGTACAATATATATACGGACAAAGTTTTGGGAATAAAACATACAAAATGTCAAAATATTTCCAACCTGACTTTGAACCAATTCGGTAGAATGTCCCATATATCACATTCCCAGGGTCCTATGTTCCCAGGGTCCTATGTTCCTATGTTCCCCAGCTCTGTATATCACGTTCCCAGGGTCCTATGTTCCTCAGCTCTATATAGCACATTCCCAGGGTCCTATGTTCCCAGGGTTGGGCTTATTTTGATCACAAGACTCTAAGGAATCGATTTGCGTTTTCATGTCAAACTAAACAACTTTATGTACAAAATATTAAACAATCATTCATACATTTATGATTTTGATTGTAAACTGTGGAAAGTTGTACAGTAACATTTCGCGACCGTTTCCAGCGATACCAGCCTCATTTTTCTATGACAAGCAGAATGGCCACAGTGAGTAGAAATGTATGTTTATAACCCTGCGAAAATAAGTTTATGCTTTTTGTCAAACCTTGATATTTGCTTACAGCCGGGATTTAAGTCAGCATAATCTGTCAAAAGTCAAAAATCAAAAACGGTCACATCTTCATCAGCATTGAGGGATAGACTGTAGGCTAGCCAGGCGCAACGAGACGACCGAGACTATTTCTTCGGAATCACGTCACTGCACAAAACCTATTAATGTGTGTTAACAGAATATAGAACTGGGGAGCCTAGGACCTTGGGAACATAGGACCCTGGGAACAGGACCTTGGGAACATAGGCCCTTGGGAACATAGGACCCTGGGAACATAGGACCCTGGGAACATAGATACGGTCCCGTTTGGATTTGTTGGCAATCACCATTTGTGCAAGAAATATGCAGTTGGTAGTGTGTTAATGCAAACAAAAGATATCATCACCAAGTCAGAGTGGTGACATCACTTTAATGTATTTCTTGTGTGGTTACCTGCAGGTTAGATCCCCTCCTACAAATCCATGAACAAAGTGTCCATTTTAAAATGTAGTTGAGATTGTATACATTTTAAATATATTTTGTTTTCAGTGACCCCTTGCTTTCCTAACTGGCTTTTTCAAGGTGATCTCAATGTTGAAATGCCCTGTTTTTATCAAAATCATTTAATAACTTGAGATATGAGTGACAAATTAAGCCATCCTCAGCAGCCCCAAGAATTGTCTTGGCACTGTTCCACGTTGCATCTTTGTTTTGATTAATTTTATGTCCACAGTAATGTGGAAAAAATGCAGTGTTGGGCAGTAGCTAGCTACAAGTAGCTTAGTTACTAGCTTATCTACATGTTTCTGTAGGTAGCTTCACTACATTAAGAATGATGTAGCTTTCAAGTAGTTTAGCAATTTTTTTCACCATGTAGCTGGGTAGCTTGACAAAAGCTGTATCAGTAGATTTTCAGTTGCATATCAACATGAAATAGCACAACAGATGAGTGTAGTTTATACATCACATCGAAGGAGAATAGTCCATCTCCATCCATTTCTAGTTTTTATACAGTGATATTTGCCTACAACTATGTTTTATTCAATCACTCAATGATGGCATAACATGTCCTTAGTCACATTACCCTTCAATGTAGCTAGCTACGTTTGCCATGCAGCTTGTAGCTTAGCTAGCTCTGTTTCTCTGAGGGATAGCTTTCATGTAGCTGAGCTATGGTTTTTGTAGAGTAACTGGTAGCTTAGCTTGCTAACACTGAAAAAAATGTTTACAAAAATGTATAGCATTTTGTAGTTTTATTTGACGCTGTGTAACATAATGTATCAACGAAAACAGTATTAATATAAAATACATAATTGTTAAAGTCATTTTATGATCTGCAGGGCCAGTGGCCGGACCCTGCATTGCAGATGTCAACCAAGTGACCTTTTATTGCGCAAGCGCAGTCGAGCTGTACATCGAGTGTCAGCTGATTCCCACTGACTGTCGCCCGCACGGGTTGTGGCATAGCTTTTAAACACCACACGCATAAACGGATCGATCTGTGTGTTATGCTACCCAGACAAAAATCTGTCGGGTGGGAACTGCATCTCTATGGCGGCAGAAATACACCCAAAACCTCAGACTCGGAAACCCGTCCTGGTCAGTAAGATCGAGGCATCCCAAGATGTGGTGAACACCGCGATCATCATTCCAAAAGAAGACGGGGTAATCACCGTATCGGAGGACAGGTTGGTAAAATATTTGAGAAGTGAAAATAGCAGTACATAAATGCATTCCCCAATTTAGTAAACTGAATTTAATCAGCTAGCTGGCTAGTTATCTAAATTAGCCTTCGAGCTAACATTAGCTAGCTTGTTAATGTGTCAACCCGGGAAATTGTGTAGATTACCATATGATCTAAATAGCTGTCGTTTGCTAAAAATAAATATGCGCATAGCTATGCGCAGTAACTGAGCTTGCTTGTTACTGAGGAACTTGCTTTTTAGCTACTTTTCTCGCCTCTCTGTCTAGGTATTACAACGAAAACCTAGCTAGGTATTCTGGTTCAGCCATTCAGTCACGATTGCTAGCTTGCTAACATTAGCTACTGCATCTACTGTCATAATTAACTAGCCACATAGCTAGTATCAAACGCATTCACATGCGGAAGCGTATTTGTCAATTCTGCATGTTTGTACTGTGTGTATTGTATTATGGCTGATAGCTGAGTTCTGGAGATATTGCCATCATGGTGCCATAGATGGCCTCCTAAGGAAAAGATTCGGTGGTGAATTTGCCTCCACTTCGCTATCTAGCAAACTATTGTTCTTGGGCTACAAATGCAAAATAAGATGTTTCATCATGCACGGTTAAAGCACGCGCTAGCCAAGTGTGTGAAAACTATGCCAGCTGACTTTGAAAAACATATATTTTCCCTGTTTTAACACCGAATGCTATGCATTAATGTCTCAACAAGCTGAACCCTGCCCCGCCAGCGAGTTATCTTCCACTACTTACAAAAAGATTGAACTGTGATTGGCACATTTTTTAGTTTTATTTGAACTAGCCATGGGCTAACTTTAAGAGGTGTCATGTGGAACTTGGCGGTGTAGCTAACGTGATAGTTTATCTGGCTTGTGGGTCTCCTGTGGCGAAATGACTTGAGTGCTGTGGTTGCACTCAGTAAGGCTTCCCAAGGAGACAGGAAATGGGGTGGGTCCAACTAATTTCAGCAGCAGGAGCCGTACTATATGTAGTGTGTGTGTACATTGTTATTGGGATGGGGAGTAACACTCCTAATCCAGGCAGTTTGAGCCAGGCCAGAAGAACCAGTTAACATCAGGAGTGTGTTGACGTGTATCAAAGGAGGTGTCGTATTCTTAACTCCGAATTTATTAGAGACAAGTAGAAAGTAACAGGAATCAAAAGCAAGCTACACAAATTTCTCAATTGATTTGTTCAGCTCTCTTTCAGGAAGCGCTTCTCCCGGGCCGTCTTGAAACCCTTCTTTTCCTCAAAATCAGGTCTTTGCTGATTGGCTGACGTTTTCCCAGGTCCTCCAATCGGCAAGCCACTTACGTCAGCGTGTCTTCCTATCGGTTCAGACTGTCCAATTAGCAACAAACTACATCATCTCTTTGAATTAAAAGAACGCTGTCTTTGGTCTTATCAAAATCTTGTGAGAACTGGAGAGGTATTCAGCCTTATCTAGAACAGATTAATAACAACACAGTAGCCGAAACTAGATTGCCACTTTTCTGCGAATTAATGAGCTCTGCACATTCATTCACAGTTAGGTCAGAATAAAAACGTACTAAAAATTCCCACAATTGCCAACATTAAGAGGTGACAAAGAGTTTTGTTGAATGGTGGGAGGGAATGTGGGGTAGTAGTGGTGTGTCGTTCGTGAATGATTCGTTCCTTTTGAACAAATCCTTTTGGTGAACGAAAGGAACTGACTCACCTCTGTGTCGGATTCGTTCCTTTGGTTAATCTAAAGTTGCCATTCGTTGAAATTGCAGCGACTCCTCCTATCTAACAATTTCACCATTGGGCTCTAGTCTGTAGTAGGCCTAGCCATTAGCCGACGGCAGCACTGAATCGCTTGAGCGGGGCGAGCTCTCTGAGCCCCTCCCATCGGGGTGACTGAAAGCAACAGTAACTCCAGTTCCTGAACTGGAACTGACTGAGGACCGAATCCGTGAAGGAACTGGAACTGGACATGCTGTTGCTCTCGTTCCTCGTTCCACGGGTCCAGATCCGGAACGAGACGCTAGCCTACGTAGTCACTGCAGCTCTACGTCTCTCGCTCCCTATAATGTCTTCATATTGCAATGACAAACTTGCCTGAGACTGAGTATAAAATTAAAAGCAACTGGTTTACACTTACTGCTTAGCCCAGCAGTTACATCTGAGAAACACTTAGCCTATAGCCTACTCCCTATAGTCTCCCAATGGAGACGTCCCAATATTTTTTAAGGCAGAGTCGCAAGCTTGGTCTAGTCTCACCTCGAGAAATGAAACCACATCACTATATTCCTTTATTCAAACATGATATGCTAGGCTATATGAATGTATCACAACTTTGTTGATAATTATAGAGGTCAACATTGTTTTAATATTGGTGCAGATAGCTTGGTGAACAATGTAGGCTATGATGCAGGAAACCGACACAATGCAAGTCACACCTTACATTAGCCAACATAAATACCTAGGTGGCACATAGGCTAAATTTATTAATGAACGTTTTAGTCCATGTGAATCATCACTTGGTAATATGTAGCCTGCTTAGAAAGGTTGTCCTTTCAAGTATTTGTTTATGATTTTTTTAAATTTGGCAATGTTCCTTCTGATCTGAGAAATTAACTGTGAAAGGATTTTATTTTTAGGCTGTTTGTTCTATGTTACCAATTAAATATTATCATTGTTGTTGATATTAAGCTTTTATTGTTTTTAGGGCTGACCCCATTTAGTCGACTGGTTGATTGTTTGGTCGATGGGCTGTTGGTTGACCGAGATTTGTTTTGGTCAAGCAGTTGCACGAGAAAAAAAATAAAAACATTCCACACAGCATGAGACACCTAGATTCGCGCCACAGTACGGCGCGCTTGTCAGTAGATTAATCCATTCTGGATGCTGCGGGTATGGCAGTGACAGTCCTTCACTCTTAATATAGCTAGGCCTATGTATGTTCTGGAGCAGGGGTCGGGAACCTTTTTGGCTGGGAGAGCCATAAAAGCCAAATATTTTTAAATGTATTTCCTTGAGAGCCATATAATATTTAATAAAATTGAATGCAACTTAATGCGTGCATTTTTTAAGTAAGACCTACATTTTTAAAGTATATATGAGTATATAGAGTATGCGTCTCTGAGTACTTATAAAAGCGCTATATATAATACATTTATCTTTATTCTTCTTAACCCCCTGAGGTCCGTGCTTAGCTCAGAGAAGGTTTGTGATTTTGGCGTGGTCTGATATTTATCTAAATTTCATCAACTTAACACACACTTACTCCAAAGTGTTTGATATTTTTATTTGAAGGACAATCACAGCTACATTTATATGCCATCAATAGTTTGATCAGTATCATATGCAGCTTGTAAATAGATCTACAAACATACAAGTTATAAAGAGTAAATTTTTCTGCCGTCACAAAAGTTGTGAAAGTACACACTAAACTATAGTGACGAATTGTTTTGCCAATATGCGTTTGTTCATCAAGGTCTTGGTTATGTAAGGATGTCAAAATAGTTTAGCACATCTGAGATCTAAATAGCTAAAAACCTGTTTTTATCAGAGCTGGTCAAATTTATTTCAGGCTGTGGGAGGGCTATATGCTAATTTCCTGAATATTCATGATCGCAATTATTCGCAATGATTCTGATTATTTCCGTCAGCATACACAGTTGCTGGCAGATCGCAACCGTAAACACAGACAAGATGCGATATAATGTCGGGACATTGTTTACACTGCGATTTCACACATGGCCCCACGCCCCTCCCCGAGACTAGCACCTAGTTACCATGTCAATAGAAGGGGGATGGTACTTCCAGGTAAAAAAGAGAGGAAAGGGCAAGGTTTACTTTTGGTCTAATTAACCTAATTTAAAAAATCTCATATTATTTGCCAGTGCTCAAATCGGAAAGTCACGATTCTAAGGTTTCTGTCAATGTTTTTGCTGCGTGTTTTTATCTCGCGACGTTAGAAATAGTAATATACTTTTATTGCTGCTGGGATCGTCGGCGATCCCGTCGACCTCAGGGGGTTAATAATATTGTTGTTATACTGTAGCTAACCAATAATAAATTAAATACTTCTTTCCATTAATGCGACTTCTGGTGCTGCATGGTTTTGCTGATGGCCTTGTAGTCTGGTTCATACGTGGTGAGGTTAAGCTTCATGCAGGCGTTGAGGCTTCCATTAGTTAAACGTGAGTGTAGGTTGGTCTTTATGTTTTTCAGATGCGAGAAAGACTGCTCACATGCATATGTAGAGCCAAACATGGTCAATACGGCAATACTCACACGCTGCATTGTGTGGTATGTGACAGGAAGCTCGTTCCAAGTTTTGAGAATCAGCTGGTCTTCAGGTTGACGTTTTTTCATTTCTGTCCACTTGTGTTCAACTCTCCATTCAGTGACTTGAACTTACTCACCCACATGTCTGACGCCTTCAGGTCAGCAACTTCCACCTCAAAGTCTCTGATGGAGACCCCGGGGATGCTTCGTCTACTGCACACTCGTGTGGATGAGTGATGAATTTAAAAAGACCAGTGTGCTCACGAAATTGAACATAAAGCCAGCTAGCTGCTGGCGATCAAAATGTTGAGTGGGGCCACTTGCTAAGCACGCATCTCTAAATTCTCGCAGTCTTTTAAAGTGCAGAAGACGACCTGTTTCAATGTCCCTGATAAAGAGTTCCAGCTTGCTTTCAAATGCAAACACTGCCTGTTGAAGGGATAAGACTGTATTTCCAATGCCTTGCATCTTCACATTGAGCTGGTTCAGATGTCCAGTTATGTCCATGAGATAGTGAAACTGCAGGAGCCACTCAGTGTTAGCTAGCTCAGGATGCTCGACGCCTTTCATTTCGAGAAAAGTCAGGATTTCGCCCAAGCAAGCCACAAAACGGCTGAGCACCTTCCCCCTTGACAACCAACGCGCATTGCTGTGTAAAAGCAGACCGGGATAATTATTACCAACTTCGCCTAACAGTGCTTTAAACTGGCGATCATTTAAAGCTCGGGCAACAATAAAGTTGACCACTCATCACCTCACCAAGCTGCTCGCCACACGTTTGAGCACAGAGCGCCTCCTGGTGCAGAATACAATGAAAACTTAGGATGGGTCTATTTTCATGTTCACGAAGAAGCGCTACAAATCCTTTGCTTTTCCCCAACATACAGGGAGCACCATCATTACACACAGAAATACATTTATCCATCGCTAGATTTTTTTCTTTAGCGAACTCCATGAAAGACTTGAATAAATCCTCCTCTCTTGTTGACCCTTTCATTGGCAAAACAGCAAAACTTTCCTCATGCAGTGTGTCACCTGCAGCATACCTCACATTTACACTAAACTGAGATAAATGGCTAACATCTGTTGACTCATCTAAAGCGAGAGAAAAGTATGTCCCTGCGTTTGTCTTTAATTTGTGTTTCCTCTACTTGATTTGTCATCATGATGGTACGAACGTGAACAGCTTTTGCTGACAGAGGCATGTCTTTTATTCGTTTGATTATCCTGTCTTTATTTGAGAAGTCATCAAACAGTTCATTGGCCACATCAAGCATGAATGTTTTGGCATACTCGCCATCTGTGAATGGCTTTCCATTCCTTACTATTGCCAAAGCACCAGCAAAGCTAGCCCAATTCCCGTCACCTTGCTTGGTCCATACACGGAGTTGCTGCTGACTGGCTTGCATTCTCCGCTGTAGCTCTTGGCATGCCTTTTTCCTGCTGTCCCCAGCTGGATATTTCGATGCAAATGAAGCATGGTGTGCGATGCATAAAATTGCATCGATGAAACGGTCAAATGTAAAGCGGCACGCTTTACATTTGACCGTTTCATCGATGCAATTTTATGATTGCATATTAGACATACCGCAGACCCTGCTCTCTCCATAAAGGCAAATTCCTGTGTCCTCATCTTTTTTTCTTTTCGACATCATTTCCGTCATAAGAGTTCGATGCAGATAAACTAGCTGGCTATCTGACAAAAAGGAGGGAAGTTTATTTCTTGACCTTACAACGACCCGTGTCGTGCCGCATTATCCAATGAAAATTGAGTTTTGGTGTCGGCAGATTCAAATAGATCAGAATATTTTATATTTTTAATTTTATTTTCAAAACTGTAATTTCTGTAAAATGTTTTTGTCACACGCCGCGTGACAAACCCTGAATGGGAACAGAACAGCCAGGAGACACGGAGTGGAGTTTGTCGGTCTACGGACCGGATTTTATTTATTTGTTTTTCTGTCTCTCCCCCCAGACATGGGAGAGAGACAGTGGGAGTAGCAGGTTAACATATAACAAAGACTAACACAAACAGACACAAAATCTTCACCCTACTCGTGCAGCTTTCGGGTAAAAACAACAAACTAAAATAACAAGTTAAAATAACCAAACTTACGGGACACCGCGCCTCTTCCTCCAGAGTTCCCCTGGAACCTCCTCAGGCACACACATATCCAGTGACCTTTCAAGTGCTTCCCACCCATTCATACTGAGACACTCGAACTTTTCCAGTTCGAGTTCTCTCTTACGCATTCATTCAGAGACACTCGCCACTCCCAGGATGTGAGAGTGCTGGCAATCGGCTCTCAAGATACTTCACTCTTCCGGTGAGTTCTTGGGCTTGCTCAGACACTCTCCACTGTCGAAGTGCGAGCTCTTTCCACTAAAACCGAGGGCGAGGCGGACCCTCTTCCAGGGCACCCTCCCGCTCCTCCATAATCACACCGAGGAGAGAGAGGCGGACACCTAAAGCGCACCCCCTCTCCCTCTTCCTCACTCACACAGGAAGCACTCTACTCAGTCACTTTCGACAAACGCACACAAACTCCACAACATTAAACATCCAACATTCAACATCAAACATTCCACATAAAACGTGCACGCGCACTCACACACACATCAAGACAAGACTGACTGATCCCCCACTCTCCCCACCTGCTCTTAAATAGGCTTAGTTTCTGCCTGGCTCAGGTGGGACTCGTGAGGCAATCACCCAATCACAATCACAACTCACATTCTCACCCAGACACCCAATCAGCCAATTGACTTCTATATCAATTGACTGATTGACACCAATGAAATAATAATTAAACCAATTAAGGCCTTTGGAGCTCCCTTCCGGGCGACAGTTCACTCTCACACCCTGGGAGAGTGCCAAACCTGCCCCCGGAAAGTCTCACTGCTCCAAAGGCCTCTACCACATGGAACAAGACAGGCAACCATGCCACTCCCATGTGGCCGAGACCGACGTCCTCCACAGTTTTACTTTAAAATGACAGTATAATTATTTATTACTTATTGTGTTAAAAAATGTCAGCTCAGATTTGTCTGCGATATTTGGCTCGCGAGCCATAGGTTCCCGACCCCTGTTCTGGAGTATGGCAGCATTTAGTTTTAGTCGCGGACGATCCAACAAAAGTGGAATGTAAACTTTGCAATTGCGTTTTCCAAGGCAGGGTTTATCGTTAATAAAACGAGGAGCAGCCTTTTGCCAAAAAATGTGGACAAGCTAGTGTTCCTGTGCCATAACATGAAACGACTGGGGAAGTAGGCCATCGGATGGTCTCCGACTCGAGTAAGTTATTTTCGATAGGCTATAGCCACTTTATGTTCAGCTTTAGGCTACAATTTAAGACATTAGGCTATGTGTGATCATTCGTTTGTTAGCCAATTTTTGGGCAAAAGAGATTTTAAATCCCAATGAGACCAACCTGGTTAATTAAATAAAACATAGCCTACGCATTAGAATGTGTTATGGTTGTGGTCAAATAAAAGCAGCAGCCTAATATGTGGCCATCCCGTAACTTCACAAGCGCAACAGCAGAATCTGCAAGGGCAGCATGAAGTGGAGGCTCGGAACGGAGAGTTTTTTTCTTTTTTCTTTCAGGTAATCTTGAACTCCGACTCCATAAAGTCATTAGCCTATTGTCACTCATTTGTGTCATTCACTTAAGAAAGTTATAAAACATGAGAGAAGCGCAGTGTGCATATAGTTGTATTTATTAAAACAAATAGGGTGTGTCATATAGAGTTTTTTTTTTTTTTTTTTCGACCAAATGGAAAAAACGGACGACTGTTGGTCGACCAAGATTTGTTTTAGTCGGGGACATTTACATTTTTATACATTTTATAATGTATAAAATTATACAGCCCTAATTGTTTTTATTTATCCTATTGTTAAAAGTAATCATAATTTCAATTGAATGATTGACTCCGTTAAAAAATATTTACTGACGGAGTCGGACCCAGTCACTGCACAACTCTCGTTCTCATTTGCGGGAGTTTGAATGATAGCAGCGAAGGAACTGGTGAACGAATTCTTTTAGGGAACTTTTAGGGAGTCAAAGGATCTGTGTCCCTGAAAGGAACTGTAATGCCCACCACTGTGGGGTAGGAGAGGTGGGACTGTATTCTGTTTAAGAAGCCTGTTTTCTGTGTAATATTTGTGTTACCGCAGACACATTTACAAAATCCCAGGCAATTGGTAACCCTTAGATTTAGCCTACATTTTAGGTATTTTAGCAGGTGGTCTTATCCAGAGCGACTTACAATGTGTGCATTTAAAAAGGCCAAAATAATCACTGCAAGAGCAAGAGGTCATTACAGCAAGCATGAGAAATCGCATTTACATTCAAATGCGTGAGAAACCGCAGGCATGGCGTGACATTAATGGCATTAATGAATTGGGGGAGACTCGAGCTCCGTGAGTGAGAGAGCAGCACTAAGAGTGGAGTCCACCTGTTAGCAGTTGGCCAACCCACTTAAGGTAAGACCTGGGCTGGCTCAAGCTGCTATACATTAGTAGTCTCATCTCATCTTCAGCCGCTTATTCCTAGTTAGGGTCGCGGGGGGGCTGGAGCCTATCCCAGCATGCATTGGGGCGAGAGGCAGGAATACACCCTGGACAGGTCGCCAATCTATCGCAGGGCACTACATACACCATTCACTCACACACTCATACCTACGGGCAATTTAGACTCTCCAATTAGCCTAACGTGCATGTCTTTGGACTGTGGGAAGAAACCGGAGTACCCGAGGAAACCCACGCGGACACGGGAGAACATGCAAACTCCACACAGAAAGGCCCCGGCCTGGATTCGAACCCGAGACCTTCTTGCTGTGAGGCGACAGTGCTATCCACTGCACCGCCCTACATTAGTAGTGTTGTTTCAATTTCTGATATTGTCAATGAATGACTCTTTATTAACTCTTGTCTCCCAGGACAGTTCGGGTATGGCTGAAGAGAGACAGTGGACAGTACTGGCCAAGCGTCTACCACACTATGCCCGGTAAGCTATCTCTGGCTATGGCTCTGCCTTTAGGAGCACTGCTTCTCTATGGAGCCACCACTTCTTCTGTTTGAGTTTATACTTCATTGCCTATAGTTATGCTTTATCTCTTTACCTCTGTACATGTTCCTATGTGTTTGTTTTTTTGTGTACATTTTTATTGGTTCTCTTGCCCCTTTGGAAGAGCCATGTGCGAAAAGTCTAACCTATCTGAAAACCTATTCAGAAAAAGTTTATTTTTATTATATCTCAGTTAACTCTGCTTACCAGTCTCATTGCTGGAGTCCTTTTTAAAAAGTGAACGGAGTCACGATACTGCACATTTTAATCTCTGTTGCTGGTCGATATTATCGTACAGAATTTAGCAGCCTACAGCGGGGTTGGTGGGTCGTCACATGACCCAGACCAACTGTACATATTCATTCAGAAAGTTACAACTTGCTCACACTTGAATTTTTTCATCAAGTCCCATCACAAATGGCATGTTTCCTGTTGTACTTCTGCCTGTATTATGCAGCGTTCAAGCATCCCATCATGTCCAATATGAGGGGAAATGAACTGTTAAAAGATTGTGGTAGACCAGTTGGTTTCCTGCTGAGTTGCTCTGTGGGCTGGGGCCTCCATTACAGTGAGGTGCAGTACTGACCTGGTCAGTTGCTTTGTAAGCATCCGTGGCCTGAATTCAAACAACATTTTGCCCTTAACATTGACTCACAAATAAATGCAAGTGTTACTTTTTTGTTCTTCACATTATTCAGTTATTGCCAACCTCGCCAAGCTGTTTGTGTTTGTGAAGAAAACCAACTTAATGCCTGAATTTATTTGTGAGACATAGTTAAGGATGTACGCTGCGTTGATTGAGCATAGCAAGTAGAATTTAAACCCTGTCTTAAATCATCTTTGTCTCTGCAGCTCCCTGCTCCTGCATGTCCTTCAACCCAGAGACCAGGAGGCTGTCAGTGGGCATGGACACTGGAACAGTGTCAGTAAGTGAACCTCAGTGGACCAGGACATGCTTACAAACAGCAGTACCACCCCAGAGATCCCAAAAACTCAGGGGGTCCTCAGAAAAACGGACAAAATATTTCCCTTTTTAATAATAGTTATAAAAATAGAAAAACAATATATGCAAGAGTGTTCATTTTTTGGTGTATGCAAGAGTCGAGCGCACGGCTGTTGCTTATGATCAGTGGAGCCATTCCAGTCATTTTAATTTCTATGATGTTGACCTCTGACCCCATGAGTTCAAAGATCCATGCTTGGTTTTCCAGAGCAGGTCAAATAACTGAAATAAATTCTCCCATCTTGAAATAACTACGTGATTGGCCAAGTGTTGGTGTAACTGAACTGGTGAAGATGAGACAATGACACCGTGGCACCGTGGCAATGACATTGCAAGTACATTTCATAGGTTTTTGGAATGGCCCATAAAACATGAAAGTAGAGTAAATGCAAATAAATCATTTTTAGATGCAAATAGCGAAACATTGGAAAGTATTTTGGGGGATACATTAGGAAACTAATTCATATCAACAGTTGTAAAGGATGTATTTATGTCCTCCTTTGTTTCCCCTCTTCAAAACATTTTTTGGGTGTTTTGTTCTGTTTGCATCAGTACGTGTTAAACACTGCATGAACATGCATTTGTTGGCCCAAGTCTAACGGTTTCACCCTCCCAGGAGTTCATCCTTGCTGAAGACTACAACAAGATGACCCCCTCAAAGAGCTACCAGGGTAAGACAGGATGTTTGTGTTTGCTGAGTCATGGTATGGCTGTAACTGTGACATTTCTGTATAGTGTAGCTTCAGTTTTTCCACAAGAGAGTACTTTTTTGCTGTGGATACAAACATGGCTTGCAGCTGAGTTTTAAATAGCTTGTGATAGCAGTTACCCATCCTATGTCCTCTACGGCCCACTGCACTACATTTTAAAACCTGGGTCCTCCATCTTGGCTCTCCTGCGGCACACTGCACTGCATTTTAAAACCTGGGTCCTCCATTTTGGGCTCCTCTGAGGCCCACTGTACTGCATTTTAAATCCTGTGTCCATTGTCAACTGTGAAAAGTGTGTGTGAAAAGTTGTCTTCCAGCACACATTCACATAAAGCCTCTGGTCCCCGGTGAGAGCAACAGTGTAGATTTGTGGAAAATACCTCCAGTCTCCAGTGAGAGCCAGTGTAAACGAGCACACAGGACACTGGATTCCAGAGCAGAGGGCCATGGGTTTGGATATTGAATAGTGGATATTGACTTTAGCTGGTGTACACTTGAATAACTTACTGAATGTGCGTGTGCGCTTGCGTGCGCATGCCCAGCTCACCAGGGTCGAGTGACGGTGGTTCTGTTTGTGCTCGAAATGGAGTGGGTCCTCAGCACCGGCCAAGACAAGAACTTCACTTGGCACTGCTCAGAGAGTGGCCAGCAGCTGGGCGGGTACAGGACCACCGCCTGGGTCTCCGGACTGCAGTATCCTTCCAATGGGGAGCCAAGCCTGCCTCCTGTGGGCCAATCAGAAAGACTCAAGTCTGTTTCCGGCCGGACTACAATACATTTAACCAACCTCTTGTGGTGACTAGGTGATATTTGGCTTGTGCACAAGCAACCGAGCCGAGGTGCTGTCTTAAAACAATAATGCTGAGTACAGATAGAATAAAAGTGTCACAAGCCACGTGACAAGCCCTGGATGGGAAAAGAGCAGTCTGGAGTGTTGTGGAGTGTTGTGGAGTGTTGTGGAGTGTTGTGTGCGTTTGTCGAAAGTGACTAAGTAGAGTGCTTCTTGTGTGTGGGAAAGAGGGAGAGGGGGCGCACTAAGAGTGTCCGCCTCTCTCCCTCGGTGTGATCGTGATAGAGAGCAAGAGGGCGCCCTGAAAGAGGGTCCGCCTCTTGCCCTCGGTTTTATTTGTGTGATTGAAAGAGAACTCGCACTCGGGCAGTGGAGAGTGTTTCTGGGCAACAGCCCGAGAACTCTCACTGGAAGAGTGGAGAGTGTCTCGGGGCTGGTTGCCAGAAAACTCTCACTGTGGGGAGTGGCGAGTGTCTCTGTATGCGTGGGTTGGAGAACTCGGACTGCAAAGTTCGAGTGTCTCAATATGCATGGGTGGGAAGCACTTGAAAGGTCACTGGATATGTGTGTGCCTGGGAGGTTCCAGGGGAACTCCGGATGAAGAGGTGCGGTGTCCCGTAAGTTTTGATTATTTCAGCTTGTTATTTTAGTTCGTTGTTTTTACCCGAAAGCTTCGCGGCGAGTAGGGTGAAGATTTTGTGTTTGTGTTTGTGTTTGTGTTTGTGTTTGTGTTTGTGTTATGTTAACCTGCTACTCCCACTGTCTCTTCCCCATGTCTGGGGGGAGAGACAAGAAAAAAAATCCAGTCCATAGACCGACAAACTCCACTCCGTCTCCAGACTGCTCTGTTCCCATCCAGGGATTGTCACGTGGCGTGTGACAAAAAGGTTCCCCACTGATCCGCTCCCTAGGGATCGGGTAGGTACTTACAAGCCGTCTCTATGTAACAGGAGGTGCATGTAACTGAGAATGTGCACTTCTCCAAGATGCAGTATTTTCTGCATTTCCCTGTCCATTTATGGTTCCATTTCAGTTTTTTTCTCATGGGTCGTTCTACGCCCACTCATCAAGGCCTTCTTCCAAATATTTCCTGTCTGACGGGGGCCTAGCGGTTCACGCAGCGACATGATTGTGCATGCCACCATGTCTCAGCCGGCCCGAGGGGCCTCCGTGCATGGCCATTGATCACAAAATAATTATAAGTCATAAATCACACCCCCAAAGATAATCTTTTACAGTATGTGGCAGCGTGCCAAAGACTGAAGGACAGTCAGTAACTAGGAGCAAATTGCCCCTGCAAGATGGGAGAATTTATGGTTATTATCATAAACTGCAATACTGATAATGATAATAACCATCAAAATTATAATTCCAAATATGGAATTGATGACACCCCCTCCAATTCTTATTATCCCTGGCAATTTTGTATTGATATGTGTTTGTGTTGTGTTTATGCGATTTGTCCAGGTGTTTGTCATGCCAATAAGTTGAATTTGAATTTGGATTTGAATTCTTAACCAGACCTTCACAGGTTCGATGTTGAGACAAGGCATGCGTTCGTGGGCGACCACTCTGGCCAGGTGACCATTCTGAAACTGGAGCAGGACAGCTGCAGCTTAATCACCACCTTTAAAGGACACACAGGTAAATCAGATCAAGCCATCAACACCTAGAATGAGGTCGTAGAGCACAGAAGGAACACAGGAGCTGGCCATCTGTATATCTTATAAACCATCTTATATAACTGCTGATTCTATTGACTAACCAGATGACCAGCTCCTGTATTTCTGTTGATCTTCACTTCCTTGGTCTAGTTTCCACTGCTATATTACTTTACAAATATTCATGAAGAGGTGTGTCCAAGGACAGGACATCCATTGCCCACTGGTGTTGTCCTTGGCCACGAGATGCATCACATTGGAACAATTCAGACTCAATGGTAGTGCGTGTGTGTGCGTGCGTGCTAGTGTGCGTGTTTGTATGTGCGTGTATGTGTTCGTGTTATAATGCGTAGTATAATGGTTAGGGAACTGTACTTGTAATGCAAAGACACTGCCATTGTACCCTTGAGCAAGGTACTTAACCCGCTTCAGTAAATATCCATACAATGGATTGTATGTAAAGACATGTAAGCTGTGTAAGTCGCTGTGGGAAAGTGGCTGCTAAAATGGCTATAATGTAATGTGTGTGTGTCCGTGCGTGCGTGCGTGCGTGCGTGCACGCGTGTGTGTGTGCGCGTGTGTGCTTGTTCTGTTCTGTCTTGTCTGCAGGCAGTGTGACGGCCCTCTGCTGGGACCCTGTCCAGAGGGTCCTCTTTTCCGGGAGCTCGGACCACTCCATCATCATGTGGGACATCGGGGGCCGGAAGGGCACTGCCATCGAGCTGCAGGGGCACAAGTACGAACCGAGGGGGGGCCTGGGTCAAGTAATTATGTGAAATACTTTAACCCCTTTGAAACCAGTAAAATTCCTGCAAATTACTGACCGTTTGGAAAAGGAATCTCAATTTTCACCAGTAGTCAGACTAACTTTTGGTTAGTAAATATGCTTTGTTGGAAATTTCTCAGGGATCGGCACAGACAAGACTATAAACATTGGTGTGTATGTGTGTATGTGTGTATGTGTGTGTGTGTGTGTGTGTGTGTGTGTGTGTGTGTGTGTGTGTGTGGTATTTGTATAGCGCTTTTCACAAGTGCATTGGCACAAAACGCTTAACAAAAGGGAACTCAGGCCTAGACCCTCCCAAAAGCAAGCCTAAGGTGACAGTGGCAAGGAAAAACTCCCTTGATAGGGAGAAACCTTGGAAGGAACCAGACTAAAAGGGGGGGAGCCCATCCTCTTCTGGCCGGCACAGGTGTCCAAAAAAGACTGTGTCATGGTCAGTCCAAAGGTGACGCAGGGCTGGCTGACTTTGCGCCTGCGAGTTAGGTAGTCAGTGTGGGGGGGAGGCTAAACCATGTGAAGGGGGTCCAGATACAGGGGCTGGGGTAGGCGTGGGAGGACCGGTCTGGAATTAGTTCATGGTTGAGGGTTGATGGGGGCAGCTCACACTTCTCACAGGATCTAGGGCTCGGGGGCAGGTGCCCCCAAGTCAGAGGCAGAGAAGAGAACATGGAGTCAGAACAAAGCAGTGCTATATCCAGTAGCATTATGTGAGAGCAGGGGAGCACAAGCATAGGAAATATACAGATAGCCCCGACAGGTGTAAGCTATAGCAGCATACCTATTAGGAGAGGGACAGAACACACACAGCCATGAGGGAGTTCCAAACCATTCACACCCGATCAAGGAAAACCAGCCTAACAGTGGTGGTGACACATTGAGGACCACCAGCTGTGATTTTCAAAATTCTAGGGAGTAATAGATAGCTGGCTTCTTGTGAACAAAGTGGTTGTGTCGGCTTATAAGGAACAATCATTTAATTTCAGATATATAGGTGCAAGAACATACACTGCTTTAAAAGTTAGCAGCAGTACTTTATAATCAGCCCGATATTTAACAGGAAGCCAATGTAGTGATGCTAACACAGGAGTAATGTGCTCGTATTTCTTAGATTTAGTCAAAATACATGCCGCTGTATTCTGTACTAGTTGAAGACTCTTAAGAGAGCTACTAGAGCAGCCAGATAGTAAGGCATTACAATAGTCTACCCTCGATGCGACAAAAGCATGCATCAACGTTTTTTCATCCTCTGGGGGCAATGTTTCTTAGGTGAAAGAAAGCCACTCTGGAAGTGTTTTTAATATGAGCATCAAATGTAAGATCCTGATCAATAATAAAACCAAGGTTCTTGGAGGGGATGATATTGTCTACACAGAAGGACTTATTCCTTAATTTTTTGGGGCCCAAGACCATCTGTTTTCGGGCGCTGCTCGTGTGGCGACCACCTGGTTTGGCATAGTTCTTGTTGTTGTTGGTGTTACGGCGTTTTACTGTCTTCTTAAAGTGTTTTGTGTCTTTTTACAGTGCACCCGGAAAGTATTCATATCGCTTCACTTTTTCCACATTTTGTTATGTTACAGCCTTATTCCAAAATGGAATTCAAAAATTCTACACACAATACCCCATAATGACAAAGTGAAAAACGTTTTTTAGATATTTTTGCAAATGTATTAAAAATAAAAAACGAAAATATCACATGTACATAAGTATTCACTCATGTACATAAGGTGCATCCTGTTTCCACTGATCATCCACTTGATTGGAGTCCACCTGTGGTAAATTCAATTGATTGGACATGGTTTGGAAAGGCACACACCTGTCTATATAAGGTCCCACAGTTGACAGTGCATGTCAGAGCACAAACCAAGCCATGAAGTCAAAGGAATTGTCTGTAGACCTCCGAGACAGGATTGTATCGAGGCACAGATCTGGGGAAGGGTACAGAAAAATATCTGCAGCATTGAAGGTCCCAACGAGCACAGTGGTCTCCATCATTCGTAAATGGAAGAAGTTTGGAACCACCAGGACTCTTCCTAGAGCTGGCCGCCTGGCCAAACTGAGCAATCATGGGAGAAGGGCCTTGGTCAGGGAGGTGACCAAGAACCCGATGGTCACTCAGACAGAACTCTAGCGTTCCTCTGTGGAGATGGGAGAACCTTCCAGAAGGACAACCATCTCTGCAGCACTCCACCAGTCAGACCTTTATGGTAGAGTGGCCAGACGGAAGCCACTCCTCAGTAAAAGGCACATGACAGCCCGCTTGGTTTGCCAAAAGGCACTAAAGGACTCTCAGACCATGAGAAACAAAATTCTCTGGTCTGATGAAACCAAGATTGAACTCTTTGGCCTGAATGCCAAGCGTCATGTCTGGAGGAAACCAGGCACCGCTCATCACCTGGCCAATACCATCCCTACAGTGAAGCATGGTGGTGGCAGCATCATGCTGTGGGGATGTTTTTCAGCGTCAGGAACTGGGAGACTAGTCAGGATCGAGGGAAAGATTAATGCAGCAATGTACAGAGAGATCCTTGATGAAAACCTGCTCCAGAGTGCTATGGACCTCAGACTGGGGCAAAGGTTCACCTTCCAACAGGACAACGACCCTAAGCACACAGCCAAGATAACAAAGGAGTGGCTTCGGGACAAGTCTGTCAGAGCCCAGACTTGAACCCGATCGAACATCTCTGGAAAGACCTGAAAATAGCTGTGCACCGACGCTCCCCATCCAACCTGATGGAGCTTGAGAGGATCTGCAAAGAAGAATGGGATAAACTGCCCAAAAATAGGTGTGCCAAGCTTGTAGCATCATACTCAAGAAGACTTCAGGCTGTAATTGCTGCGAAAGGTGCTTCAACAAAATATTGAGTAAGGGATGTGAATACATATGCACATGTGATATTTCAGTGTTTTGTTTTTAATAAATGTGCAAAAATGTCAAAAAAACTTTTTTCACTTTGCCATTATGGGGTATTGTGTGTAGAATTTTTAGAAAAATAATAATTTAATCAATTTTGGAATAAGGCTGTAACATAACAAAATGAAAAAAGTGAAGCGATATGAATACTATGAATTAGGTTGTGGGTTCAATCCCCACTGGGGCCACATATACTGAAAATGTATGCATTTACTACTGTAAGTCACTTTGGATAAAAGCGTCTGCTAAATGGCGTATATTATTAATACTTTCTGGATGTACTGTATGTCTGTTCTTTTAACGTGACCGAACACACACTGCTGCTGTTGGACTTTTATTCTTTTTATCATCTTTTACACACTATTGGCTCGCATGTACTAGAGACATGGACAGACACAATCTATTTTTGATTTTATGCTGTTTATCACTTGGATTATGTGCTACCTTTGGCTGGGAAGCTAAGGACAATCTATCCGGTGGCGGCCAACAGTTTAGCTACTCGAGGGAATTTCTGTTGAACCTGCAAGGTGACCTGACCGTGTGGATGTATGGAATACCCTGTCAGATCTACTCTCCAAAAACCCAAGCAGCGGGCAAGACGACATGCAACGGAGGAGATGGGGTAAGAAAGCCGGTCTCAGAACGAAACTCAAACGGGGAAATAAAAATAGACCGCTGCCCTCTGTCATCCTCAGCAATGTCCGCTCGCTATGAAATAAGGTAGACGAACTTCAAGCGAATGTTAACTACCTGCATGAATATAGGAATGCCTCCATCCTGAAGTTCACGGGAACATGGCTTGACAGTCGCACTGATGGTAATGCACTATTCATTGACGGTTTTGACACCCCGTTAAGACTCAACTCGGCTGTGTAAGCCTGACATAGAGCTCCTGGCTGTGTCCTTTTTACCTACAGAGAGAATTTCCCCAGCTATTTTTTTTACATTCTTGTTTACATTCATCCTAAAGCCAATGTGGACACTGCCTCTGAACACATAATGAACACTGTAAATAGGCTGGAGCTAATTTAACCTGATTCCCCCAAATTTATTTTGGGAGATTTTAACCACTGCTCCATGGAAAAATCACTGAAAAGATTCCAGCAATACATCACGTGTCACACGTTTTGACAAGGTCCTTGACAAATGCTATGGTTCAGTCCCAGATGCCTACAAATCTTTGCCCCTTCCTCCCCTTGGAACTGCTGACCATAATTACATTCTCCTTGCACCAGAATACAGACCAGTTGTACCGAGAAAGTGGTCAAGTCTATAAAAGAGTGGACTGAGCAAGGCATCGACATGCTAAGGGGGTGTTTTGAGTGTACAACCTGGGAAGTCTTTTTAAATACAGCCTACACTCTAGATCAGGGGTGGGCAATCTTACCCTGTGTGGGCCGGTGTGGGTGCAGGCTTTTGTTCCAGCCAAGCAGTAGCTCACCTGATTTGACTAATCAGCTAATCAAAGTCTTCAATCAGGGCTTTGATTAGTGGAATCAGGTGTGTCACTGTTCAGTTGGAACAAAAGCCTGCACCCACACCGGCCCACACAGGGTAAGATTGCCCACCCCTGCTCTAGATGAACAAGTCAGTTCTGTCTCCTCCTACATCTCCTTGTGTGTAGACAATATAATCTGCTCCAAAACAATCACCGTCTTCCCCAACAATAAACCATGGGTTACGAAAGACCTCATAACTATTCTAAAAAAATAAAAAAATAATAATAATAATTCACTGGATCTGCATTGGAGAAAATACTCTGTGAGAGACTCCAAACCTGTCTGTGTGGCTGAGAGTAGTGATGAATCCCTCCCCAATGATCTGAACTCCTTCTACGCAAGGTTTGAGAAAGACAACCATTCAGAAATGGCAGATACCATCATCATCAACGTCAACACAGTGGTGAGATGCCTGAAAAAGCCACTGGCCCAGATGATATTGGTGGACATACCCTGAAACACTGTGCTGAGCAGCTAGGAGGAGTATTCCAGCAGCTGTTTCAGAACTCTCTAGCTAATGCCACAGTCCCACAGGCATGGAAACACTCCACAATCATCCCCATTCCCAAGAAGAGCTGCCCCAAGGTCCTGAATGATCTCAGACCCATAGTCCTCACCTCCCTCATTATGAAGCCTTTTGCGAGAATCGTGAAGAGCTACATCACCAATGTCACAGCCGCACAGATGGACCCTCTGCGTATCGTGCTGAGATGGTGCCAAAATTTTCATACTGGACACCATCCATAAACACAGAGGTTCCAAAAACATCAGCTCGGCTCCTGTTCACGGACTTCTCATCTGCCTTCTACACCCTACAACCCCACATCCTGGTTGACAAACTTATGAACCGCTTCCACCTGGATCACCAGCTAATTCTGTGGATCATGGATTTCTCACCCTAAGAACACAGAAGGTGCTGGTCAACAACAAATACTCTGATCCTCGGCACACATCCATTGGTTCCCCCAAGGGCTGTGTCCTCTCACCTCTGCTGTTCATCTTGTATTCAGATGACTGCACATCGCCATTTGGTTAAGTTCATGGACGATACTGTGCTGCTCTCCCTGCTCAAGATCACGGGCCCGCCATCAGGGAGTTTGTGGAATGGTGTGACAGCTCCTGCTTGGAGCTGAACATCACCAAGACCAAGGAGATGTTTGTTGACTTCTCCAGGCACCAGGTGGGGAGGACCACAGCCATAATTCATGGGGAACCAGTGGATGTTGTACATCAGTACAAATACCTGGGCACTGCCTTTGATGACAAACTTCGATTCAAGATCAAGAAGTGCCAGCAGCATCAATACTTCCTGAGGAATACTCATTTGGGGTGAACAGAAACATCTTCACCACATTTTACAACTCCTTCATTGAAAGTATAATAACCTTCTAATTAATTTGCTGGTTCCATTCTCTCACAATCCAAAACAAGAAGCGCCTCCAGAGTACAGTGAACATCTGCTCTAAAATCATAGGCTATCCCCTCCGGTCTCTGACCTCACTTCATGACCAGCAAATGCCCCGGAAAGTCCACACCATCTTACAGGACCCTACCCATGTTCTTCACAGGGCCTTCGAATGGCTGCCCTCTGGCTGGCATCTGCGCTGCCTGCAGTGAGGACAAACAGGAGAAAGGCAACCTTCATGTGTGAGGCTGTATTGAACTCCAGTCTCCCCCCTGCCCCCTCCTTCTCCCTCTCCTAGGACTAACCCCCTCACCTATCATCCACCGCCAGCCACCCCCCTTACCCATCGGCCTGCCAGCCACCCACTCCCTTGCACAAAGCACTTTAAAGAACTCCTAATTTGTTTATTATTGCCGGGCTAAGTCACTTTCTGTTTGTCATGTATTGTCACTGCTATGTGGTCAATGTCTGTTTGTCATGTTCTGTCTTCATATGTCCTGTCTGTACCGTCCCTTTTTACTATACCTGCCTCAGGAATTGCCCCTCGGGGATAAATTAAGTTTTAAAAAAAATCATTTTTAAAAATCTTAATTCAAAAGCAGGAAGTTTACTGTCATCCAATTATTTATATCAGAGATGCAAGCCTCTAACTGAGTGAGTTGAAGTATTTCACCTGGTTTCATTGATATGCACAGCTGTGTATCATCTGCATAGCAATGAAAATTCACACTATGTTTACGAATAACATTACCAAGTGGTAACAAGTATAATGAGAACAGTAATGGTCCCAGCACTGAGCCTTGTGGAATACCATATTTGACCTGACAGTAGTCAGAGAACTCTTGATCTAATTGCACAAATTGAAACCTGTCTGATAGGCATGATTTAAACCATGAGAGTGCCCATCCATGCAAACCAACCAGGTTTTTCTAGCCTGTAAATTAGAATTTGGTGGTCAATAGTGTCAAAAGCAGCACTTATGTCAAGGAGCACTAGAATAGAAACACAACCAGAATCAGATGCTAACAGTAAGCCATTCACAGCTTTAACAAGTGCCATCTCAGTGCTATGGTTTGGTCTAAAACCTGATTGTAGTGTTTCATAAAGATTATTCATTTTTAGGAAAGCAGTTAATTGTTGAGCTACAGATTTCTCTGAAATTTTTGACAAAAAGGGAAGATTTGAAATGGGCCTATACTTCTGATTGCCTTCGTCAAGGCATATAGGGTCCTGGGTCTAGCCCTGAACATAAAGAAAACAGAGGTCCTACGTCAGCCTCCACCCAACCAGCCATCTACCTAGCCCATAATAAAAGTCGAAAATATTGCCCTTGAAAATGTAGATCACTTTCCCTACCTTGGCAGCCTTCTCTCCATGACAGTTAATATTGACTCAACCAACCACCTGAGCTGTGGGGTCTATGCGAGGTTAAGGAAAAGAGTCTTCGACCTACAGGCCCAAACAAAACTCCTGGTTTACAGCGATGTAGTCCTCCCCACTCTACTGTATGGAGCCGAATCATGGACCACATACAGTAGGCACCCGAAAGCCCTGGAACAACACCACCAAAGATCCTAATGAAAGATTCTGAGAATTAGCTGGGAGGACAGATACACTAACACCAGCGTCCTGGAGGAGGCTAACATGAACAGCATAACCACCACAATAATGCAGTACCAACTCAGATGGACAGGCTGTGTCATCTGGATGCCCAACTCACGCCTCCCCAAACAGATCCTGTATTCCCAGTTGAAGGAAGGTCAACGATGCAAATAAATGCTTCAAGGACAACCTCAAAACCAGCCTCAAGAAATTTAACATCAATTCCAGCAACTGGGAAGAAGTCACACTCAACAGACACACCTGGAGGAAATCCGTTCTAGAGGGAGCTGCACTACATGAAAAGGTCCTCTGCCATGCTGCAGAGGAAAAGCGGCAGCTTCGTAAGGAGAGACTGAACACCAGTAAGGCACAACCACCACTCACCCTTGCCCACACTGCACCAGAATATGTGGATCCCGGATCAGCCTCTACTGAGGAGGACAGTCATACTCGAGTGACTGCCGATGATGATGATGATGAATATTTGTGTGTGTGTGTGTGTGTGTGTGTGTGTGCTGGTAATGTGTCTGTGTCTCTCCTCTCAGTGAGAAAGTTCAGGGTCTGAGCTGTGCCCCTCACACTCGGCAGCTCATCTCCTGCAGCTCTGACGGTGGCATCGTCATCTGGAACATGGACGTCACACGGCAGGAGGTGAGGAGGGGAGGTGTGCGTGCACACACACACACACACACACACAGCTTAAAGGACCAATGTGTCCTATTACAGGAGTAACTGACCTCGAAGGAGGGCGAAAAGGATAGGGAAGAGGTCGAATTAGAGAGACGGATACAGAGAGAGACGATAACAAGGGAGGGTGAATGAGAGAGGAGAGAGGAGAATGAAGCCAGATTAATTACTGCAGGATATTAATTGGAAGTTCAGGGTTCGGCTCCTGGCTGGTTTGGCCATGGGTTGTGGTAAGTGGTACATTTAAGCTCAACAAGCTTTTACAAAGGTTCAGCACAAAGGTTCTGGCCGAAGCAGAACATTCTGGGATGCCTGCACTGTATCAGTGATTCCTGACCCTTGGCTGCCATAGTGTGTACAGCAGTGGCAAGAAATGTGTGTTTTTTGATGCAGCAGAGCGTTTGTGTGCTGCTGCTTCCTGTGTGCGTGCGTCAATAGGATTTTATATATATATAAAATAATATATACACTGCCTGGCCAAAAAAAAGCCACCACCTGGATTTAACTAAGCAAATACGTAAGAGCCTTCCATTGGATAATTACTGCAGTGATTAATATGTTTTAGCTGGCAACAAGTTATTTAACCCTAACTGATGCAGTGAGTAGCTTCTCATTTCTTAAACAACCATGTCGGAAGACATATCCTGTGGTCGTGGAAAATATCTGTTTCAGAAGGGTCAAATTATTGGCCTGCATCAAGCAAAGAAAACAACTAAGGAGGTTGCTGAAAATACTAAAATTGGGTTAAGAACTGTCCAACGCATTATTAAAACCTGGAAGGATAGTGGTGAACCATCATCTTCGAGGAAGAAATGTGATCGGAAAATAATTTTGAATGATCGTGATCGGCAATCACTTAAACGTTTGGTGAAATCATATCGTAAAAAATCAACAGTAGAACTCACGGCTATGTTTAATAGTGAAAGTAAGAGCATTTCCACACGCACAATGCAAAGGGAAGTCAAGGGATTGCGACTAAACAGCTGTGTAGCCTTAAGAAAACCACTTGTCAGTGAGGCTAATCGGAAAAAAAGGCTTCAATTTGCTAGGGAGTATAAAGATTGGACTCTGGAGCAATGGAAGAAGGTCATGTGGTCTGATGAGTCCAGATTTATCCTGTTCCAAAGTGATGCACCCATCATGCCTAGTGCCGACCGTACAAGCCTGTGGGGTCAGTGTTATGATCTGGGGTTGCTGCAGTTGGTCAGGTCTAGGTTCAGCAACGTTATGTGCCCAAAGAATGAGGTCAGCGGACTACCTGAATATACTGAATGACCAGGTTTTTCCATCAATGGATTTTTTCTTCCGTGATGGCACGGGCATATTCCAAGATGACAATGCCACGATTCATCAGGCTCAAATTGTGAAAGAGTGGTTCAGGGAGCATGAGACATCATTTTCACACATGGATTGGCCATCACAGAGTCCAGACCTTAACCCCATTGAGAATCTTTGGGATGAGCTGGAGAAGACTTTGCGCAGCGGTCCGACTCTCCCATCATCAATACAAGATCTTGGCGTAAAATGAATGCAACTCTGGACTGAAATAAATGTTGTGACATTGCAGAAGCTTATTGAAATGATGTCCTGGCGAATGCGTGCCGTAATCAAAGCTAAAGGCGGTCCAACAAAATATTAGAGTGTGTGACTTTTTTTGGGGATGGGCAGTGTATATACTGTGTATATATATATATATATATATATATATATAGTTTTGGTAGCTGTACATTGTTTTTAATAATTTGTTTCAGATTTTTTTCCAGTTTTTCTCCCAATTTAGTAGCCAATTACACCCTCTATTTATTTTGATTTACCCTCCCCCATGAGCCCGCTGATCGTGTCTACGAGGCAAGCTAATTCTCAGTGGACAGCGAACACCGCCTCCTTTGAGACGGAATTTGCCCACCCACGTTCTGGAGACACCCTTACGTGCTTCACGGCGAACTCGAGCCGGCTCAGACAGCCAAATGCCGCCCCCAATCAGGGCTAATGACCAGGGCCAGTCTGGTAGAGGCAGCACACATCGTATCGGACCAGCCAAAATATGGTGCGTTAGACTGTTACGCTATCCGCCGCCCTTTACTTTTTGGTTTGTAAAGTACTGCTGCGCTATGATTTTTAAAGGCAGATGTTTTTGGGCTCAATGCAGGGTTGGGGTTAATTCCTTTTCAATTTAATTGGCAAAAATCGACATAGAACATTGTGGGTATTTTTCAATTAATTAACTTGATTTAAATGCATTTCTTCACCCCAACCATCGCTGAATGTACCCACACACCCTGTAGACCCCTGAATGGCAGGACAGTGACTCGTGTCAGAGGTGCGAGCAGCCCTTCTTCTGGAACTTCAAACAGATGTGGGACAGCAAGAAAATCGGCCTGCGGCAGGTAGGCTCCACCTCCCCAGACCCAAGACCCAGCCCCTAGCAAACTGACCATGCCCACCAACATTATGGCTGGAATAAGTCAAATCAAATTTGTATAGCGCATTTCACAAAAACATTTAACACAATACGCTTTAGAGCAGACCCCGGGACTCCCCACCCACCCACCCACCCCCACAAAGCCAAGCCTAGATGGCAACAGTGGCAAGGGAAAAGCGCCGCCTCTGCTATGCAAATTAAAGTACATTTAATAAAATAAAACAGATTTAAGTGCTGAAGTACGCCTGCTTACACATCTCAACCAGCTTGTTTCCCCCCAGGCTCTGCAGTTTCCAGTCGCTGCGCTGGTTGTCATGGCGAGGCTGCACTTTTGCATGCCCTCTGCACATGCTTCTTCCTCTCCTTCTTTGGTTCTGTTTCGGTTGGTTTATCGCAAAGGATTCCCCCCCCCGCCCCCGCTCTAATGCACTAGCAGCGTGAACGTATAGTGCAACCGCCCTGAACTGACAAATGCACAAATGCACAAACAAAATGTACTGGTAAGCAACAAAGAACGAATGTAAATATAGCAGGCTATCAATGGGTTTAATCTTGTCTATTTGTGGTCATACATTAGCGAGTTAATGGCTACTGGAAACCAGCTTCCAATTTTACACTTCTGCATGATATAATGCATACCTGCAGTTCACTTATTATCCGCAAGGGGGCAGAAAAAGTGCAGTGTCTAATATCTGCACACTGACCAGTGACGAGTGTCCTATTGCAGTTGTTTTCAACCCTTTTGGGCCTCAGGACCCATGCTTACTGATGCCAGCTCAGTGGCGACCCAATATACGTTCTTGATGCTTTCGAACCACGGCTGCAGTAGGCAACTTGCATTCCAAGCGAATACTTAGACCATTACGCTACCCGAGGCCCCTTGAGCTGTGAATTCTGATCGCAGATCTGCAGTTATTTCACATTGAGACACAGCTCTTGTAACCAGCACTCGTTAATCAAAGTGCTGTCTGGCATGTTCTCAAAATGTAAATACTTTTTCAACTTGGGGGCTTGCCACCCATTCAGAACATGCCATGACCCATGTGTCACATGCCACGTGACAATCCCTGGATGGGAACAGAGCAGTCTAGAGACGGAGTGGAGTTTGCTGGTCTACGAACCGGATTTTAATTAAGTGGGAGAGCAGGTTAACATAAAACAAACACAAAATCTTCACCCTACTTGCCGCGAAGCTTTCGGGCAAAAACAATGAACTAAAATAACAAACTAAAATAATCCAAACTTAACGAAAGCCCCACCTCCTCCGAGGGGGGAATCCCCTTCCGGGGAAACACAGAACGAACACAGACAATCAGCGGCTTTCCACACCACCTTCATACATTCACATTAAACACCCATCAACACTCACCGGGACAGTGTAGAACTCTACTCACTGTCCCGACACACTCCCCACACACATCTCCGGTGACTTTTCAAGTGCTTCCCAAACCCATGCACACAGACACTCGAACTTTCCAGTCCGAGTTCTCTTTTACCCCAAACATACCGAGACCCTCGCCACTCCAGAGTTCTCTGTCAACCAGCCCGGAGACACTCTCCACTTTTTCAGTGAGAGTTCTCGGGCCGTTGTCCAGAGACACTCTCCACTGCCCGAGTGTGAGTTCTCCCCAAACACACCGAGACCCTCACCACTCCTCACAGTGAGAGTTCTCTGGGAACCAGCCCCAAGACACTCTCCACTCTTTCAGTGAGAGTTCTTGGGCTGTTGTCCAGAGACACTCTCCACTGCCCAAGTGCGAGTTCTCTTCCAATCACACCGAGGGCGAGAGGCGGACCCTCTTTCCCACACACACAGGAAGCACTCTACTCAGTCACTTTAGACAAACGCACACAGAACTTGACAAACTCAACAGACTCCACGTCCTCCGACACGGAAACCCCCTTGTGGGGCAACACACACGAACAACACTACGTCACACCTGACATTACACAATACGATACGTGTGCACGCGCACACTCATGTGAACAACAAGACCAACAACTCTCAATTCACACACATAATTGACAATCAACAACACGCACAAAGGGCAAGACTCACTGTCAATACGCACACATAATGACAAGACTGATTCCCCACTCGCCCCACCTGCTCTTAAATAGGCTTACTTTCTGCCTGGCTCAGGTGGGACTCGTAAGCAAATCACCCAATCACAATCACTCAACACCAAACAATTCACATTCTCACACACAAACCCAATTAGTCAATTGACTTCCACATCAATTGCTTGATTGACACCAATTAAATAATTTAATCAATTATGGCCTTTGGAGCAACCTTCTGGGCGACAGTTCACTCTCACACCCTGTGAGAGTGCCAAACCTGCCCCCGGAAAGTCTCCCTGCTCCAAAGGCATCCACAACATGTAAAAACACAGGCAACCATGCCACTCCCACGTGGCCGAGACCGACGCCCTCCACACCATGTTTTGGGTTGCGCCCCATCAGTTGAAATATCTTCCCTATAAATTCAGAGTGTCTTTAGGGATCATACGAGAGCCACGTAACAATCAAACCGGACCTAATTGCTTGCCACCTGCTGCCTCCATCCATGTATGTAGTTGTTGATTGAGGGGAGTTCCATGAAGTAGGCTGCAGCCTCAGTGTCACGTGTCTCCCTCTCCCCCAGCACCACTGCAGGAAGTGTGGGCAGGCTGTGTGCGGGAAGTGCTCCTCCAAGCGCTCCACCATTCCGCTCATGGGTTTCGAGTTTGAGGTTCGGGTGTGTGACAGCTGCCACGAGTCAATCACTGACGAAGAGTAAGTAACCCCTCTCTCTCTCTCTCTCTCTCTCTCTCTCTCTCTCTCTCTCTCTCTCTCTCTCTCTCTCTCTCTCTCTCTCTCTCTCTCTCTCTCTCTCTCTCTCTCTCTCTCTCTCTCTCTCTCTCTCTCTCTCTCTCTCTCTCTCAGTGAGAACGAGCGGTATACATGATCCCCCACACTTGAAATATACACCAGACTTGGGTCAATTACTTTATTTGAAACACTTTAGACACCAGTAATATTCCTGCAGATTACTGACAGTCTTAAGAACCCTCTATTTTTTGCTATTTTTTGCTAATAAAAAAGTAGGACCATTCGCACATCCAAAAAATTAGATGACTTCAGGTGTGAAAGGATATGTAATTCAATTGTGAGAAAAAGTTCCACGCAACACTGAATAACTTGAACATATTTAAATCATTAAGCTTTGTCAGAGCGTAGGGAAATGCTCTGGTGAAGGTCTGTGGACTGAAAGCGTAGCGATTTAAATCATTGTGACGTTTTTTCAAGTTATTCAGTGTCACGTTTCGCCTAATAACATGTTTTGTTGGAAATCTCTAGGAGTGTTTTGTGGCATCTAAAGAGTTAAAGGCATTTCAAATACATATTTGACCCAGGTCTGCTATTATACACACACATATTACTATTTTACAGTTGACAGGTGGTTGGTTCCGAATACATAGAGCTTTAGAATTTGGGGCCCTACGGACAGATATTTTTACATGTGCAATGGTTTTCAATGTTTGGGAGGTGGGCTCTATCCGGTGCCACACGGCCAAGACGTTTGCAATGGGGTATGGCAAGAGCGGCGTCCGCTGAAAGATTTTCAGCCTTCGTCATATGACAGCATGGTGCAACCAACCCCTGAGGTAGGCAGGCTTTCTCTATAGAAGAAAAATAAAGTCACTGTAGCTAGCCAGCATGTTCCTACCCTCCCTGACACCCACTCACACAGAGGCACATTTTAGGCATTTAGCAGATGCTCTTATCCAGAGCGACTCACACAGTTTTACATTTGTTTACATACAATCTGTACAGCAATCAATTTGTACAGCTGGATATTTACTGAGGCAGATTTTACCCCAGGTTTTATTGAAGCAATTCCAGTTAAGTGCCTTGCTGGGCATCGAACATGCAACCTTGTGAGTTACATGCCCAGTTCCCTAACCGTTATACTACACTGCCAGTGCAAGGAAAATTTGCCATGTCCCCTTTGTCCTGCCTGTAACATTGTCGTGTCTCCAGAGGTGTTGGGTGAGAGAACTACGCCCCGTAGGGCAGGTTGTCAGTTTCCCAGGGCTCTCTACTCCTACGGCTGTGACACTGTGGCTGTGATACGGCGCAATGCGATACAGCCCGTTCTCGACCATGAGGTCGCCATGGCAGCCATTATGAGGTCGCCACGCAAGCGATTGTGAGTTTGCCATTGCAGAGTTTGTGTTGTGACCTCCCGCGCCTGTCTATGTTGCAGCCGTGCTCCCACAGCGACGTTCCACGACAGCAAGCATGGCATTGTGCATATGCACTTCGAGCCCACCAGGGGCTGGCTGCTGACCTCCGGAACTGACAAGGTCATTAAGGTGAGACCTCCCCACATGTCGACAGCAGGAACCATGTGTGGTGGAATAAAGTGTGAGGGATTCCTGGGAAGAAACCCAACTTTATGCTTTGTAATCATGTCAATGTCAAGTTTTTATTCTGTTACAGAAAGCCTGTTGCACTAACGCACTTGCATTTTCAGTTATTACTTGAAAATGGCGCTTGATAATGATGTTGATATTGAGTTACAGAGCATCTGTAGTGGGCCCTGTTGTTCCTGAAGTCCCCTCTGTTTGGGCTCCTCTCTGTCTCCACAGCTATGGGACATGGCTCCAGTGGTGTCCTGATGACCCCTATTGCTATGGGCAACACCAGAGCCTCACACATTGGGGGCGGAGCCCAGGGACAAATGCATTGTTTACCTCTTATCCTGAGGAAATAAACACTGCTGCAAGAACGATCCCGGAGTCCTGCCCTGCCCTGCCCTGCCCTGCCCTGCCCTGCCCTGCCCTGCCCTGCCCTGCCCTGCCCTGCCCCATCCCGTCCCGTCCAACCAGCATTGGAGCATCGCCTGTTACCCTCCTCCTCAAACCATTTGGGACCATTTGAGGAACCTTCGTTTTCTACCAACATGGAGGGGAGAAAACAAAATGATTCCATCTCCATGGTAACTGATTGATTGTGGGAAGGAGAGACATGGGGTGAATGGAGTGGCCACCCTCTGGTATCTCTCTCTCTCTCTCTCTCTCTCTCTCTCTCTCTCTCTCTCTCTCTCTCTCTCTCTCTCTCTCTCTCTCTCTCCTCTCTCTCTCCCTCTCCCTCTCCCTCTCCCTCTCTTCCTCTCAGCGAAGTAGCCAACACCATCTGATTGCTGTAAAAGAGAGCATAATTTATTCATTTTACTCCCGCGCTCAGACTCTTAAAGAGGATTTAAATCCCCTAGACGAGGCATCCAATGAAACTACTGACTATGAAGTTACACTGTCTCCCCTCATGCCCCCACCGTTCCTCGCATTCACTTAATTAATGGTGTTGAAGTGGTGGGGGGCGGTCCATGAAGATTAACATTTCCTGTTATTGTCCCCGTTCTTGACCTCACAAAGTGAGAGATACTAAGCTCAGCAGAATGTGAGATCAACATTTTATTGTAAATAAGAGATGTTTTCATAAAAAATTAAAATTAAATGCACAAAATTTGGTGTTTATATTAAGTGAGAAGATGCTAACCAGGACTGGGAAACTGAGTGTCCTTGCGGTATCATTGCATTTTTAAACATTATTAAGTGCAATCTAATTTTTGTAGTCTGTCACAGCCATTTGCAATATCACACTCAAGTGGCTCACAACGGTCAGGTTATAATCAACGGTCTACTTTTTTTGGTAAGTGCACATCCTACTAGTGTGCTTGAGTTGATTAGTGCCTGACGGTTAGTATTTGGCATGAAGAAACATTCCGTTTTGTACATAATGTGATAATGTGAACAAAAATGTGGTTTTAATTTTTAGTTGGGTTGAATCCTGTTTTTTTGGCGGTTCCTCTTGTTTTTGCTGCCTAAAGATATTGGATTTTATGGAATTAGTTTATTTTTTCAGTGTGTTTTCCATGGAACTTCAGGAATAATAAAACGTTCATATCAGAGGTTTCTTGAATGGTGGGGGTTGGGGGAAGTTTGCCCTGGATGGCATTTTCTTATTCCATGAACATTTATCCACACCTAAATGTCCAGCTGTGTAAATGGAAGGTACGTAAAAATGTACGCTGCGCAAGCTGCCCTGCATAAGGTCGTCCGCAATGTTAATGCAGTGTTGCATTGATAACAATGGAACACTCCATAAACCATAGAGGCAGATGAGTACCACACATTTATCACATTAGACACTGATGTCTGAACACTGCACATTACCTGAGTCCAGGTGTTCATTTTATTTATTTATTCATTTATTATTTTAACCATTTATTATTCCAGTCGCTGTGTCGGAGGAGTGCACTTGCCCTGCGCCAGCTGGTGCAGGCAGACCACAGGCGCCCGATCGATTGGAGGGAGTCGCCTGTGAGCGACGAGATGTGGACGACCAGGCCTAGTGAAACCCTCCCTCCCTGGCCCCGATGCCATGGCCAAATACATGCCACTTTTGCCAGGCTACTGCCACCCACAGTTGCCGCTGGCATGCTCCAGATACGATACCAGGATTAGATGCCCTACCACTACAATTAAAAATAGTGTTTTAGCTTGATGAGGATAGCAGGGACCCAGCAGCCCCTGCAGTCAGGGCCTTTGGTAGAAAAGCTTGTGTGGTTCTCTGTAGGGGTTGGGGGTCTGTTTACATCTTGCTGTTAGACCCCCCCCCAAGAGGAAAGCAAGACCGGGTCAGCATAACATAACTTGAGGCCAGAAGGGTACTCCCCCACTGACGTTTAATCACAACAGCCTGGAACGATGTGTTCCCTCGTGTCCTGTCCTGCCCTGGAACAACATTCCAAAAAGGTAGCCTCTCTCTGGGAAAATCTATGAGCTGGCTGGCTGGAACACATTTGGGTTCTGAATCGCTGGCTGTTAATGAATAAAAAGAATTTACATCGTCGGAACTGAATCCAGTAGCCTTAACAGTCAAATGCCCTTGTTTGAAGTTCAGCACTCTGAATACAGAACACAAGTGGTATGTGTTAAAGCCCCTCACTTATCCTACATGTAAAATATATATATTTGATTTAATATAATAATTACTACACAGGACACCAATTATCAATTAAATCACCGAATTCATTGATAGGCTGAGCCATCTGGTAGAGCAACCTTCATCAAAATATACAACTCACAATTAAATTAAAATGAACAGCTGGTTTATTAAGTTGCAACAGTTAGACAAAATATTCAACGTCCAATCTACAGACGTAGGTTCAACTACCTTAACAAATACTAAATCCTAGACATCAAATTGACATGTAACAATCACAAAAGAGATTAACTGAAGAAAATGATACCAAACCAAACTTGTCTCAAAATATGCAAAACACATGCAGCCGAGGTGTGAGCTGGACCCAGATCTTCCAAGAGAACAGGAAAGAAAACTTGTAGAATTACACCAAAATCTCCCTCGAGCCACCAACAGGTCACAGTTTGTGTTGGGGTGGGGGGTGGCTCACTCCCTTAGCCCATCATTTACGATTTGGGGGAAGGTCCAGCAAAAGCCATGTTCAGACCCCCTTTTTATATTTTTATTTTGGGTCACTTACTACGACAAGATATCTTTGCAATTGATCGCCATTGATATGCTCCTCTCATGTTGAGAATCGTGGCGATATCTAACATCACTAGGGCCTGGGGAAGCTAGCTTCATTTATACAAAGATGTTGGTTGAGCTGATATTTGGAGAGGCATAATATGCTCAAGAGCATTGCTACCAAATGACAAGGCAAATCATACCATGTTAACCCACGCTTGGACCTGGTGGGCCATAATTATTTTCTCCATGATCCATAATTTCCAGCTCATAGGTAGAAGTTGTGGTGTGTAATGTAAAGCTACATACCCAAGTGCCCTGGCCTAATTCATGGAGCAGTAAACTCCAATGAAGGCCCCACTCTGTCTGCCCTAAAAGGCACCCCCCTGACAACATGTAGCTGTAGCTATAACAATCAAACAAAAAAACATGGTGCATGGTGCATATCTACTAATTAATATTTATAAGCAATAACCTTCACAGGAACTCTTCAGGTCACACAAGGCAGGGACATAACATTCAACATAAATCCATCCTAAGTGGAACGAGAGGCTAAAAATGTAGGCCAAGCTTTTGAGTTTTGATTTAAAGACCAAAACAGTTTCTGCTTCCTTTGTGATCTGAGGAAGGTCAATTTCTCAGTATAGAGGTCCATGATAAAAGTCACGCGAATAAATCTATGCATCGTCTGGAATCCCAGAAACTAGAAAGTGAGTTTCATACTCATTGTAAACTGCTCTTTACAAACTGGAAACTTCCCAACTGCATTAAAGACTGCCTTAGTGAAACATCTCTTAAAGAAAAATAGCTTAGATTCCTCAGTTCTCAGCAACTTTAGACCTATTTTAAACCTTCCTTTCCTAAGTAAAATTCTTGAAAAAGTGTTTTTTAAACAACTAAATGACCTTCTTTGCAGTAATGTTGTTCTTGAAAAATTTCAGTCAGGTTTCTGTGCAAACCACAGCAGAGAGACTGCGTTAGTTAAGGTGGTAAATGACCTGAGACTCAGTATAGACTGTAATAATATCTCTGTCCTTGTCTTATTAGACCTAAGTGCAGCATCTGGTACTGTGGACCATACAATTCTTTGACATCGTCTTGAAAATTGCGTTGACCTTTCTGGTATGGTACTACAATGGTTTTGGACTTATCTGATGGGTAGAAAATGTTTTGTTGCATTAGGAGACTATGCCTCAGAGAAAGCAGACATTACATGTGGAGTACCACAAGGCTCAGTTCTCGGCCCTTTGCTCTTCTCTTTATACATGCTCCCTCTTGGCAGAATCATCAGGAAACATGGTATTGATTTCCACAGTTATGCTGATGATACACAACTTTATATCTCTGTTTCAGCCGAGGATGTAAGCTCAATCAATGCTCTAGATGAATATATGACTGAGATAAAACTATGGATGGCACAGAATTTTCAACAACTAAACCAAGAAAAAACAGAAGTCATAGTCATTGGAGCGAAGGCCCAGAGAGAAAAACTATCTAAAAACCTAGAGTCACTGTTTGTGAACATCAAACTGAAGTAAAGAACCTAGGTGTTACTCTAGATGCTGATTTGAGCTTTCAGCCTCATATTAAGAATGTGACCAAAGCTGCTTTTTGTCATCTTAGAAACATTGCCAAGGTATGGTCTCACACAGGCAGATGCAGAAAGGCTGATGCTTGCTTTTATTATGAGCAGACTAGAATACTCACTTTGGTGGTCTTCCCAAAAAAAACATTGATCAGCTGCAACTTGTTCAGAACGCAGCAGCACAGGTTTTAACTAGAACCAAGAAAAGAGCACACATTACACCAATACTGAAGTCATTGGACTGGCTGCCTCTGAGTTTTAGAATTGATTTTAAGATGAAGGCTCTCTCAGATCAGCAGATGCTGGTTTTCTTGTTGTTCCCAAAGTACATCATAAATAAAGTGGGGAGGCTTCCTTTTGTTTTTATGGACCTAGATTGTGGAATTTCCTACCCAAGCAGATCAGAGAGGCTCCATCTATTGAACATTTAAAAAAGCAACTAAAAGCACATCTTTTTATGTGTGCTTTTAATTGACTTTTGTTTTGTATTATTATTATAATATATTCTTCTGGCTGGCCGATATCGACGACCCATGCATCATCATCCTGGACTTGATGACGCGATGGAATGCATGCGTGGATGTCCCTCAAGCGGCGCTCCGGTTTGGAGACCAGGCCGTAGCCTTCCAGTCCGACCGCCGTCAGAAGCAAGCCCATCGCTGAAATGGCTCGGGCTGTCCACGACTTATGGCAACGCCGCAGCGATGGTTTGGACCCCTCACAGCAGCAACAGCTGCAGCAGCTGCTCCGGGAGTGCGCCGACAGCTTCGCCGCCAGGGATGAGGACTGCAAGCCCACGGGGCTGGTCCAACACAGCATAGACACTGGCTCTGCCCCGCCCATTCGCTTGCGCCCCTATCGGCTCGCCCTCGCTAAGCGCCAGGCTGCTGAGGAGCAGATCCGGAACATGGCAGCCGCTGGGGTCATCGAGCCGTCGGAGAGCCCCTGGGCGGCCCCCGCTGTCCTTGTGGGAAAAAAAAGGACGACAGCTGGTGCTTCTGTGTGGACTACCGACGCCTGAATGCGGTGACAAGGAAGGACTCCTACCCGCTGCCGTGCATCGACGACGCGTTGGACCACATCAGCGGTTCCAGATGGTTCAGCTCACTCGACCTGCGGAGCGGCTACTGGCAAGTAGAGCTGGCTCCAGACGTCCGGGCCAAAACCGCCTTCACTATCGGGCAGGGGCTATGGCAATTCTGTGTTATGCCGTTTGGACTCTGCAACGCGCCGGCCACCTTCGAGCGGCTTGAAGTCTTTGCCGCCATCCTCCAAGCCGGGCTGCGCCTAAACCCGAAGAAATGCTAGTTGTTCCGGAGGGAAATCGCATTCCTGGGGCACGTAGTGAGCGCTGATGGCATAGCTACCAACCCAGATAAGATCGCTGCTGTCTGTGACTGGGCGCCCCCCACCAACGTCAGCGACCTGCGAAGCTTCCTGGACCTTGCCTCCTACTACCGCAGGTACGTGCAGGACTTCGCCACCATCGCCAGGCCGATTCACCGCCTGACCGGCCGCGGCCAACCGTACGTCTGGGATGACCCCTGCGCCCAGGCTTTTAACATCCTTCAAACCGCCCTCATCACGGAGCCGGTGCTGGCGTACCCTGACGCAAACCGGCCATTCATCCTCGACATGGATGCCAGCAATGTGGGCGTCGGGGCAGTCCTATCCCAGCAAAGCGACAACGGAGAACAGGTGATCGCATATTACAGCCGCGCTTTGAATAAAGCGGAGTGGAATTACTGCGTCACACGCTGGGAGATCTTTGCCGTCGTTTCGGCTCTGCGGCACCGCCCGGGGCGACAACACGGCAACGCGGATGCCCTGTTGCGGCGGCCATGCACAGCAGCAGGCTGCGAGCACTGCCCCCGGCAAGAGGCACGGGCCCAGTTGGCCCCGACGGTGGCCACCCTGCGAACCGTCAACGGGGAGGCCAGTTGCCTTCCCCTCTCTCCAGCCCAGGTCCAGGAGGAGCAGGAGCGTGACGCGGCGCTCATCCATGTGCGGAGTTGGTACCGTTCTACATCGGCGGTGGCGGGCCCCTGGCCAAGGGGCCGACCTGTTGCAGTTGCAGTTGCCGGCATATGATTTATGAGTCTGTACTTGGCTGAACTAGGCCTGGAGACACCTGCGCTTGGAAAGCCTGGAGGCAAGCCCAACGACCTCAGGCCAGTGGTCTTTTATGACTCTGTCTTGATTTACGATGACACGCAATAAGTGGAGGTGGGTTGGCATAATCGAATAGCATTGTTGTGATCCATTCATGCGCAAAGTGTTATCAAGGCCTTGTTTGCAGGTGTAGTGCGCAAACAGGTCAGTGGTAGGTCAGTATAAGTGATAGTGATAGATCAAAAAATAAATAATGGTGTCTTAAAGGGGCTGAAATAGGATTTTTGGGGAATTCAGCCAAAATGGGAGTGGGAACCTCATGGGACATCATAGGAAGGAGTATTGAACCTTGTGAGGAGGGGTTTCAAGATAGGATAAAAGGCGAAGCCCCAGAGAAGATAGTTCAGTACCTGCTTCGCGAGCCAGCCCGGCCGGCTCTTTGAATGTAACTATTGCTTATATTCAAATAAATCTTATTACAACAGACTCTGAAGATTGTTTTACTTTGAAGAAAGACTACTTTATTTTGAAGAAGTATCCAGTGCGGTGGGATCTCTCGATCCAACTGGCCCAGACCGGGTTCAGATTCTCCCTCAACTCACGGAGCCATTCTGGACACACACTGACAGTTAATGTCAATGAAATAAAAAGTGTTATACATGATGTGTGTGAGAATTAATAAGCAAGCTTTATATTACACCTGGCATCGAATTGAATAAGTACACTGGTGTAACGTTAGAGAAAGTTCATTCTTTTATTTTACTGATGATTAGCACAGCCACAAAATCAATCAATCAATCAATCTTTATTTTTGTATAGCGCCATTTACAAACAGGTTGTCACACAGCGCTTCACAATTGGCATTTTCCAGAATGAATCAAAAAAACAGAAAACCATTGGAGCCAATGTGGGAGACTGGAAAATTATTCCCTGACCCCTTAAAAGGCGGTCGAGATGAACTCCTGGAAAATGGTGGGATACAGAGAAAAACAACACAAATAGTCCTTGAGGCTCATGTGGCTTAACAGACCACCGGAAGGGCATTCTAAGTGTAGGAGTGGGGTGGACCTCATCCCTCCAGATACCAGGGCAGGGCGGGGATGGAACCAGCAGCTAGGGTCTGGGCCAGCGGCATCCGGCTAACACATGGCAGGGGTGGGGGTTGACTCTGGGGCAGGTGAGCTCCGGGCAGGTGCCACGAAGCCGGGAGAAAAGAGGAAAGGTGCAATTATGACTATGATAAATATCACACCGGATCAGGGGAAAGAGTAGTGATAACACTTTTGCACCAGCAGAAGTAATCTAGGGCAGCATAACTAATTAGGTGAGTGGCACAGGGAGCACGCAGCCATGAGGGCACTCAGAGACCATCCCACCACATCATCAGCAGTCCTGATAGGGCGGATCATCACTTATGATTGGTGACAGTAAGGATAGCTCATTGCACCAGAAGGCTCTATTGCTACGCCCCTCCACATCTGCACCTAATGACTATAAGAGAGACTAAAGAGATGTGTTTTTAACCTAGACTTGAAAATTGAGACCGTGTCTGACTCCTTCACAGAGATGGGTAGACTGTTACACAGTAAAGGAGCTCTATAGGAGAAAGCTCTGCCACCTGCTGTATTTTTTGATATTCTAGGGACTACCAAGTTGCCTGCATCTTGTGAGCGAAGTGAACGTGGGCGATTGTACGGATGAAGTAGATCCGTCAAGTAAGAGGGTGCAAGTCCATGCAACACCTTATAAGTTAAGAGGGAGTACCTTATAGTCTACACGATAGATAGATAGATAGATAGATTGTTTATTGTCCTTTTCAGGAAATTTGTTGCCAGTCTGTACAGAGAAAGCCTCACATAAATTACATAAATTACATAAATACAAATATACACACCACTATTACATACATACATTAAATATGTGCCCACATGGGTACATCCACATTTATAGTTTATAGGAAGCCAGTGAAGTGACGCTAACACAGGACTAATGTGCTCATATTTCTTTGTTCTAGTCAGGATCCTTGCAGCAGCATTCTGTACGAGTTGTAGGCTCCTGAGTGAGGTATTGGAACAGCCAGACAGTAATGCATTGCAATAATCTAATCTAGATGTAACAAAGGCATGTACCAATTTTTCTGCATCTATTAATGACAGGAAGCCCCTAATTTTGGCAATATTCCTCAAGTGAAAAAAGGCTACTCTGGAAATGTTTTTGATGTGACTATCAAATGAGAGACCAGGATCTATAGTAACACCAAGGTCTTTTACCACCAAATTTACCACCACCATCCAGATTAAGAAATAAATCAGATAACCCTCTTCTGAGGTTTTTGGGCCCCAAGACCAACATCTCTGTTTTATCAGTATTCAACAATAGAAAATTATCTGACATCCAGTCTTTTATGTCTTTAAAGCAGGCCTCAACTGTTCGAATTGTCCTTCACCAGGTTTCATTGATAGGTATAATTGTGTGTCATCTGCGTAGCAGTGAAAATGTACGCCATGTTTACGAATGACATCACCAAGTGGCAACATGTAAAGGGAGAACAATAATGGCCCCAAAACAGAACCTTGAGGGACACCATATTCCACCTTGATGAGAGCAGAGGGCTCATCATTTAACTGCACAAATTGATACCTATCTGATAGGTAGGATTTAAACCAGGAGAGTGCCTGTCCACGCAGTCCAACTAGGTTTTCAAGTCTGCTCAGAAGAGTTTGGTGGTCTATTGTGTCAAACGCAGCACTTAAGTCCAAAAGCACAAGAATAGAGACACATCCACGGTCAGCTGATGTCAGTAAGTCATTGACAACTTTAATAAGAGCAGTCTCAGTGCTATAGTGTTGCCTAAATCCTGACTGAAAAGATGTCATTTGATGTCAGGAACGAAGTCAGTCTCTGAGCTACAGCTTTCTCTAGAATTGTTTAGAGAAAAGAAAGATTAGAAATTGGTCTGTAGTTACTGAGATTTTCTGGGTCAAGGTTTGGTTTCTTTAAAAGTGGCTTAATTACTGCCACTTTTTGAGAATTTGGCATATAGCCTGATGAAAGAGACAGATTAATAATGTCTAGCATGGATTGCCCCATAACAGGAAGAAGTTATTTAACAAGTTTTGTTGGGATTGGGTCTAATTAGCAAGTAGATGGTTTGGAGGACATAACCAATTTAGAAAATTCAGTCCACTCCAGATCGCTAAAAAACTCAAGAGTAGCCATAGGACCCCTGTCCTGGTAAGCCTGTGCTTTCTGATCAGTGTCCGCTACAGCAGAAGGTGCCATTTTAGTAATTTCATCTCTAATTTTCTCAATCTTCTCAGAGAAAAAGTTCATGAAATCATTACTATTATAGGCTGCCGGAGGCTTAGCATTGGTTTCAGTCTGGTTCTTTGTCAGTTTGGCCACTGTATCAAAAATACATTTTGGATTATTCTTATTATGCTCAATCAGATCAGACAAATAGGTTGACCTTGCGGAGGAGAGAGCATATTTGTACTGTACCAGACTGTCTTTCCAGGCAGAATAAAATACTTCTAATTTAGTGGATCGCCACTTACGTTCCAACTTGCGAGAAACTTGCGAGAAGAGCACGTGTGTGGTCAGTATACCATGGTGCAAGCTTCTTTTGGCTAGTTTTTTTCTTTTTGAGAGGCGCAACAGCATCAAGAGTGTTGCGCAGGGTGTAATTTAGATTGTCCGTCAGCTGATCAATAGATTGTAGACTAGTGGGATCCTGATTAACAGTAAATGATTCTTGGAACAGGCTGACAAAGTTAGGTATCGTAGAGGAATTTAGGGAGCGACTAAAGTAGAACACTGGTTTTGATCTAATAGCAGTGGTAGCATGAATTTCAAACGTAATAAGGAAATGGTCAGAGAGCACAGGATTATGAGGAGAGACAACTAGATTGCTAATGCTAATACCATAGGATAAAGCTAAGTCCAGTGTATGTTGATGACAATGAGTCGGCCCAGACACATTTTGGACAAAACCAACGGAGTCAAGAATAGAAGCAAAAGCCTTCACTAGAGAATCATTTCCATTATCAACATGAATATTAAAGTCGCCTATAATCACAACTTTATCTGCCATAACTGCTAGGTTTGATAAAAAGTCAGAAAACTCGAGAGGAAAACAGCATAGGGTCCAGGGGGTCTGTAGATAGTAGCTAGTATAAAAGATGAAGTAAATACAGATCTATTATCTACATTAGTCTGTATGGAGCCCAGGGAAAGCACTTCAAATGAAGAGAATATGTTTAAAGATTTCTTAGTAAGGCGTAGTCTAGTGTCAAAAATAACAGCCACGCCACCACCTCTGCCTGACTGTCGAGGATTGTGACGACCAGAGTATCCAACTGGGGTAGATGCATTTAATGCTATGTACTCATCAGGTCTAAGCCAAGTCTCCGTCAAACTTAAAATGTCAAATGGGCAAAACCCAGACAACTTGACTGACTTGACGGCAGTGCGAGGCAAACGTCACGTTATTTCGATATTCAACTCACTTTTAGTAGTGTAACGGTGAGCAGTTAGCTTAGCCACCAACAATGCTAATGAATGTATTCGCTATATTTGTGTTATTCTAGTTCTTGTATGTAGGCTAACCACCACGGCTAACTTACGGCTCTAGCGATACGCGCTACGTAATGTCCCACAGGCTTTGCTACAGCTATTATTTATTATTTAGTTTTGTTAACGTTTTACTATTTGTATAATTGTGGAATGGTGCTTGTATAAAAGTCTCTCCCTCCCCTGTTATGGGGGGTAATTGTATGTGACCCTTTGTGTTGTGTACCATGATGGTAGGTGTATGTGTAGAGAGTCACCCCCGTGCATTTCTCATGTTGTTTGTGTGCTTGTTGGCATTTCAGTGCTTTGTTTTAATAAAGCTGGTAGCACGATAATGGAAAAGCAAACCCTCTGGAGTCTTGATTCAGCTCGCACTGCTACAGTATTAATACTCACTTTTAGTATTTATATTTCCTTCATTAAGCAGTCTTTCAGAGGTATTGTTAAATTGCAAAAGTGTATTTGCTTCTCTCCCAACTCCAAATCAACTTGTCTCTTCACTAAACCAGAGAATCACTTCTTCTATGATACATGAGTTGCGGTATAATTGCTGCACACTGCCGTCTACTGGTATACTTTCTGTGCATGTACTACATACAAAATATAGTACATGCACAGAAAATGTGCATGCACCTAGACTTACACTGCAGTTGGTTCACCCTGAGCCTATGATGGGGAGCATTGTTCTTCTACAGAAAAACCTGTCAAATTAAGCGTTTTTTTCTCTCCAATTACCAATTACTCTTTTCGAATTAAATTCTTCACAACAAAAACCTTCCATCCTCAGTGTCTAAAACCAACCTAACTTTCTCCAGAGTCTGTTCTGTCTAATAACAGGGTGCAAGGCAGGTCAAATGTCACTGAAATATAATATTAATAAAGAGAGAGAGCGAGTGTGTGTGTGTGTGCGTTAGTTTTATAGATACTGCATATACACTATATGGCCAAAAGTCAGTGGACACCCCTACTAATTATTGAGTTCAGGTGTTTCAGCCACACCCATTGCCAACAGGTGCATAAAATCCAGCACATAGCCATGCAATCTCCACAGACAAACATTTAGAATTCAGAATGGTTCGTAAAGAGCTCAGTGACTTTAAAAGCGGCACTGTCATAGGATGCCACCTTTGCCACAAGTCAGTTCGTGAAATTTCTGCCCTACTAGATGTGCCCCGGTCAAGTGCTATTATTGTGAAGTGGAAGCGCCTAGGAGCAACAACAACGTGGTAGACCACGCAAACTCACAAAGCGGGGCCGACGAGTGCTGAAGCACATCGTGCGTAAAAATTGCAATCATCTGCTGCATCACTCACTACAGAGTACCAAACTGCCTATGGAAGCACCATCAGCACAAGAACTGTGCGTCAGGAGCTTCATGGAATGGGTTTCCATGGCTGAGCAGCTGCACACAAGCCTCACATCACCATGCGCAATGCCAAGCGTCAGCTGGAGTGGTGTAAAACACGCTGCAACTGGACTCTGGAGCAGTGGAAACGTGTTCTTTGGAGTGATGAATCACGCTTCACTATCTGGCAGTCTGATGGGCGAATGTGGGTTTGACGGATACCAGGAGAACGCTACCTTTCGGAATGCATAGTGCCTACTGTAAAGTTTGGTGGAGGAGGGATAATGGTCTGGGGCTGTTTCTCAGGCCCCTTAGTTCCAGTGAAGGGTATTCTTAATGCTACAGGATAGGATGACATTTTAGCCAATTGGGCGCTTCCAACTTTGTGGCAACAGTTTGGGGAAGGCCCTTTGCTGTTCCAGCATGACTGTGCCCCTGTGCACAAAGCGAGGTCCATAAAGACATTCTTAGACGAGTTTGGTGTGGAGGAACTCGATTGGCCTGCACAGAGCCCTGACCTCAACCCCACTGAACACCTTTGGGAGGAATTAGAACGCCTGACCTCACAGATGCTCTTTTGGCTGAATGGGCACAAATTCCCACAGACACACTCCAAAATCTTGTGGAAAGTCTTCCCAGAAGAGTGGCAGCTGTCATAGCCGCAAAGGGGTGTCCAACTCCATATTAATGCCCATGGTTTTAGAATGGGATGTCCAACAAGCTCATATAGGTGTGATGGTCAGGTGTCCACTGACTTTTGGTCATATAGTGTATACTATTATGTTACCCCCACCTGCAGCATTTACCTGCCCCGACATCGTCTCACTGTGAACTGAACAGAACAGCCCCCTGCTCCCTGGGGCAGACCCGTACCCACAGCTTGGCAGCTGGCTAACGTCAATCGAAGAGGCCGCCCTCTCACAGCACTGACACGTCCTGCTCCTCACAGTCACCTGGCTGAGGGAAGAGCTCTGTTTGTCTGCCTCACCGGCCAAGTTGCTAAAATTGTGCTTCTGTGGTCAACGTCGTAAGGATCTTTGGCTAGATGCAGTACTAGATACTCTTTAGATTAGGACATGACGAGCCTAGATCAGCTGAACAGCTTGTATTGTATTGTATCGCCATTATGTATTCTTAATATGTTTTTATGTGCTTATCCTGGGGATAGCGATAGAGAGGTTTGTTGTGATGTGATAAACCTAGAAGAGTGGGGGACATGTGGGAAGTTTAACGGAGATGAGGAGAGAACTGAGCTGAAGGGATAACACTTGCAACTTCTTCAATCGATCCCACTGACCCGAGTGAAATCAATCCGTTTGAAGCGTAATAGCAATTGTTACTATTTTGAACTAGAAAATGAGAGCCGCAGGTTAGTTGCATATTTGGGAGTCATCCCTATGTTCCCACATCCCTATGTTCCCACAGCCCTATGTTCCCCCATTTCTCAAAATTAGGCCCTATGTTCCCCCAGCCCTATGTTCCCCCATTTCTCAAAATTAGGCCCTGTAGGGATATTTGGATGTGCTCTGTCGAAATTAACACAAACCGCCTGACATGCCTGACATGACGGCATAGCACCACTTGAATTTCCCTACCTAAATTACATTTTTTGCCAGGAATTTAGCTAAAGAACGGATGGCTTGCAATTGACTCTGTTGAACATAATTAGTTAAAACTTTTCATGTACAGTTTGCAATAATGAATTCACATTTTGCTAATATAGATAACAAGCTGATTGACATCAGCTAAACAGGCAGCATCTAGCTAGCTAACGTTAGCAACGTTCTATAGCCTGATATTTTCAAAAATATTTTCAAAATATGTTTCAAAGATTGAAACCATAATATCAATGGCTATAATGTTGGACATAGCTGGTTTTGGTAACGTTAACGTTTACTGACACCTTTGTAGTAATTTTGTAACAATACAGATCTAGGTCGATATCAATTAGCCTAACGTTACAGTAAACTGCAGTACAATTACTTGTATATGTCACTATTAATTGAGGTAATCACAATTTATCAGGAAACAGACATTTTACACTCATGTAGACATTTGAACCAAGCTGAAACAATACAACATTTAGTTGTCAAGATGGCCGAGTGGTCTAAGGCACCAGGCTCAAGGCTAATACCCTTTCCCCACAGAGTATTCTGGTTTCCGAATGGAGGCGTGGGTTCGAATCTCACTTCTGACATAATTGTATTTTCCTCACTGTTTAGCACAAATTAACGAATGTATTTGGATTTAATCAATTCTGCTAACATCGGTGAACTGAAACCTAGTTGTTTTAAATCGCGTACGAGTTTAATGTCACATGGTCATGCAGTTTGCTTGGAGGCTGCTGCTCTTTGCTAACTAGTAGCTATCATAGATAAAAAAAAGTAGATGCCTCATTCATCCTGTTCAGATGCATCTACGCGGCCGCCATATTGGCGCGGGCAAAATCTGCGTCTAAACAAACGCATGCTACCGATATTATCCATAGCTGTGCGGTGTATGGAGCATGGATAATTATTGCTTCTTTTAATAAAGTAGCTACTCGCGTGGTCAGCTTTGCATTACTACTGGACTTGCATTACTCTTTTCTTGTGCACCCAACGCACGCTCGCTACAGTACATTACAAATGTGGTCAAAGTTAGCTGCTGACTTTATCATAATGACCACACATGCTAACTAGTCTAATTAAACGTCAGTGTTTTAGCTGGGTAGATAGATTGCTAGCTGTCTTATTTCACATCAGAGTAACTTCATGGCAGCGTATGTAATGTAAAGTTTTAGCTACATTTAGCCTAGTCCTTAACTTTGATTAACATTAGCTAAATTTGTTCTAATTGAACGACTCTTTTTATTGACTCCAGAGTAATGATTCGTTTTCTCAGTTGAGTCATTCATTTTAATCGTTCGATTGACCAAGCGGCTCCATCTACATCGCACTCAGCTTCCAACCAACATGTTTTTAAACATGATAATGTAGCGGTGGACACCACGGAATTAAGAGTCATTTTCCATTTCAGTACTACTTATTTATTTAACATAAAGCGTGTAGGAAGTACAGCATATGCATCGGAATCATACAGGGGTCATCGGCTGTGATAACGTCACATACACTCTGTGGCAGCCCGATGGGCTGCACTAGGAAATGGCTGCCTGGCCTACAACACATGGCAGCCATTTTCACTACATTTCCCAGCATGCCACCGCAACACCTGAACGAAGTCAGGCATGGGGAGCAAACGACCAGCTGAAGGCCATTGCAAGGCCTATTTAAAGGACTCGATCCCATTGTTCTTCGAGAGGAGTCGGAACGTGCGTGGGAAGGAGTGGTGTGAAGAGAGAGAGTTTTGAGAGAGTTTTTGGAGAGAGTTTTTGCGAGAGAGAGTTTTTGAGAGAGAGTTTTGGAAGTGTGTTTGTTTTTTGTGTTTGGATTTGGATTGCTGCTTTGGATTTTGACGACGGATTGGACAACGGAACTTGGACCTGGATTGTGGATTTGGATTACGGACATTGAGAAAGGGAAGATTGTGGACTTTGTGTTTGTATTCCCCAAAAGACCCCACCCTGCGTTTCGTGTTTGTTTGTACAATAAATCATAATTGTTGCTGATATTACTGCCTCCTCCGTGTTCTTACACTTGCCTACGCCGTCTGCAAGGTCCGTGAGTGTCGCCCAACCGCTGGGGACACCACATATGGTGGAGAATGCGGGCAGAGGGCACCTATAGGCAAGAGGAGGTAGTGCAGCAGGATTCTTCTTTGGTTTGTGCAACGGACTCCATGAAGGAAGAGATGGAGAGACTGAAAAAGACGGGCAGCCATGGTGGAGGACCAATGGCGTGTCACCCTCCGTGAGGTCCAACAGCTGAAGCAGAGTGCCCAGCTTGAGCTGTGCAAGGCAAAGCTGGAGGTGAGCGCCTCAGAGGAGCGCCACCTGCTGGCCGTGATGAAGTTACGAGAGGAGCACCACATGGACTCCCTGGGAGTGCTGGGAATCATGGCTGGGGAGATGGAAAAGGAGAAGGCGTCCCATGGCGATGAGATGAGGCGTGTCGAGTCCCACAACCTGGCGCTCAAAGAGCAGCTGAGAGCCCTAACCCAGATGCGTGAGGATGAGCAGCGACAGTGTCTGAAGATGCAGGAGATGAACGTGGAGCTGCAGCAGAGGCAGACCGAGCAGGAGAAGCTCCTGGCCCAGAGAGATGACGTCAGCTCCCAGCTGCAGGAGGTGAACCGCGCCAACAGCCGGCTCCTGGAGCAGCTGACTGAACTGGGCCAAGAGAAGGACAAACTCCAGCAGGAGCTGGAGGAGACCAGGAAGACGGCGGACAAGCGCAAGGCCATGCTGGACGAGCTGGCCATCGGCGTGGCGCAGGAGAAGTCGCGGCACAAGGAGGAGCTGAGCGACGCGTGGCTGCAGCACGAGAAGGAGGTGCTGGGCGTGCGGGCGCGCTACGAGAGAAGGAGCTGTGCGGCCTGCACGAGGACAAGAACCGCACTGAGGAGGAGATCCGCTCACAGCTCTGCGGCGAGAAGGCCCGCACTCGGGAGCTGGAGAGCATACAGCAGACGGTGGAGAAGCTGCAGGCTCAAATCCAGTCCATGGAGGGCACCAAGGGATGGTTCGAGCGCAGACTCAAAGAGGCGGATGAGACGGCGGAGAAGAGTGCGCTGGAGCACCAGGAGCAGGTCCAGAAGCTGCAGCTGGAGCAAACCGCACAGCTTCAGGGGAAAATGGCGGAGATGGAAGCCCAGCAGCGGGCCACAGAGAATGCATTTCGGGAAGTACTGAAGGTCCAAGCCGAGACTGTGCTGGACCTACAAGACCGACTGAAAGGGGTGAGTGAAGAGCTGGACGTTGTAAAGTGTGTTCCTGTCACCCAAGACGCTAGCACACAGGTGGAGTTCTCACAGCCAATGGAGCCAGCAGGAGAGGATGACCAGACATTGGAGTGGGGACAATGGTCCTCAGTCCCACTCAGCCTGCCGGACCTTCAAGGGAGCCTAGAGGAGCTATGGGGGACCATAGGGTTGAGGAAGGCCTCCTAATTAAGGCCGAGGCCTGTTTGAGCACCCGACCATCTCCTGACGTGGTAAGTCCATCTCCCTCACTAACATTAACAAGAAAGAGAAGAAAAGTGGATATTGGAAATTCTCATCTGAAGAAAAATGGTAAACAAAATAGACTGACTTGTAAACGAAAGGACCGTGGGAAGCGTCTGTGGAAAGGAGATGCCAATATGAAAAATAAAGTAAAGAATAAAGCTAACCATCTGAAGAGTGTGTTTTCCCCAGTTACCCCACTTGACCACATGGAAGCAACGTGGCAGTGGCGGAAAAGGCCCAAGAGAGGACGCCAGATGATGAAGCTGCATCACGTGCACTGGTGGAGCCATGGAACGTTGGTGAAGACCAGAACAGGAGCGGTGACCGCTCCGTCCGTGGAGCCCAGAGCCTGTACCCACTGGTGGCCATTTTTGGCAGAAAAGGTGAGCAACTTGCGTCACTCATTAATGTCTGCCAGACATTTTTTCAGGCGAATGGAGATGGGATCTGGACGTTTGACCGGGTGGAAAACTGCCTGAGTGGACCTGGAGAGGGACCCTCCTAGTGGCCGCTGGGAATAGGCCGCTCAGCTCTCCCAAGGTCAGAGCTGAGGAGGAGGGTGTGTGGCAGCCCGATGGGCTGCACTAGGAAATGGCTGCCTGGCCTACAACACATGGCAGCCATTTTCACTACATTTCCCAGCATGCCACCGCAACACCTGAACGAGAAGTCAGGCATGGGGAGCAAACGACCAGCTGAAGGCCATTGCAAGGCCTATTTAAAGGACTCGATCCCATTGTTCTTCGAGAGGAGTCGGAACGTGCGTGGGAAGGAGTGGTGTGAAGAGAGAGTGTTTTGAGAGAGTTTTTGGAGAGAGTTTTTGGAGAGAGTTTTTGGAGAGAGTTTTTGCGAGAGAGAGTTTTTGAGAGAGAGTTTTGGAAGTGTGTTTGTTTTTTGTGTTTGGATTTGGATTGCTGCTTTGGATTTTGACGACGGATTGGACAACGGAACTTGGACCTGGATTGTGGATTTGGATTACGGACATTGAGAAAGGGAAGATTGTGGACTTTGTGTTTGTATTCCCCAAAAGACCCCACCCTGCGTTTCGTGTTTGTTTGTACAATAAATCATAATTGTTGCTGATATTACTGCCTCCTCCGTGTTCTTACACTTGCCTACGCCCTCTGCAAGGTCTGTGAGTGTCGCCCAACCGCTGGGGACACCACAACTCAAACACACATTATTCGTAGGAGGGAAAAAGGGGCTTTCACTCAAACAACATCTTGGTTTTCATTCTTCAACATTCATGAATATGAACACTCTAAGGCCGTGTCCCAAATTGCATACTTGCGTTCTATCTAGTGCGTATATCAAGTAAGGCAGTAAGTGATCATGTGATCAAGTGCGTCCCAAACTCAAGTATGCAACTTGGCAAGTACACGACGAATTTCCCGGAAGTTCCCTTGGTGTACTTTGGGGGACATAAAACCGTAGTATGTAGGCTACTTAACGTTCCCAGTAGTCATTGCGGTTCTGCGCTAAAGGTGAAGAAGAAGGGGATTTATTTATCAGTCAGCAAGAAAATGGAAGGTGACAGGACAAGGCGGGAGGACTATTTATTTATTTATTATAACTATTTTATAGTTTCATGCAATTAGTCAATATTATTCACGATTAGATATTTAGCTATGCTTCCCGTGTGGTCTAGTGGTTTCAACGTCCAACGCTGGCCATGGCGACCGGGGTTCGTTTCCCTTTCGCGCCAGAGTCGGAGTGCAATTGGCTGTCGGCCCCAAGAAGGGGGGAGGGAAGCTGACACAGTTCGATGTGCACAGGAGTGGTTCTGGGGTGCCGGAATTACAGTCGACAGCACGACGAGTGCTGTCTCGGAGGAGGCAGTGCTTCGCCATTGTCACTGCCGGTCACAGGGAGGGGATTGAACTAAGCACAGCAGGAGTAATCAGCTACCAAAATGGGAGAAAAAACGGGGTAAAATTGGAAAAATTTATTTTTAAAAAGAAGAAATTTAGCTATGCACAACTTATGCGTATGAACGTAGCTAGCTAGTGATTTAACGCTGTTTTTGTCACAAATGAACTAACTGCTAGTTAGCTAACTGTAGCTGAGTTGTAACTTGTCTAACATAGTCAGCTAGCTGAAATTCTGACGTTACTACAGCAACATAGCTATGTATCTATGTATCAACTATGCTAACAACAGCTTTACAGATGGAGATGTACGTTTGATTTGGTTGTTTTAGGGACCGATCAGATCATCAATTCTTCGATGTTCTGGCAATGACAGTTGACTGAAGCCAACAAGTGTCACGAGCAAGAAGTTACTTACCACGAATAAATAAAACTTAGTACATGTTGTAAATGTCATTGTCATGAACAACAAAAGGTAACACAAAGAGTAATCTTTATTGTAGTATTATTGCTATATAGGCTACTCATGTAATACGAACAAAGCTACTTTGCAACTTGTCAAATATATTCGCCCAACTTAAAATGAAAAACGTTACTGTAACATCAACAAAGCACTTCAAAACTTAACTTTAACCTAACTAAGTTAGCTATAAATAAACGCAGCAATGGTATAAAACTACGAACATATGTTACTGACTGGAGATGGCTTATCGTTAGCCACGAAAGCCACGTTTAATTGCATCTTAAACTGAAAATACATATAGGTATTTTTTTCTTCCTGTTTACGTAATATGTTAACCTATATCAGCAACCTTTCACCGCACAACCCTATAGTAAGCTCACGGGCAACTATCACCAACGCTGTTGCTTCAATGTAACCTGCGACGGATGTATTTCTTTCTAAGTTCAGAAGAGTGGTGACGTCTAAGTACAAGTGCATTTCAAATGTAACGGATTTTAAGCGTTCTGTGTTCTTGCACTCTCGGTAGTGCATTCTTTAGAGTGTACTTGGAAGTGCGTTCTTACAAGTACACGAGAACGCAGGATGCAAATATACAATTTGTGATGTGATGACCTCGTCGCCCGTGGCCTACGAATATGTAGCCACCTAGCATGCTACACACAAACTAAATTGAGGGCAGCTAGGGTGGCCATGCACATTTGTCCTGCTTTTGAAGTCTAGACTACAAAAACACGAATTCTTCATTAAATCACGTTTGAAGATTAAAATGTGCTTCATTGGTTTATGTATTTATCAAATAATGAATCGCCTGTGTCATTGGTCTAATAAATGGCAACAAATACCACACTTTAATATGACGTTCTCACGTACACTATGGCGGCAGGCCACGCGATTTTTCTTTAAGTGCTATCGGAGAGTGTTCAGTGCTTTCATAGCCAGCCCTGCAAAATACAGAAACGGAAGACTTCATACAACCCAGAGTGGTCAAAAGAGCACGATTTATTTGTAGCAGAAAAGACGATTATCATGCCTTCTGTACAATGTGTCGGTGTGAGGTGGGCATGGAAGCGGACAGTGTCAAAGCAGAATGCCAGATTCTGCATTAACTTTACTAAGGGGTGCACAGAAAGTTACCAAAAGTTCCTGGCCAACAGAAGGCTTCTGGAAAATGCCAGGAAGGGACAGAAGTACCAAAAGTAGACCATCCAGCTATTGTGAGTACACATTTTAAATCTCAGTTAGTCTATATAGGTTATGGTTTTAAATTGATCATATAATTACATGTTCAATTGCCGCTGCCTGAAGTGTCCTCTATTCTGGAGTTTTGGAAATGGCCACCCTAAGGGCAGCAAGCATTCCTGTGGCTAAGCTAGCTGCTCACCGTTGCAATAATTTATCACATTATGCAAAAGCATTTAAATAACGCAATGTTGCAGGACCTAACATTATAAAACCAAAAGTAAACCCATTAGATGCTGACTGCCTAAACTCGTGTTTTATAAGTGAACGAATGTGTTATGTCGAACAGGAACGAACCCAAACGCAGACACAGACGAGGTTTAGAATAGAGAGTGATGATTTAATAATAGTAACTACAGAGATAATGGAAAACGATGAGCTGGACAACGGAAGGGATGCACAGGAGGAGTGGACGAGATGACTGGGCAGACAGGATGAGGGAACCGGAGGGCAAGCTAAGCGTGCAGGCAGGCGAGGCTGGCAGGACGGACAGAGCTGGCAGACAGACAAGGAATGGACCTGAACACGAAGGGAGACAACAGGAACAAGGGTTAACATGAATTTAACTCGACACACAAAGAACAGTAAACACAGAGTTTTAGATAAGGCTTTCTGAAGTCAGCTTCTACCGGGGTAGGGAGAACAACGATCTGACGATGAATGACTGGAAAACCGGGGTAGATATACTGCAGGCCTGATGATCTTGATGGGAGGCTGGTGTGCCGGAACGGACGACGGAATTAGCAACAGGTGAGCCACTGCCTACTTGCTCAACACTATATACCCCTGCTTACTCCATTTAATAAAAATTACTAACCTTTTCCTTCCCAGTGTTACAGGTATGGTACACAGCTGCCTGCAATGATGTCTATCGCTTTATTACTGCACTTATCTCTCGCGCGAACTATGATTGTTCCTACCATGTATTTATGCACATCTTGTAAGTCGCTCTGGATAAGAGCGTCTGCTAAATGCTTAAAATGTAAATGTAAATGTAGAGAGAGAGAGAGAGAAACATCACATCAAACACTTTCCCTGTGTCCCTGTGACTGTGATATTACCTTTGAGTGGCAGTGTAGTGTAATGGTTAGGGAGCTGGGCTTGTAACTCAGAGGTTGCAGGTTCAATTCCCAGGTGGGGCACTGCTGTTGTACCCTTGAGCAAGGTACTTAACCTGAATTACTTCAGTAAAATATCCAGCTGTATAAATGGATTGTATGTAAAGAAATGTAAACTGTGTAAGTCGCTCTGGATAAGAACGTCTGCTAAATGCCTAAAATGTAAATGTAAAAATGAGTGGCAGGTAAAATTGTGGTTGCCACTCAGGCAACATAATACAGACGTGGGGCATGAATCACATTACCAAAATGTTAGCTGCCAAAGGTTCATTCATCTTCAAACCTCATGTGAGACAATCCTCCAATATTCCATGCAAAATATAGAAAAACAACAACAAACAGGAACACAATCCATACTGTTCCCATATTTCCTTCCAAGTGATTCATCTAAAGCGTTTAGTTCAGCGGGCAATAGCAATAGACACTAGCTCCGTTTGAGCTACACAGCTGATACAGAGGTAGTGCTGGGAGGCTGAGACCAAACTGCGCCTGATGGAGAGACACAGGTGACCCATTCATGCACACTGTGTCTGGAGGAGAAAGGGACTGGACTGATACCAAAGGGTTTGGAAATTCTAATGTGTGAGAAAATACCAAATAAAGCGTGAAAGCTGTGGAATTTCCAACACAGTTCACTTGGTTGTTAAAATGCTTCAGAGGAATTATTAGTAAGAACAAATATTTTAAAATGATTGTAACATAGATCACACTACTTCGTCGTTTTGAATGCATTGTTTAAAAAAATCGATTAATTGATTGTTGCTGATTTTCTCGCGTGGAACTAATCGAAACACAAAGAAATTTCCGTATACAGTTCTGATCACAACCAACAGGAGTCGCAAATCGCTCAGAGTGGCTTCTTGTCGCGTTGGCTAGGGTTCAATATTGTACAGTACATAGCGCAGCCGCAGTTGTGGTGGGCAAAACGTCGAGAGAGAAGAAATTCGCACACTGTTGAAGTCTCACTAGCAGTTTTAAGTGGATAAAAATTACAGCGCAGTTGATTTACCTTTACCAGGGGCGAGAATGGCGACGCTGGGACTGGACTCCCGTTCCCATCCGCAGCTCCCCTCTGGATCTGCTAAAAGTAACATCAGCAGTTTGGGCTCCCACAATAACGTGCCCCTGAATCGGGGTCTTGAACGGGTTTTGGAAGAGGCGGCGAACTCCGGGGTTTTAAACCTCAGCGCCAGAAAATTAAAGGAATTTCCAAGGACTGCCTTGACCCACGATTTGACGGACACAGTGGAAGCAGGTAAAGATTTCGCTGATAACTGATCCTGTTATCTTTCTGGTTTTCCTTACTGAGTGCGGGTGTTAAAAACTGCGTTATATGTGGGACTGTGGAGTTGGGACTTTATCGGTCTAAATTTTGAACACGTTTGCCGTTGTATAGTACGAATATTATTTTGCTGTCGGTGATGACCAGTTTTGTCACTAGCTAAACGCTGTATTTCGTCTATGTGTATCGGTTGAAGAATGGGGACTTAGGGATAGCACTGCGCTGAAACGTGCACAGCTGAACATGCTTCTCACGTTGGTGACAAAGTCAGCTTTTGGCCAGATGTTTAGGTTTCTGTTTAAGCACTGGAAATTTGGGAATGAACATAATACTGTATCACAAATTTCATGCGGCTTTGGTTTACGAAGAACGATGCCGATATAGGGACTGAGCGCAGTCGACTTTTGTATTCTAATTTTGTTTACTATTGGGTAATGTCAACAGGATGTCCTGGAAATTCCCCGCGTAATCCCACAACGACGGTCAAGCAATTTGCTGTTTCATTTGAAAATAACAAAATAAAAGATGCAGTGAGCACCAGGTAGTGCAATTAATGTTTGATCACCCGTATGTTCTCATTTCATGAATTGTGTGCCAGTTTATCGGCAGTCATAACTGAAAGGAGCAGATTGTCAGGTGGGACACTGTCGTTGGCCCTTTATCGATGTACTTACAATACATTTATTTTCTTCCGTAAATGACCAGCTGTAAAACGTATTATACTTATGCTTTATATTTAAAACGTCAGGCCTACGCAAAACATCCTGGGTATTCGTCTGCCGTGCAAATTAATAATTAACGAATCACACAGATAACATACAGCCTATCGCCACCGCAAAACGGCGTGGTTATTCACAATATAGTATTAGCAAGAGGCTAGACTTCAGCTGCGGATTTTCTGAGACCATAGCGACTCTCTCAAAAAGACTAAAACTCTGACCATGTAGTTTTATAGAGGAAGGCAGTAGCTGATGGTTTCGTAGTTTTTGTGTTTCTCGTGGTGGTTACAACTGTGGGAATGGCTTAAGTGTTTACATTTGCGTAACTAGCTATGTCGGAAGAAAACAAGGACACTATAGTTACTCAGGTTCGTTCCACAACCTGTAGCACAGCTGTGCGTCCGCAGGGCAGTGCAATAGGAATCACCTGGTTTTATGTGATGATTTAACAGGAATAATAAGGTGCGTTAGGCTGTCATACGTATCCGATTACTATAGGCTACTGAAGTTAGGTAATTATTTATATTCGTTTAATTTCTAGAATAGTCATTTGGCAGCACACAAATATTGGCCAACCTTTGCCCTTATCATTGAGAACCAATGCCCTTCGAGTCTGTGGTTGTAGTCTTCTTGAAGCACTTGTATTTTTCTTCATGGGTGGAAGTAATAGTTGTAATACACCTGTATGGATCTAAAAGGGGTTGGTAACACCTGTAATCTGTACACCCATATCTGTTGGAGGAATACGGATGAAATCCTTGTTGCTTTCCCGAAGAGTTTTGACCTCCAAAGTAGCAGATGTAGCTTACCTGCATGCACCTATATTGGATTTGGGGGTGGGGGGTTATGGGTGAAATATCTATTGTTGCAGGGCATGGTATCTGTGATAGACGAGTGCCGAATTATGTAGAATACATGTATAAGTTGTTGTACCTTTTTTAGTACAACCCCGCTTGAGATGTAAACTGGGAGTTTTGCCAACTATGATTGAATAATGACAGTTTACTTGCATCTGTGATATTCACTCCGAGCAAAACTGCTACAGATGCTCACAGTTGTAGATTCTAATGGTGCAATCTCCGGTGATGTGACTGCTGTGGGCCAACAGGATGTGCATCCCACAGTGAGTCACTGCAGTCAAGGTATACATTTCAGTCAGTCAATATGAGTGTTTTGCATTGTAATTGCAAACGTTATTGTTTTGCCTTGTAATTGCAAACGTTATGTTTTAGTGCTTACTGCCACCTACTGGCCGCTTAAGTAAAACGCCATAAATCTACATACAGGAAACAGGAAGTTCATGTGGTGATAAGAAAACAATGTGTTAACATTAGTACAAAGTGCTCAAAGTTCATTCTCTGCAATCTCACCTTGTTTCGCCTTCAAAAGCATTGCCTGTAGGTTGGATTGTTCCATTACATATTCCTGTAAAAACGTTGGCTATATTTTATGTATTTAGTGTGTACATCATTTGTATTAGCCAGTTTTACATTCGCTAGCGCAATGCTACCTCGTTCCCCATAGAAAGCCTTCACTAGCTTACTAGCTTATATCTGCTATCAATACTTACCAGCAGCTCTTCGGTTGACCTGTGTTTCATAAAAGTGTTTAAAGCTTACTTTAATACTTACCTGGAGTGGGTACAGTAGAGTGTATATGCAAATTAGCCATGCAGTGTGCGTTTCTAGGCTATAGGAAACGCGAGTATATGTGTTTTAAAGTAATCTTTATTTGTGAATTAGCAATAGTGTGCATTTCGAAGCTGAAAGAAACAAGCATATGTGAATGCAGTGTGTATTTCTTTCTCAGTTTTACTCCAACCCAATACATCCAATTGTATTGTTTCTTTGACATCATGCAAGTTTGCCATTATTAAACACCGGAGCTTGGACGCTACATCCTGACTCCCATCTTGTTATTGAAAGGAGTTTGGCTGGCTATCTAACTGCGTAGACACACACGTAGGGAGGCCAGTACAATGACACATGCTGCAACCAACAGGCACATCCTTCAGTTTAAGCTGAATACCTGCTTTATCCAAAACGTCTTACTATTTTGGAACAGTGCATTAAAGGAAAAGGCTCACAGCTTTTTACCCAAACTCATCCAGACTGATGGGCAACTGACAGCTGTATTACAATTTTTTTTCTGTTTCTCATACATATTTTAAAAATCATTTAGTGAAATTTTCAAAACTCAACACAACAAACACTACTGTAAATCACATATTTTGGGGTTAAACCAGTTTCATTATTTTTAGTATCCAATTATTTAAATTCCATTCTCTTCAGTTAAAACCACATTTCATCGGAGATGGTCCTTTCAATTTAATATGTTTAATTCTTATTTCTTTTAGGAATACCCAATTTTCATTATTGATAATCTCTTGAAAATCATGCAATACTTAATTGATAATCATCTTGACATTGTTCACCGTGTGAGAAATAGCTGGGTTGTATGAGAACTTGAGAGTAACCAATGGCTTGTTGCAGTCAAAGCCCGAGTCCAGGAAGGAGTAAAGGTCATGCAACAGTATTGAATTGGACACACCACTATCAATTGCCGTTTTCCAAACCCCCATCAAGGAGTTTTTCCTCAGTCTTGGGGTGGAAAGTGTATGACCTGCAGTACAATCAGAAAACCACAATGCTTGAGACGTATAATGACATGCTGTCCTGTAATACCATAGCAACGACAAATATGGATTTGTCATTCACATGTTTTTTCCCCCAAAGGTGCACAGGGAATGAGTAGCCTATGTTTTGCTGTGTTGAGGGTGAAAATATTTGGCTGAACATACATGCAATTAATGAAAAGACCTGCAGGAATGTATTATCTGTATGCAGTATCAGTAAAACTCCCAATTTATTTATCTTACTGTAATGTACAATGACAGAATTCTACTTTGGTTTCAATTAGACCAATGGACAATCAGTTTGGACAGTGTATCATCTGTTTTTGGTGGACCACTTCAGTGTTTGTTGATTTGATTTGGTTATTTGGTTATCAACTTTCATCATCTTTTAGATGATTAAATGAATTTGTTGTCATTTCACTAAAAGTTTTTCCTTTGATGTAAGCTTGTATTTTCTTTTGCATGTCAGTTTAGCTTGTTGTGTTAACAGTTTTGAAAATTACAAGTGTGTGTGTGTGTTTGTGTGTGAGTGTGTGAGTGTGTTTGTGTGTGTATGTGTGTTGCGTGTGTGTGCATATGGGTGTGCATGCATGTCCGTGTGTTTGTGTGTGAGAGTGTGTTTGTGTGAGCATGTGCATTGCATGTGCGTGTGTGCTTGCGTGTGTATGAGTGTTTTACAGACATGCTCAGCAAAGCAGGAAAGAGCTCCGCTTCCTCCCTCTCTCTGAAGGCATTTTAAACAGCGGAAAAGGGGGCTGCCACTGCAGCACTCAAGGCCATTTTGAGGAATCTGCCCCCTCAGAGCGCATTACCCAGCAGGACAGTGTGTGTGACAGCATGTGTGTATACGAGAGAGTCAATGTGTTAGTGTGTGTGAGAATGTTTGTGTATTTGTGACTGACAGAGAGAGAGGGAGTGAGTGTGCGTGCGACCCCCCCTCTCTCTGTCAGTATCCCCCTAAAATTTGGGATCCCTTTTTAGCACATATTGGAAACAATGGCTCTCAAACTTTGAGGACAAGGTTATATGGACTTGCCATTATATCTGATGATGCTAAATAACTGTCAAGGAAATCATTGTATTTGTATCTATGCATGTATTTTTCTTTTTCAATATGCATAGTCATTGTTACTGATTTGTCAATAACTGTCCAATGCCAACCATTTTTAAAAATGTTTATGAGAAACAAAACAATAAAACGCATCCAGGGGTACATACGTTTAGGTATGCAAACACACACACATGCATTCACACACAGGTATACACACACACACACACACGCATTCACACACACACACACATGCATTCACACACAGGTATACACACACACATATGTATGCATACACAGGGCCACAAACGTATACACAATCACAATCGCACACATGCAAGCACACACACACGGACACAGGTATGCACACAAGCACATACATGCATACACATGCACACACACACACACATAAAAGCCCACATACGCATGCACAATCACATGCACATACACACGCACATACACATAAAAGCACACACATGCATGCACAATCACAATCAGACTCACACACACATGCACTTGCATGCACAGTCATGGTGAGAGAAGTGAGGAGAGGGGACACCAAGCCCCATCTGACCAACAGCTGGGTGATAAACTACCCCCCGCAGAGTGATACTGAAGTGTTCTTTACTTGAATTGGTCCAGTAAAATCCAGCTGTTGTAACGCTGCACAGAACGGGTGAGGTGTTTAAACCGAAAGCTGCGGAAATCCATGTGCCCCGGTGCTGTCTGCATAGCCTGGTACACAGCACAGTAAAAAAAAACACAGTACAAACTCTGCCCTGCCCCTGCACTCTGCTGTAATAACTCAGTAACACAGATCCTGCTGTCTTACCATCTACGGCTCTTGTTGAGCCACGGTTGCTGTAGCAACCAGGCAAACATTCTACGGCACCAAGCACAATTGCAGACTCATGATTGGAGGGTAATGACCTCATCCATTGTTAATAGAACTTTCAAAGGAGGTGTTGCTCGAGAGACGGAGGCAAGGACCAAGTAGATATGATGCAGTGATGCCAGGGTCAATCAGGATCAACTGTAGTACCGTGGAGGCCAAGAGCATAGGGAACAGAGAGATTGAGAGGGGCATGTGTCTCCACTCTCGTGGATCCATGGTATGACTGCATGTTTTTGTGCGATTTGTAGGTATACAGGAACTGAACTCTCTGTGTTTCTTTGTGTTCAAATATGTATGGACGTGACCTCTCTGTCTCTCTGGTTCTCTGTCATTGTTACGACCCAACTTCTACCCCCAGAATAGCACAGTAACAGTCACTGTGTGATACAGGTAACTGCAAAAATAAAGGCAACACTTTATTGTAAATTAGGGATCTTTAAACGGGTGCAATATCACAAGAGTCCGTTGGGGCATGCCATGGATGGATAGTCCCAGCCCTCCGCATTCCAATGATCCCCTACTGCCTGGCTGTGGGGGCTCATACTCTCCTAGCCTGGGCCACAGCTTGTTGAATGCCCCCCCTCGGGTTACCAAAGTGCTGCCTTTATTTTGACAGCTACCTGTATGTTCTCTGTAGATGCGCTGGTATTTTCTGTGTCTCTCTGGTTCTGTAGTGTGGGCTGCTGGTGCTGAAATGTTTCCAGTGGAGACCCAAATCAAACACAAATCATTTACCAAAGACAAAAAGCAAATCTGCTGGGGAATCATCTTCTTAATTATTTGTATATGTGTTATTAAATATGATATTTAATTCACTGCTATTGGAGAAGTCCTTTAATTCTTCTGCCTTGAAAACCTTATGGGAAACAGATCTTAACATCAGGCTTACAGAGGAGGAGTGGACTGCCATATTACAGAACAGTAGGAAAGCCTCACGAGAAATTTGGACCAGGCTCGTACATTTTTAAATTATAAACCGATTTTACTGGATACCCTCCAGATTATACAGAGCCAAATTAAAAGACAACCCAAACTGCTGGAAATGGCAACAAGAGGGCACACTGGTTCATTGCCTGTGGAGCTGCCCAAAGGTTCAGGACCTATGGCTGACCATGCATGATTGTTTAGAAACCATTACCACCTGGACCATATACTGTTTTTCTTTCTGAGTTTGCAGAGTTTTTATCAAGCTTGGCAACTATGGCAGATAATGTTGTGATCGTTGGAGATTTCAACATACATGTTGATAATGACAGTGACTCTTTAGGACTGGCTTTTGATTGGTTTTATTCAAAACTGCCATAACCATACCCTAGATTTAGTGTTATCCTATGGTATCAATGCCAAGAATATCATTGTGTTTCTCCATAATCCTGTACTATCGGATCACTTTTTGAATACTTTTGAAATTCAGGTAAATATTCCTATTAAACCAGAACCTAGATACTATTCCAGCCATTCCAGATGGTTTCAAAATGTATAAACATACTTCCCGAGTCGTTAGTATGAAGTCAGGATCCAAACAGCTTTTTGTCAATTGATCATCAAACAGATGCGATAAATCATATTTTACGGAATACACTTGATACTGTTGCACCCCGAGGAAAAAATGCAGTCAGAAGAAACTTGCACTCCGGTTTACTGACCATACCCGTGCCCTTAAACAAGTTTCCAGGAAATTAGAACACAGATGGTGCTCTACCAATTTAGAGGTTTTTCGCTCTGCTTGGAAGGACAGCCTCATAGAATACAAGCACGCTCTTACTACAGCTAGGTCATCGTACTTCTCAAGATTAATTGACCAGGATAAAAAGAACCCAAGATTTCTATTTAACACGGTAGCTAAACTGACAAAAAATCTGTCCTCATCTGATTACAGCAGTTAACCTTCTAACTATAATTCTCATGAACTCGTTTACTGATAAGATTGAGACAATCAGAGAACAAATTATGAAAATGACTCTAGCACTTCAACTCACGAGATGGCACAGGGCTATCAGGAGCAGGGTTGCGTAGAGACCCTTGAGTTTTTCACTCCTTTGGATCTGGACAGATTTAGTAAACTGGTTATGTCCTCCAAATCATCGACATGTCTGTTAGACCCCATACCACAAAGCTTATTAAAGAGCTTTTGCCTGTGTTAGGCCAGCCCATGTTAGATATCATAAATACATCCCTATTATTGGGTTGCGTACCTAAGTCTTTAAAAGTGGCAGTAATCAAGCCTCTTCTAAAGAAACCAAATCTTGCCCCCTATAAGCCGACACGACTGCTTCGTTCACAAGAAGCCGGCCATCTATTACTCCCTAGAATTTTGAAGAGCACAGCTGGTGGTAGAGCCTTCTCTTTTAGAGCTCCTCTGTTGTGGAACGGTTTACCAAGGCATGTTAGGGATTCGGACACAGTTTCAATTTTTAAGTGTAGATTAAAAACATATCTTTTCAGCCTAGCTTACTGCCAAACATAGTCTAGGTGGAGATGGAGAAGGCCGTGCCTTAGTGTCTTATGGAGTGAGAAACTTCCATACTGTCACCTCCTCAATGTGTTACCACCACTGTTATGCTGGTTATCCTTGATCAGGTGTGGATTGTTTGGAACTCTCACATGGCTGCGTGTTTTCTCTGTCCCTCTCCTAATAGATATGCTGCCATAGCTTACACCTGTTGGGGCTATCTGTATATTTCCTATGCTTGTGCTCCCCTGCTCTTACATAATGCTACTGGCTATAGCACTGCTTTTTTCTGACTGCATGTTCTCTTCTCTGCCTCGGCCTCTGACTCGGGGCACCTGCCCCGAGCCCTAGATCCTGCGAGAAGTGTGAGCTGCCCCCATCAACCCTCACCCCCACGCCAACCCCAGTTCCTGGATCTGGACCCTCTCCGCGTGGTTTAGCCCCCCGCTGACTACCTAACTCAGACTAACCTTGGACTGACCATGACATGGTCTTTTTGGACATACCCTGTGCCGGCCAGAAGAGGATGGGCTCCCCCTTTTTAGTCTGGTTCCTCCCAGGTTTCTCCCTACCTAGGAGTTTTCCTTGCCACTGTTGCCATTAGGCTTGCTTTTGGGGGGTCTAGGCCTGGGTTCCCCCTCTGTTAAGCGTTTTGTGACAATTCTGTTGTGAAAAGCGCTATACAAATAAACTTGATTTGATTTGATTTGATTTGATCCTGTTAATCTGAAGAAGTGGAGGCGTGGCTATGGCGCGGAGCTGAACGGTCGCATTTCTACTCTCTCCCTCAAAATCTGTTAAATTGAGCAATTATCCTGTGCTAAAAACAAACAAATTTCTTTATTAAACTACATTTGAGTGTATCTGGGATCTAGTTATGTCGAACAAACCGCCTAAATCTGCCTCGAAAAAGGCTCAGAACAAGGCCGACCGTCTTGAAGAAACGGGGGAAGAAGCATGCTAACTACCCATGCATTATCTCTGGAAGCAGCAGGGATTTTAGAAGCAATTACAGCCCTGAAGGACGACTTCGGTTCCAAATTCAACGGAGTTCTGACTGCAATAAATGGGATCAAGTAGGAATTTAAAGATTTCTCAGGGAGACTGGGGCAGGCAGAAGATCGGATTGGTGATATAGAGCAGCGGTCCTCAACCACCGGGCCGCGGCCTGGTACCTGTCCGTGAGGCATTTGGTACCGGGCCGCACAGAAATAATAAAAACGTTTTAATTTTAATTTTATTTCCATTTTATTGACTATCGCAGTCTGCAGGGTGTTTTATTTTGAAAAATGACCACTTCCGTCTGTGCCTCTTTTCCGCACTTGTCTCATTTTTTGTTTTCCATGCGTACCCCCTTCCCCCCCCCCGGTCCGTGGAAAAATGGTCTTGCATGAAACCGGTCCGTGGTGCAAAAAAGGTTGGGGACCGCTGATATAGAGGACAATGTCGCCGGCCATAAAACCAAAATCGTATCCCTGGAGAAAAAGGTGTCTGAACTTACCTCCAAAACGGACGATCTGGAGAACAGGAATCACCGCTCAAATCTCAGACTGGTGAATCTCCCGGAGAGAGTCGAAAAGGGCAATGCAGTTGCTTTTCTGGAAAAGTGGCTGCCTGACGCCCTGGGTCCGGAGACCTTCCCTGCTCCGTTGATTATCGAAAGGGCTCACAGATTACCGGGCGCGCCGCAATCCTCTGCTCATGATATGATAATGAAGTTCTTATTTTCAAGACAAGATCCGAATCATGCAGGCAGCCAGAAACAAGGGTAAAATCATGTTCGACGACCACCATGACCATCATGATTTTCCAAGACCTGTCCACAGAACTCCACAAGAAAAGGAAGCTCTTCGATGAGGTTAAACAATGTCTGCGAACCCTGAAGATCGAATACATAAGAACATAAGAATATAAGAATACTGTGGAGGGCGTCGGTCTTGGCCACATGGAAGTGGCATGGTTGCCTTTGTTTTTACATGTTGTGGAGGCCTTTGGAGCAGGGAGACTTCCCTGGTGGTGTGAGAGTGGGTGTGAGAGTGTGAGAGTGAACTGTCGCCCGGAAGGTTGCTCCAAAGGCCATAATTGGTTTCATTATTATTTAATTGATGTTAATTGGTAAGTGATTATTCACTTACCTGTTTGTGTGTGAGAATGTGAGTGGGTGTGGTCTGTCAATTGTTTGGTGTTTGGTGATTAGGTGTGTGAATGTTGGCCCAGTGATTGCCTCATGAGTCCCACCTGAGCCAGGCAGAAAGTAAGCCTATTTAAGAGCAGGTGGGACGAGTGGGGAATCAGTTAGCCATGTCATGTCATTCATGTGTGTGCATGGAGTTGATTGTTATTCGTGCGTGCGTGCGTGCGTGCGTGCGTGCGTGCGTGCGTGCGTGCTCGGGGACTCTTGGAAACAAACGAGAACACAAAACAAAGCAGGTAGACAAGACTAAAGCAAGTGAAATGTTCAAGCGCCGAACTGAGGTATCCACAGCTGCCAGCACATTCCTGGCATGCCTTTCACTTCTCCTGATTGGGGCTTGGGGGAAATGCCTGTTTGCTGGTCGAGTCGTGACAGGCGCAAAAAAAAAGATTTTCAGCATGAATACAGATGAGACCTCTGCTATTGTCAGATGGGAGGCATTTAAAGCGCCAGAGCCATGATCATCTCTTATACCAGCTCAAAAACAAACAAACGCAAACTGAAAATGAATGAGCTTGACCACAAGATTAGAAGGTTGGAGAGAGGCTTTCTTGGATGACTCCATAACAATAAAGCGGAATTAAGGAATGAATGTCTCTTAAAGCCCAATATGATGAGATGTCCACATCAGAAGCAGAAAATAGTTTAATCTGGCTCAAACAGAGTTACTATGATCAAGGGGAAAAACCAGGGAGATTGTTGGCAATTCAAACTGGGACAATATCAACGGACCCTCGGGAGATTAATGAGACATTTACCTCTTACTACAAAACACTGTACACCCATGGCCAAAGGTTTTGAGAATGACACAAATATTAATTTTCACAAAGTCTGCTGCCTCAGTTTTTATGATGGCAATTTGCATATACTCCAGAATGTTATGAAGAGTGATCAGATGAATTGCAATTAATTGCAAAGTCCCTCTTTGCCATGAAAATGAACTTAATCCCCAAAAAAACATTTACGCTGCATTTCAGCCCTGCCACAAAAGGAATAGCTGACATCATGTCACTGATTCTCTCGTTAAAACAGGTGAGAGTGTTGATGAGGACAAGGCCGGAGATCACTCTGTCATGCTGATTGAGTTAGAATAACAGACTGGAAGCTTTAAAAGGAGGGTGGTGCTTGAAATCATTGTTCTTCCTCTGTTAACCATGGTTACCTGCAAGGAAACACGTGCAGTCATCATTGCTTTGCACAAAAAGGGCTTCACAGGCAAGGATATTGCTGCTAGTAAGATTGCACCTAAATCAACCATTTATCGGATCATCAAGAACTTCATCCGGAAAAAAGCTTGTCCGGAGAAGAAAAGGTGAGCGCTACCATCAGTCCTGTGTCATGCCAACAGTAAAGCATCCTGAGACCAGTGGGGTTGCTTCTCAGCCAAGGGAGTGGGCTCACTCACAATTTTGCCTAAGAACACAGCCATCAATAAAGAATGGTACCAAAACATCCTCCGAGAGCAACTTCTCCCAACCATCCAAGAACAGTTTGGTGATGAACAATGCCTTTTCCAGCATGATGGAGCACCTTGTCATAAGGCAAAAGTGATAACTAAGTGGCTCGGGAACAAAACATCGATATTTTGGGTCCATGGCCAGGAAACTCCCAGACCTTAATCCCATTGAGAACTTGTGGTCAATCCTCAAGTGGCGGGTGGACAAACAAAACCCCACAAATTCTGACAAACTCCAAGCATTGATTATGCAAGAATGGGCTGCCATCAGTCCGGATGTGGCCCAGAAGTTAATTGACAGCATGCCAGGGCGAATTGCAGAGGTCTTGAAAAAGAAGGGTCAGCACTGCAAATATTGACTCTTTGCATAAACTTAATGTAATTGTCAATAAAAGCCTTTGACACTTGTGAAATGCTTGTAATTATACTTCAGTATACCATAGTAACATCTGACAAAAAGATCTAAAAACACTGAAGCAACAAACTTTGTGAAAATCAGTACGTCATTCTAAAAACTTTTGGCCACGGCCGTTTACCCCAGAAAACCTGGAAAAACAGAATGAGTTCCTGGATGGACTTTGTATTCCTTCCATAGCGGTCGATTCTAAAGCGCATATGGATGGAAAATTTGACACTTTGGGAATTGCTGAGGCCATTAGTAATATGAGGGGAGGTAAAACCGCAGGTCCTGATGGACTCCCAATTGATATTTACAAGATATTCAAAGATAAACTACTTGAACCCCTATTAGCCATGTATGAAGAGGCCTTTCAACAGGGTTGTCTCCCAGATTCCCTGAGGAGTGTGCTGATAACACTCATTTTGAAACTTAATAAGTTTCCTACCAATTGCACATCATATATACCTATTTCACTACTTAACCTTCCTAGACACTCCCATGTCACCCCCCTGCTCACTACCCTCCACTGGCTGCCTGTTATAGCTCGCATCAAATTCAAGACATTGGTCCTAGCATACCAGGCAGTCAAGGGATCAGCCCCAACATACCTCCTCAAGATCTTCAAACCCTACACACCTGCCAGACCACTCCGTTCTGCTACCTCAGGACGCCTAGCACCTCCCCCTCCGCACCTGCGCTTCCCGGTCACGTCTCCTGTCGGTTCTGGCTCCACGATGGTGGAATGACCTTCCTGTGGAAGTCAGAACAGCTGAGACCCTGGCCACCTTCAAGCGACGACTGAAGACTCACCTCTTCAGGGTGCACCTCTCCCCCGTAGTCCGGTTTTTTGTTAACTTAGGGACATAGTTGCTTAGTATTACACATGTCTACTTGTTTATGTATTGTATTAGGCTTAGGCATTATTTTCTGCATTTATTGCTTTATTGCTACCTTTGAATTGTGGCTACAGATTTACCTACAGGGTCCTAGTTTAACTGTGCAGTTGCTCCTAGCACCTAGGAACTGTACTTTCCACTAGGGTGGCTTTCAGCTAAACTGTTCTTGACTACGATTAACACTTTATTGTACGTCGCTCTGGATAAGAGCGTCTGCCAAATGCCTGAAATGTAATGTAATGTAATGTAACACCAATGCTAAGATTATCTCTAAGGTCATGGCTAGAAGATTGGAGTTGGTGCTTCCTACTGTGATCAATCCAGATCAGAATGGTTTCGTAAAAAACCGCCAGGCCTTCCACAATGTCAGAAGGGTGTCGAACTTAATTCATGTGAGGGAGGGGACCCCTGACACTGCCATTCTATCATTAGATGCTAAAAAAGCGTTTGATAGAGTGGAGTGGAGTTACTTATTCAATGTGCTATCTCGCTTTGGGTTGGGTAATTACTTTCAAAAATGGATTGAGATACTTTATACTAACCCTATGGCAGAAGTCTCCACCAACCATTTAATATCACCTCCTTTCAGGCTCTCGAGAGTAACTCGTCAGGGGTGCCCTCTCTCATCAATGCTCTTTGTTTTAGCCATGGAACTGTTTGCAATAGCAGTGAGATCACACCCCTCAATTTCAGGTATCAAAATATTGGACTTAGAACATCGCATTACACTGTATGCCCTTCCCTTCTGTTTATAACAGACCTAGGCAACTCAATTCTCAATCTAACCAACGTAATTAACACATTTGGAAAGTTTTCAGGCTTTAAAGTAAACAAAACAAAATCTATCTGTCATGTTTTTAAATAAGCGGGAGAGATTAAACCCAGTGATAAGCCATCCTTTTGACAATGTGGTGAACGGATTCAAATATCTTGGTATAAATGTTACTTCAGCCATTGAGGACTTGGTGTCTTGTAACTACGAACCTATGATGACTGCAATAACGGAATCTGTGAACCATCTATGCCAATCTCTCTTATAGGATGTATAAATGTAATCAAGATGAATATACTGCCCATGTTTTTATATCTATTCCAATCTGTCCTTCTGTCCCCACCACCACAATTTTTTTCAAAAATGAAGCACCTATTTACAAAGTTTATTTGGAATAACAGAAGGTCAAAGCTGCAATTATCACTACTTTATTTGCCATATGAGAGAGGAGGGTTACAGTTAGCCAACTTACAATGGTATTTTTGGGCTGCTCAAATCAGGGCAGCAATGTACTGGTTCACGACCAAGCCTTACTTACTATGGGTACAAATTCAAAGTATCTGTACCAATGGCTTGCGGCTTGACACTTATTTATACTCTGCACCTGTCAAAAAACTAAAGAAGTTCACTGATAACCCCTTTGTGAGGAACACAATTAGTGTCTGGCACGAAGACAGTTTCTGGGTGAATCTACTTTATTTTCAAGTTTTTCACCAATATGGGGGAATGATAGCTTCTCGCCTGGCAAAAGGGACCAGGGGTTTAATATGTGGGCAACAAAGGGCATCTATAAAATTATGAGTGTATACAATGAGAACAAACTATTGTCATTTGAAGAACTCAAAAACAAATATGGTATACCTCAGAAACACCTTTTTAAATATTTAAGTTAAGGGGCTTCATTTATGCACAGACACACTCTGATACACAACCTCCTTTATACGTATCAGAAAATATATCAGTGAATAATTGCATTGGTAGTGGTCAAATATCTTTACTCTATAGAATACTGGTGAAAAACCATAAAGATTCTACTGAGCATAAGAGAACTCAATGGAGTTCTTGCAAGAAGATATCTCAGAGAGGGAGTGGAGTGAGGTATGTTTAAGGGCTCAACTCCTAACAATAAATACCCATCTCAAACTGATTCAGTATAATTGGATTATGAGGACTTATATTACACCAGTTAGACTGAATAAGATGGATCCAAATATACCGGATATCTGTGTCAAATGCAATGCAGAAAAAGGCACCTTATTTCACTGCTTATGGAACTGTCCTGAGATACAAAAGTTCTGGAATGAAATTATAACATTTATTTCTCAAATTACCTTAAACCCAACCCCTGGTTGCCCTAAACTTTGTATTCTTAATTAATACCCAGAGGATTATACTTTAAACAGCAAAGAGAAAAAAATGACTGATTTATGTCTATTACAAGCAAGACGCTTGATCTCTCTTTGCTGGAAGGATGTAAAAAGCCCTTCTGTCGGTCGTTGCCTTAAAGAGCTGTCTGCATGCCTTGTCCTTGAAAAATTAACATACACAATGAAAAAGAAATCAGCCAAATTTCATGAAGTTTGGTTATTCCAAATAAACTTTCTTACATTCTTGGAGAATTGTGAAATTGGGGAAGCTTTGGAAACTTGAATGTGATATATCCCTAGGGAATGCCAATGTAACTCTTAGGGCCCTATTTTGGTGAATTAGGACGGTGTCGGTAATGCAGACGCAAAGCGTGCTTTAGGGCGTGTCTAACGCAATTTCGGTAATTCCGTGACTTAGGACGATAGCGCACCAAAGATAGATTAAAGTACATAGTGCACCTCCGGTGCAGTTGTAAAACAGGTTGGATTAACTTTTAAAAAATACATGTGGGTGTGGTGGGGGTTTGGTTTCATAATGGCCAATCAGAACACCTATTTTCTATACCTTTAAATACCAGTGCGCTAACGCTATAGTAAATTGGCAATTTCCTGACATGGATGACAGTTTTGCGCAGCTGCGCCAGGAGCGCTTCTCAAAAGAGGAGAGCAAGGAGGTTTAGTTTAGTTTAGTTTATTTCGATCCCCATTAGCTACTGCAACTACAGTAGCTATTCTTCCTGGGGTCGTCAAACAGCTTCAAGTGACAAGGCAACATGACATTCCAACATTGCACATGACAAACATCACATTGAACTCATACAGACAAAACTGAAACAAACATATACAGTATTACAACATAAGAATAAAACAAGAGACAAGCCAAAACTAGCAACATTACAAAACAGACAAAACTAAAACAACATTACATACATGCTTCACACATAACATGTTTCAATTCATAACTTTTAGATATTTTTTTAATAAGACTTTAATCGAGTTTTACTATTTTCCTGTGCAATGTAGCTGGGTAGTGAATTCCATTCAAACATGGCTCGGTATAACACCGTTCTTTTGACTGCATTTGTTCTCACAATTGGTAGCATAAAATGTCCTCCCTCCGCATGTCTGGTTAACTAATTATGTGTAGTTGAACTGAAAGTTAAACTCTGATACAAAATAAAAGGATTCTTTGTGACTATAATATTTCTAAAAATACTAATAATGAATATAATAATCTGTTTTAACAAATAACCAATCAAGACAATCATGCATATTAATCACATGTGTTCTGTAATTACAATGTAATGATATGCGTGCTGCTCTATTTTGGGCCATTTGTAGTTTCCTTAACTTATCCATGGTAGCATTGGACCATACCACTGGGCAGTAGTCAAGATTGGACAGTACTAGAGCCTGAATGACTTCTTTAGTGGCTTTGGGTGTTAAAAACTGTGCACATCTCCTCACTACAGATATTCCATGTCCCATCCTAGCAACGATCTTGTTTATCTGTTTTGACCATGTTAGTTGACAATCAAGAACTACGCCCAGTAACTTGGTCTCTTGGACGGGTACAATACAGACATCATTTACATAGACATTTAACACTGGTTTCCCACTAAGAGCATGCTTTGAACCAAATAAAATGCTATTAGTCTTAGCCACATTTAATACTAGTTTATTTTTACTTATCCATTCTACCACTGAAAGTAAATCCGAATTAAGAACTGAATTTAACTCATTGACTGTAAATGCTGATGTGTATATGGTTGAATCATCTGCGTACATGCAGATATTAGACTTTTGTAAAACAAGCGGTAGGTCATTAGTGAATATTGTGTATAATAATGGCCCAAGACAGCTTCCTGGGGTACACCCCATTTTACTGTATGCACCTCAGAGTAGCTTCCATTGAAAAAAACAGCCTGTGTCCTATTTGATAAATAACTTCCCATCCATAGTAATGCAGACTTGGAGAAGCCATAACACTCAAGTTTTTTGATTAACATTTCATGATCGATAATATCAAATGCTGCTGTAAAGTCCAGTAAGACAGCGCCCACCAATCTCTTCTCATCTATTTCGTAACCAATCATCTGTCATTTGAGTCAAGGCAGTAGATGTTGAGTATCCAGTTCTATATGCATGTTGACAGTCAGTGGTTAAATTATTCCTTGAGAAATAGCAATTTATTTGGTCACATACAATTCTTTCCATCACTTTACTTAAGACTGGTAATAAACTTATAGGTCGACTGTTTGCCCCTGAAAATGACAATTTCCCATTTTTGGGCAATGGAATTATTTTAGCAGTTTTCCATTTTTGCGGACACACTTTTTCACTCAAACTCTGATTGAAAATATGGCAGATAGCAGGTGCAATTAAATGAGCAGTCAGTTTGAGAAGTTTACTGTCAAGGTTGTCAATCCCAGGTGGTTTATTTTTACAAGTTAATAGCATGTTTTCTACCTCATTTATTCCTACTTTATGAAAATCGAAATTACAATGTTTACCTCGCATTATTTGATTTTTATCAAGAAATAAGATCTTTCATTATCAACCTTTGGCATACTATTCCTTAAATTTCCTACCTTATCAATAAAATAATTATTAAGGTGGTTAGCGATCTCTGCTGGTTTAGTAAGGAAGTGTCCATTTGTTTCTAGGAAAGATGGAGTTGGTTTTGTATTCTTACCCATCAAATCATTGAGAGTGTTCCACAATTTCCTGCCATCGTTTTTAATATCATTAATCCTCTTTTCATAATACAGTTTCTTTTTCTTCTTGTTTAACTTTGTTACAAAATTCCTTAATTTGCGATATACTTGCCAATCTGATTTGAAACCCGATATATTTGCTGCTAATTTTGCTTGATCGCGTTCCACCATGTACTCCTTTATTTCCTCGTCTAACCATGGAGTTCTGACATTTCTCACGGTACACTTCCTCATGGGAGCATGTTTTTCAACCAATGGCATGAGAAGGTCATCAAATTTAATAAGTGCCTCATTTGGATCTGTTTCCTCTAACACATTAGACCAACACACTTTATTTACATCTTCAACAAATTTGTCTTGATCAAACCTTTTATAAAATCTTTTAAAGATTACTTTAGGTCCAGGTTTAGGCACTTTGGTTTTCCTCACAATAGCGATTAAGTTATGGTCACTACAGCCTATAGGTATAGATACGGCTTCAGAGCATAGCTCAACTGCATTGGTAAACATATGATCTATACATGTGGAGATTTTCGTACCATCACTTTTCAGAACTATTCTGGTTGGTTTGTTGATGACCTGCGACAGTCCGCAAACATCTGCTACATCCAGAAGCTTTTTTTCAATGGACAACTCGGAGAATTCCAATCAATGTTGAAGTCACCCATAAAATAAATTTCATTACGACATTCACATCCATGATCAAGCATTTCACAGATTTGATCAAGGTGGGCACTATTCGCATTAGGGGTCTATAACAACAACCCATTAGCATTGGCTTTAAATGAGGCAAATGTATTTGCAGCCATATTACCTCAATCTCGGTTGTCATTAAATCATTCCTCACCTTCACAGGTATATGATCCTGAATGTAGAAGGCAACCCCGCCCCCAAATGCGTTCCTATCCCTTCTAAAAATGCTATATCCTTGTACCATTAGTCCTGCATCTCCGAATGTTGAATCCAGATGTGTTTCTGATACTGCTAGGATATGTATATTGTCTGAATATAATATCTCAGCAATTTCCGTTAATTTATTCCGCATGCTACAAATATTTATATGGGCTATCTTTAATCCCTTTTTAGGTAATTTATGGTACTTTGACATATGGTTTTATAATTATATCTTGCTCTGACAATAACGGATTCACATGGGAGCTTCCACTGATACAACATGTATTCATACATGACATAATTGAGCACATATAGATAACCACACATTTCACATGTACACATGACCACACGTACACACAACCACACATTCCACACGTACACATACATGACCACACGTACACACAAAACCACACACATATAATCTTCACTTGCCTTGTCACACCATTTGTCCATGTTGGCCAGCCTTAGTGGCTGAGCTCCAGTTCTACTAATCTGTAATTTATCCGTATTCTTCTCTTCTCTTGACATCCGCATCAGTCTCAAGGCACAGTCCCTTCTTCAGTAGGCCGCGTCATTCATCGTTTTCCTCTGGTTTGATCACCTTACTGAAGTAGGTCTCTGCGGCCTTGTGATCCTGGAAATATTTTGTCTCTCCGTTATGGGTGATGATCAGTGTAGCTGGGTGTATTATTCCATGTCTGGTCCCGGTTTCGCGCAACTTAGCCCGAACCTCTTGGAATTGTGCCCTTCTCTTGGCTGTTTCCCCTGTCAGGTCAGGAAGACTCTGATTTTCATCCCCCGATAGTTCATCACTCCCTCTCTTTTTGCTATTTTCACTATAGCTTCCTTGGCCGCATATCTTTGCATTCTGACAATCATTGCTCTGTCACCTGATTTATTTACTGACCCGACTCTGTGCGCAATTTCCACGTCAGGTTCACATGGGAGATTTTTGTCTTTAAATATCTCTTTAAATAAAGTGTTCATAAACTCAGTTGGATTGCCTTTTTCGATTTCTTTTGTAAGGCCAAATACCCGCAGATTGAATTTTCGGCTATGGGTTTCTAATCGCTCGGCTTTCTCCCTTAATTCCTTATTGTCTTTTGGAGCAGCTCGTTGGATTTCTCTAGTGAAGTAATCCGATCCTCCATGCTAGAAAGCGCCTGCTCAACTTCTGTAAGTTTCTTGTTGCAATCCTTTACCTCTGTTTTCAGAGAGTTCAGTTGAGGGAGTAATTTGTCCATAGTAGCATCCAATTCCTCTCTTATTATAGAGCGGATCAGAGTTGACATTTCAAGCAGTTTCAAATCTTCCGCGTCTTCCTCAGCCATTGTTCCCGTGCGCGTTGGTGAGTCTGTTTGATTGTCTCGTGTCCCGGACTTCTGTTTCGGTGACTTCTTTCTCGGCGGCATCCTAGCTTTTATTTCAATATAGCTTTGACTTTAATCTGGTGCTGGATTTTACTAGATCAGATAATTTGATCAAAAGTTTGTTAAAAGTTTGCTGGAGCTCAGCACTCCTGACGCTCACTCCTCAACACCGGACATGACGTGCGGAAAAGTTGGCGAGCGAATCAGAGGAGGAAAACAAGGCGCACATTAATTTGTTATTTTCATGATTTGAGTTTATATTTTGAGACCTACATTGTTAAAAGAAAGTGTTTTATTTTACCATCTTTTTGTTTCCTTATTTGTAGGCTTTCCAACTTAAAAACAAAGTTTATTTTCTTGTAACTTAACCTCCTGAGGTCGACTGGATCGCCGACGATCCGAGCAGCAATAAAAGTATATTACTATTTCTAACGTCGCTAGATTTTATCATACACACGCGACAAAAACATTGACAGAAATCATAGAATCGAGGCTTTCTGATTTGAGCACTGGCAAATAATATGAGATTTTTAAAATTAGGTTAATTAGACCAAAAGTAAACCTTGCCTTTTCCTCTCTGTTTTACCTGGAAGTACCGTCCCCCTTCTATTGACATGGTAACTAGGTGCTAGTCTGGGGGAGGGGCATGGGGCCATGTGTGAAATCGCCGTGTAAACAACACGTACAATGTCCCAACATTATATCGCATCTTGTCTGTGTTTACGGTTGCGATCTGCCAGCAACAGACTGTGTATGCTGATATTTATTTTATTTCCCATGTTTTCAAATACTCGTGAAAATATATGAATTCCGTGTCCTGTGATGCTATACGGAAATAATCTGAATCAATGCGAACTGCAGCGAATAATTAACGGGAGGATATTTAACCAGCTGGCATTCTCTGTTTCGGTGCTTGGACATTATCTAGCTTAGCTTGATAGTACCTATTGTGATGAATGTTTCTTGCCTCTCGAGAACTTGTTTGTTCGTGTGTGCTTATTGTTGTTTAGATTTCCAGTGTTTAGCTTATTCTAAGTTTTTGGATACGTTTTGGATTTACTGTTTTACTTGTTTGTTCCTGATCGTTGGTTATTTTGGTTTGTTTTCTTTATGTCTTTCCGTGTCTTCGCAGACACGGATTTTGCTTTCATTTTCCTACAGACGTTTAAAGATAAATAAATATCTTAAACTCAGAAAACGGGCTACTTTTGATCATGTGCCTGTTCCCACTGCCAAACAGACTCTGGATGTTGGCAAACTGGCTTCTGTTGGTCGCAAGAAATGCGTACAATGCAAGATGTCGGGGAAACAACAGTGCACTCCAAGTGATGTTGTGATGTTCCCTTGTGTCTACAGTTGACCAGAAACTGTTTTGAAAAGTGGCACCAAAGACTGTGAAAGAACAGATTGTCTCACCATGTTTTAATTTTGAATTTTTTGTATATAGTTTGTGTGATGTTTTCAATAAATCTTACAAAATGAAAAAAAACTATTTTTTTTTCTGTCTTCTGCATGGCTTACTGACTATTGCTTACTCTGATGGCTTTTGTCTTTGTCTGATGGCCTCCGAGAGAGAGATGGCCCATCTGACAGATCTTACAGGTGTGGACAACCCTCAGGTGTGGATCATGAATATTCAGAAAATTAGCATATAGCCCTCCCACAGCCTGAAATAAATTTGACCAGCTCTGATAAAAACAGATTTTTAGCTATTTAGATCTCAGATGTGCTAAACTATTTTGACATCCTTACATAACCAAGACCTTGATGAACAAACGCATATTGGCAAAACAATTCGTCACTATAGTTTAGTGTGTGCTTTCACAACATTTGTGACGGCAGAAAAATGTCCTCTTTATAACTTGTGTGATTGTAGATCTATTTACAAGCTGCATATGATACTGACCAAACTATTGATGGCATATAAATGTAGCTGTGATTGTCCTTCAAATAAAAATATCAAACACTTTGGAGTAAGTGTGTGTTAAGTTGATGAAATTTAGATAAATATCAGACCACACCAAAATCACAAAGCTTCTCTGAGCTAAGCACGGACCTCAGGGGGTTAATGTAATTGTTAAATGGAAAGCAATAAGTAACAAACTCACAACTGCAACTAGGCCTGTTTCATTGATGTTCATCATGCAGTAGGCCTACATGCGTCACCCTGGAGTGACCACCTTGCATGTTGGACAAGACTGGAAGAAACTGCATGTACAGCTGAACTGATAGCCGTCTGGCCAACACTGGCTACCAAACCCAGGGTATCGCTCACAGTATCGCCTTCGGCGTCCAATTATGTACTCCATTTTCTGTAGTGCAAATTGAAAGAATAAAATCCTTTCACATAAGAAAAACAATGTGCATACAAACATATCTTTATTTAACAGGTGTATCTTACTGAGCGGTAGCGATGGATGGCCTGCTAGCTTCAGTCTTTCATAAGAACATAAGAATACATAATGACGAGAACGGGCCGTTCGGCCCATCTAGGCTCGTCATGTCCTAATATAAAGAGTATCTAGTACTACATCTAGCCTAGACTTTAATAGCCCAAGTGTTTCTGCCTCTACTACCTGACCTGGCAAGCTGTTCCAGGCATTGACAACTCTCTGTGTAAAGAAAAACGTCCTAATATCAATCAATCAATCAATCTTTATTTTTGTATAGCGCCATTTACAAACAGGTTGTCACACAGCGCTTCACAATTGGCATTTTCCAGGGGAGGGAATCAAAAAAACAGAAAACCATTGGAACCAATGTGGGAGACTGGAAAATTATTCCCTGACCCCTTAAGATGGAAGGTCGAGATGAACTCCTGGAAAATTGTGGGTTACAGAGAAAAACTAAACAAATAGTCCTTGAGGCTCATGAGGCTTAACAGACCACCGGAAGGGCATTCTAAGTATAGGGGTGGGGTGGACCTCATCCCTCCAGATACCAGGGCAGGGCGGGGGATGGAACCAGCAGCTAGGGTCCGGGCCAGCGGCCCTGTCCCTGTGTTTCTGGTGGGTCAATTTGTGTGGCCTAGTGTCTGCACATGGCCAAATTCCTGCATGGTTTGCTAACCGGGCCAGCAACAGCCCGCATTATACATAAATATAACCACTATCAGTATGTTGTCGGAGTGTCAGGCAAAACCGAAATATTGCCTATATGCGAGGTTTAGAGTGCCACACTGAGGACTTGAAATAAGAGCAGGCCGTGCAGATCACACACCTTAATACAATGGACAAACGTAAATCTGAATTGCTGATCCAAGTGTCCATTAGCGCAGCAATAAACTGTCCTGTCGAACGAAGTAATGGTCATGTGTAGGGGAGGAATTTGAACTCTACGACCTGAAGCCAGACCAGGTGCCACCCTCACGGCCTAACTAATCAGGGCCCTCACCCCACCAGATGGGGCCGCTAAAGACCTGGAGCCTGGGTCACCTGTCATTGAGATTCATGAGCCCAGTTCGAGCTCCGCAGCACGAGGGGTGAGAGGACTGGGCTAACAATTAAGCAAGCGAATCCCACCATGCTTTAGACTTCTAACTTTGTATTAGAGATCCCGCAAGTTTTACTGCCAGCATTCTTAGGCTGCGCGGCGTGTATACTATGTTATAGACCACTGGAATTAGACTATCCACATAAATTGTGTGGCAATGATGTAACCCCGTATCAAATAAAGCTATTACAAAGCTACACAATACAGGTAAATACATAGTACACAGTTGGGTCAGCTGAAGTGTCTGTTTATGTCTGTTTATCCCTTTTCATTAATCTTTTAATTAAATGATGAAAGTATGAACAAAGGAAAATAAAAAAGTGGTCTCGGCAGGATGGAACGCCATGAGGTCATGGGGAGGGATTGAGCTAAGTGGGAGTGGTTATGACGTCAAGCTCCAAGGCAGGATGAGTTATGACATGTTAAAAGGTTGATGCACGGAAAGGAGGCCAGAGCTGCTTTCACGAACAGCCTGGTTTTCTTGTAGGTGATTTCGCATTGCATACAATAAAACCCGATTACATCTGACTCTAAAGAAATGTGTTGTTTTTAAGAAGTATTAAATGTGGCTTCGGATCACTCAGCCTATCTGGCCCTGGCTGAGATTATTTCTACCACAGGTGGGGGGTTGACTCTGGGGCAGGTGAGCTCCGGGCAGGTGCCACGAAGCCGGGGAGAAAAGAGGAAAGGTGCAATTATGACTATGATAAATATCACACCGGATCAGGGGAAAGAGTAGTGATAACACTTTTGCACCAGCAGAAGTAATCTAGGGCAGCATAACTAATTGGGTGAGTGGCACAGGGAGCACGCAGCCATGAGGGCACTCAGAGACCATCCCACCACATCATCAGCAGTCCTGATAGGGGCAGGTCATCACTTATGATTGGTGACAGTAAGGATAGCTCATTGCACCAGAAGACTCTATTGCTACGCCCCTCACATCTGCACCTAATGACTATAAGAGAGACTAAAGAGATGTGTTTTTAACCTAGTCTTGAAAATTGAGACCGTGTCTGACTCCTTCACAGAGACGGGTAGACTGTTCCACAGTAAAGGAGCTCTATAGAAGAAATATTGGTAGTTGGTAGCAACTTGGTAGTCCCTAGAATATTTTTGATATTCTAGGGACTACCAAGTTGCTTGCATCTTGTGAACGAAGTGAACGTGGGGGATTGTAGGGATGAAGTAGATCCGTCAAATAAGAGGGTGCAAGTCCATGCAACACCTTATACGTTAAGAGAAGTACCTTATAGTCTACACGATAGTTTATAGGAAGCCAGTGAAGTGACGCTAACACAGGACTAATGTGCTCATACTTCTTTGTTCTAGTCAGGATCCTTGCAGCAGCATTCTGTACGAGTTGTAGACTCCTGAGTGAGGTATTGGAACAGCCAGACAGTAATGCATTGCAATAATCTAATCTAGATGTAACAAAGGCATGTACCAATTTTTCTGCATCTATTAATGACAAGAAGCCCCTAATTTTGGCAATATTCCTCAAGTGAAAAAAGGCTACTCTGGAAATGCTTTTGATGTGACTATCAAATGAGAGACCAGGATCTATAGTAACACCAAGGTCTTTTACCACCAAACTTGCAGCAACAGAGCAACCATCCAGATTAAGAGATAAATCAGATAACCCTCTTCTGAAGTTTTTGGGCCCCAAGACCAACATCTCTGTTTTATCAGTATTCAACAATAGAAAATTATCTGACATCCAGTCTTTTATGTCTTTAAAACAGGCCTCCAACTGTTCGGATTGTCCTTCACCAGGTTTCATTGATAAGTATAATTGTGTGTCATCTGCGTAGCAGTGAAAATGTACGCCATGTTTATGAATGACATCACCAAGTGGCAACATGTAAAGGGAGAACAATAATGGCCCCAAAACAGAACCTTGAGGGACACCATATTCCACCTTGCTGAGAGCAGAGGGCTCATCATTTAACTGCACAAATTGATACCTATCTGACAGGTAGGATTTAAACCAGGAGAGTGCCTGTCCACGCAGTCCAACGAGGTTTTCAAGTCTGCTCAGAAGAGTTTGGTGGTCTATTGTGTCAAACGCAGCACTTAAGTCCAAAAGCACAAGAATAGAGACGCATCCACGGTCAGCTGATATCAGTAAGTCATTGACAACTTTAATAAGAGCAGTCTCAGTGCTATAGTGTTGCCTAAATCCTGACTGAAAAGTTTCATAGATGTCATTTGATATCAGGAATGAAGTCAGTCTCTGAGCTACAGCTTTCTCTAGAATTTTTGAAAGAAAAGAAAGATTAGAAATTGGCCTGTAGTTACTGAGATTTTCTGGGTCAAGGTTTGCTTTCTTTCAAAGTGGCTTAATTACTGCCACTTTTTGAGAATTTGGCATATAGCCTGATGAAAGAGACAGATTAATAATGTCTAGCATGGATTGCCCCATAACAGGAAGAAGTTATTTAACAAGTTTTGTTGGGATTGAGTCTAATTGGCAAGTAGATGGTTTGGAGGACATAACCCATTTAGAAAATGCAGTCCACTCCAGAGCACTAAAAAACTGAAGTGTAGCCATAGGACATCTTAAAAAATCTTTGGTATTTCACTTTGTTAATCCCTTTTAGGAATTTAAAAACCTCAATCAAATCCCCCCCTAAGTCTCCGTTTGCTAAGCTTAAATAGATTGAGTGCCTTAAGTCTATCTTCATAACTTTGACCTTTCATACCAGGTATCAGTTTAGTTGCCCTTCTTTTTCAAGAGCTTCTATATCTTTCCTGTAGTGCAGTGCCAATCATCTTGGATTACTTTAGTCGATTCCAAACTGTTTACCAAACCCCCAAGTTTTGTATCATCTGCAAATTTAACTATTTTGCTACTAATGTCCATATCAAGATCATTTATGTAAAGAAGGAAGAGCAGAGGTCCCAGCACCGATCCCTACGGGACACCACTGCCCACAGCACCGAGGTCAGATACAGCCCCACCTACTGTTACTCTTTGTATTCGCCCTTGCAGCCAATTATGAACCTACTCTGAAACTCCTCCTGCAATTCCTACTGAATTCATTTTAGCAATGAGCCTCTCATGTGGTGTTGTCAAATGCTTTCTGAATGTCCAAATATATAATATCATAAGCCTGGTCAACACACTTTGTAGCCTCTTCAAAAAAGTCCAGGAGGTTTGTTAGGCATGACCTCCCTTTGAGAAAACCATGTTGGCTCTCCCTTAAAATACTATTCTCTTTCAAGAATGATTACAACTTATCCCTAATAATACATTCCAGCATTTTACATGGGATGCAAGTTCAACTGACAGGCCTATACTTCCCTGGGTCAGTACGGTCCCCCTTCTTATATATTGGAATTATAATAATCATGTCCGTGCATTGAATAACCACAAGCTGTGGTGAAATCGTTTTTAGCTTAATTGATTACGCTTGCAAGTTACCCATGGATTGGACGATTTGCCTCAACCTGGGGGCAAATCCACAATATTCACAAAACATTCTCATGTGATTTCAGATAATCTTATGTTCATATGTGCGCATCAATAAAGTCACCAAATTGCACAGAGCGCCAGCGTTTGCGCTAAGAGGTAGTCTAGTTGGACGTTAATGAAACTCATTATTTGACATCAAACTTGCATAGCGACCGACTGTTTTCACTGTCACACCCCCTATTGCGCTGCCCAACCCATAGTCGCGCAAACGCCTTCATTGCGCACCACGAAATTGCCAAACTCGGCGGAGACGGGAAATATTCAGTTTGCGACAGGCGAAACTGGGGGGTTTACATTAATGTCATTTTTAAATTTTGTTACAATGTTCCTTTGTGAATTGTAAAATCCAAAACTCAATAAATACATGTTTTTAAAAACAAGATAGAAAACCTGGTTGGTTTGCATGGATGGGCACTCTCATGGTTTAAATAATACCTCTCAGACAGGTTTCAATTTGTGCAATTAGATCAAGAGTTCTCTGTCTACTCTCAGGTTAAATGTGGTATTCCACAAGGCTCAGTGCTGGTACCATTACTGTTCTCATTATACTTGTTACCACTGGGTAATGTTATTCATAAACATGGTGTGAATTTTCATTGCTATGCAGATGATACACAGCTGTACATATCAATGAACCGAGGTGAAATACTTAAACTCACTCAGTTAGAGGCTTGTATTTCTGATATAAAGAATTGGATGACAGTAAATTTCCTGATTTTGAATTCATATAAAACAGAGATGATGGTTTTGGGCCCCAAGAAATTAAGGAACAAGTTGGATCTGCAGTTAAATGCAGGTGATTGCCTGGTTGCATCAAGTCTAACGGTCAAGAACCTTGGTTTTATTATTCATCAGGATCTTACATTTGACACTCATTAAAAACCCTTCCAGAGTGGCTTTCTTTCACCTAAGAGACATAGCTAAAATTAGGCACATTCTGTCATTAGAGGATGCAAAAACCTTTATGCATGCTTTTGTCGCATCGAGGCTAGACTATTGTAATGCCTTATTATCTGGCTCCTCTAGTAGCTCTCTAAAGAGTCTTCAACTAGTACAGAATACAGCGTCACGTATTTTGACTAGATCCAAGAAGTATGAGCACATTACTCCTGTGTTAGCATCACTACATTGGCTTCCTGTTAAACATCGGGCTGATTATAAAGTACTGTTGCTAACTTTTAAAGCAGTGCACGGACTTGCACCTATATATCTGTCCGAAATGATTGCCCCTTATAAGCCGACCCGACTGCTTCGTTCACAAGAAGCCAGCCACCTATTACTCCCTAGAATTTTGAAAAGCACAGCTGGTGGTAGAGCCTTCTCTTTTAGAGCTCCTCTGTTGTGGAATGGTTTACCAAGGCATGTTAGGGATTCAGAGATGGAGAAGGCCGTGCCCTAGTATCTTATGGAGTGAGAAACTTTCCATACTGTCACCTCCTCAACGTGTTACCACCACTGTTAGGCTGGTTATCGGGTGTGGATGGTTTGGAACTCTCTCATGGCTGCGTGTATTCTCTGTCCCTCTCTTAATAGGTATGCTGCCATAGCTTACACCTGTCGGGGCTATCTGTATTTTTCCTATGGTTGTGCTTCTGTAACGGAGTTGGTTCTGCCCACAGCGAGTTTCAAACCGAGGGATCTCAACGCGACAAGAGAGCGATTTAGCTCACTGAGCTAAAGACTCAAGTCCCTAACTCTGGGAACTAATCACACTCTTATCGACGTCACTTTCTGTAGCGGACGCTCACGTATCAGAGCTCATCTGCTACATTCTCCCCCTCGAAAAACCTGCGGCATTAACCATGGCCCGACCAATTACCATCAGTTGTATGATCCGGGTCACGGCGCCAATGTAACGGAGTTGGTTCTGCCCGCAGCGAGTTTTGAACCGAGGGATCTCGACGCGACAAGAGATCAATTTAGCTTTCTGAGCTAAAGACTCAAGTCCCTAACTCTGGTAACTAATCGCACTCTTATCCACGTCACTTTCTGTAGCAGATGCTCACGTACCATTTACATTTACATTTACATTTTAAGCATTTAGCAGACGCTCTTATCCAGAGCGACTTACAAGATGTGCATTAATACATGGTAAGAACAATCATAGTTAGCGCACAAGATCAGTGCAGTAATACAGCAATAGACATCATTGCAGGCGACTGCGTATCATACCTGTAACACTGGGAAAGAAAAGGTTACTGTGCTTTAAAAAAAAAAAAAGATGTATTTTTTATTTTTTATAGTGTAGAACAAGTAAACAGTGGTGACGACAGATTGGCTAGATGGACAGTGTTCAGTGGTAGTGGAGTCTGAAGAGGTGGGTTTTGAGTCTCTTGCGGAAGATTGCAAGTGATTCCGCGGTCCTGACCGATTGCGGAAGGTCGTTCCACTAGCGAGGGGTCAGGGCAGAGAAGAGGCGAGACCGCGAGGAGCGGCTGCCAGGCGCTCGGAGGGATGGGGCAGTCAGTTTGCCAGAGGAGGCGGAGCGGAGGGGTCTGGGAGGGGTGTAGGGAGTGATGAGTGACTGGAGGTATGGGGGAGCAGTACCTCTGGCCGCTTGAAAAGCAAGCACCAGTGACTTGAATCTGATGCGTGCTGCGATGGGGAGCCAGTGCAGAGAGGAGAGTAGAGGGGTGACGTGGGTAAACTTCGGCTGGTTGAACACCAGGCGAGCGGCAGCATTCTGGACTAGTTGCAGTGGCTTGATGGCACAGGCCAGAAGGTCTGCCAGCAAGGAATTGCAGTAGTCCAGACGTGAGATCACCAGGGCCTGGACCAGGAGTTGAGTGGCCTCTTGGGTGAGGAACGGTCGGATCCTCCGGATGTTGTGGAGGGAGAAATGGCAGGTCCGAGTGATCGCTGCAATATGGCTCGAGAAGCACAGCTGGTTGTCTAGGGTCACTCCAAGGCTCCTCGCAGACTGGGATGGAGACACTATGGAGCCTTCCACGGTGATTGACGCATCAATCGTCGGGGAGCCCTTCACAGGGAGGAAGAGCAGCTCTGTCTTCCCCAGGTTCAGCTTCAGGTGGTGGGTGGACATCCATGCGGAGATGTCAGCCAGGCATGCAGAGATCCGTGCCGAGACCTGGGTATCAGATGGAGAGAAGGAGAGAAAGAGTTGAGTGTCATCGGCATCACAGTGATAGGAAAAACCATGAGCAGAAATAACAGAGCAAAGTGACTTGGTGTACAGAGAGAATAGGATGGGGCCTAGCACCAAGCCCTGTGGGACTCCGGTAGAGAGGGTGTGGGAAGAGGAGAGGGATCCTCTCCAGGCCACCTGGTAGGACCAGTCAGCCAGGTAGGACTCAAACCATGTCAACGCAGATCCAGAGATTCCCATCTCGATGAGAGATGAGAGCAGGATCTGGTGGTCCACGGTGTCGAATGCCGCCGACAGGTCGAGGAGGAGGAGGACGGAGCTAAGGGATTGGGACCCGTGAAGAGCCTCAGTGACCGCAAGGAGGGCAGTCTCTGTGGAGTGGCCTGCTCTGAACCCAGATTGGTTGGGATCAAGCAGGTCGTTCTGTAAGAGATGAGCAGACAGTTGATTATAGACAGCCCACTCTAATGTTTTGGAAAGGAATGGGAGGAGAGAGACAGGTCGGTAGTTTGAGATGACAGCAGGATTCAGAGAGAGTTTTTTGAGGAGGGGGACAACATGAGCGCATTTGAGGGAAGAGAGGACAGAGCCAGAGGAAAGAGAGGAGTTAATGACATTGGAGACAAAGGGAAGGATGTCCATAGCAATGGACTGGAAGAGGGGGGAAGGAATGGGATCAAGAGGGCAGGTGGTGGGACGGTGGGAGAGAACAAGTTGAAGGATGTCTGAGTCAGGAAGGGGCGAGAAGGAGGACAGAGGGATGGGAGGTTTAGGTAGCGAGATGGGTGAGGGAGAGGTTTGGGGGAAGGAGTTGTGAATGACATCGACCTTCTCGTGAAAGAACTATGAGAAGTCATCGGCGGTTAGAGAGGAGGGGGGTGGGGGAGGAGGAGGGGTGAGGAGGGAGGAAAACGTTAGAGGTTAGAGGAGAAGGAAGCCAGGAGTGTGTGGAAATCAGACAGAGCTACAGGGGATTTGGATTTTCTCCATTTTCTTTCTGCCGCTCGCAGTTTCAGTCGGTTAGCCCGAATGGAATTGGTTAGCCAGGGGGTTGGGGGTCGGAGAAGAGCAGGTTTAGTGGATAGAGGACAGAGTGAGTCAAAGGAGGAGGAGAGAGAGGAAAGTAGGGTGGATGATGCTTCCTCAGCAGGTAGCTGAGAGAAGGCATCAGTAGGGGGAAGGGAAGAACAGTAGCTGACAGGGCAGCGGGGGGGGAGAGAGCGGAGGTTGTGACGGACAAGGACAGTGGGAGCAGGTGAAGATGGTTTAGGCACAGAGGGGAGGGGGAGGGAGAAAGACAGAAAGCAATGGTCAGACACATGTAGAGCGATACCGTAATGTTGGGTGAGGCGCAGTTCCTGGTGAAGACCAGGTCCAGTTGGTTACCGGCCTTGTGGGTGGATGGGGATTCAGCCAGGGTGAAGTCGAAGGACTGAAGCAGGGGGAGGAATGCAGAGGCCTGAGAGGTCTCCAGCGGCAGGTTGAAGTCACGAGGAGTAAGACGGGAGTGCCATCCTCAGCAGCACCCATCCATGCGCTGAGTAGGGCATCCATCTCATCTAGGAAACTCCCCAGTGGACCTGGAGGGCGATAAAGAACAATGATGTGCAGTTTACATGGAACAGTGACAGTGACAGCATGAAATTCAAAGGAGGAGGGTGAGAAGTGAGGAAGAGGAACAATACCAAATCTCCACAGGGGGGAGATCAGTATACCTGTCCCTCTACCTCCACCTGGGGGTCTTGGAGTGTGGGAGAAGGTGTAGGCAGCGGAGAGAGCAGCAGGGGTGGCCGTGTTCTGAGGAGTGATCCACGTCTCCGTGAGTGGCAGGAACTGCACGGAGAGTAGTGAGGCCTGGGCCGAGATGAAATCGGCCTTCCGGACAGCGGACTGGCAGTTCCATAGTCCGCCTGCTACCACTACGTCAACACCGGGAGATCTAGGAGGGTGGGTGAGATTGGACAGATTACGGGTGTGGGTAGAATCTCTCCTTCTAGGCAATCTAGAAGAGGAGACATGGACTGGGATAGGGAGGTAGCATGTAGTGTTAGATGCAGAGGAAGAACAGGGAGATACAAAACTATGATACTTACCATGCGGCGAGCACTCCCTAGCTGGCCCCCCTCGGTGGACTCCTGCAGGTAGACTCCTACAGTGGGTTCGGAAAGTATTCAGACCCCCTTAAATGTTTCACTCTTTGTCATATTGCAGCCATTTGCTAAAATCTATTAATTTCATTTTTTTCCTCGTTCATGCACACACAGCACCCAATATTGTCCGAAAAACACAGACTTGTAGAAATCTTTGCAGATTTATTACAAAATAAACACTGAAATATCACATGGCCATAAGTATTCAGACCCTTTGCTGTGACACTTGTATATTTAACTCAGGTGCTGTCCAATTCTTCTATGATCTATGTAAGGTCCCACAGTTGCCAGTGCATGTCAGAGTAAAAACCAAGCCATGAAGTCCTAGGAACTCTCCATAGACCTCCGAGATAGAATTGTGTTGAGGCATAGATCTGGGGAAGGGTATAAAAACATTGCTAAAGCATTGAAAGCACCCAGGAGAACAGTGGGCTCCATCATTGTGAAATGGAATACGTTTGAAACCACCACAACTCTTCTTAGAGCTGGCCGTCTGGCCAAACTAAGTAACCGGGCAAGAAGGGACATGGTCAGGAGGTGACCAAGAACCCAATGGCCACTCTAAGAGAGCTTCAGAGTTCCTCTGCAGCGATGGGAGAACCTGGTAGAAGGACAAACATCTCTGCAGCACTCCCATCAATCAGACCTTTATGGTAGTGGCTAGACGGAAGCTACTTCTGAGTGAAAGGCATATGACAGCCCACCTGGAGTTTGCCAAATGGTACTTAAAGGACTCTAAGAGCATCAGGAAAAAGATTATCCGGTCTGATGAGACACAAATTGACATTTTTGGCCTGAATGCCAAGTGCCAAGTCATTGTTCACCGGAAGCGCTCAACGCAGCTGCACGCCTCCCGACTCTCTCTCGCTCTTTAGATTAGTTTTTAGTAATTTTCGTGTTTAACTTCGTGATTTAATTATTTATTTTTCAACCAGTATGGGTATCAGACCTACTACCATAACCTACGACCGACAAACTTTATTGGACATCGGAAATAAGAGTTTGACTATCCAATTCAGCCCACCTAGCAGTATCTCTTTGTGTATCAAACAACACTACAAGACGCGACGCGGTAAAAGAGCCGGCATTCAGATGCGGAATCGAAACCGTCCCTACCGAACTGCAATGCCGAGTATATTCTTGAGCAATGCACAGTCTTTGGCTAACAAGCTGGATGATATGCGGGCGAGGATCGAGTTCCAACGGGAGACACGAGACTGCAACGTTTTGTGTTTTACGGAAAGCTGGTTGAACGAAAACATCCCAGACACAGCTATCGGATTAAAAGACTTCTCTCCCTTCCGCTCCGATAGAACATCGGACAGTGGGAAAACGAAAGGCGGCGGTGTGTGTGTTATGATCAACTCGTCCTGGTGCAACGTAAGTAATGTCTCCATTAAGACAACTCTGTGTTCACCGGACTTGGAGTTCATGATTCTGCAGTGCCGACCACACTACCTCCCGAGGGAATTTCACGCAGTTGTTCTGATCGCGGTGTATGTCCGCCGAGCGCCGACATTACGCTGGCTATGGAGGCGCTACACAAAGCGATCTCTGCAACTCAATCCAAACACCCGGACGCTGCTGTCATTGTAATTGGGGACTTTAACAGAGCGAATCTGAGGAGTGTTCTCCCAACATTTTACCAACATGTACAGTGTAACACCAGGGGAGACGCCATCTTAGACCATTGTTATTCCACACAAAAGAACGCCTACAAGGCGTTTCCCCGCCCACCACTGGGAAAATCCGACCACAGTGTCATCTTGCTACTGCCAAAGTACTGCCCTCTCTTAAAGAGGCAGGCTCCCATTTCAAGGAATGTCCAATGCTGGTCAGAGGAAGCAGAGGACAGACTTAGGGATGGGCTGGAGGACACTGACTGGGACATGTTCAGAACTGCAGCCAACAACAACGTGGAGGAATATACCTCGGCTGTACTGGGCTACATCAAGTTCTGCATGGACAATGCTGTGCCAACCAAGTCTGTCTGTTCCTACCCAAATAACAACCCATGGGTCAGGAACAGTGCAGTCAAAGCAGCATTAAAAGAACGACACACAGCATGCAAATCCAAAGACCCCACAGAAATCAAGAAAACCAAATATGCAGTCCGCAAAGCCATCAAGGCGGGAAGAGACAATACAGGGACAAGCTGGAGGCCCAGTTCCGTGAGTCCAACCCCAGGAGCTTGTGGCAAGGGCTACAGACAATTACGAACTACAAAGGGAAAATAAGATGTGAGGCAAACAACAACTCCTCCCTCCCTGACCAGCTCAACATCTTCTATAGCCGGTTTGAGGTAAACACACCTACCTCTGCAGCCCCAGAGGCTCCAACCCCGTCTCCCAATGTTCTAAGCCCCACTGCAGACGCATTAAGGCTGAACACAGGTGAGGTGTCAAAGATCCTGCGGCGGACTGACACAAGGAAGGCAACGGGGCCAGATGGGCTACCAGGGCGTGTCCTCAAGGCATGCACATCTCAGCTAGCCCCTGTGCTAACAAACATCTTTAACCTCTCCTTAACCCAGGCTACCGTCCCAACATGCCTGAAGACTTCCACCATCATCCCCGTCCCCAAAAAAGCCAAAATCACATGTCTCATAATTACAGACTAAGCACTAACACCCATCGTCATGAAGTGCTTCGAGCGGGTCATCAAGGAACACATCTGCTCCATGCTACCAGCCACACAGGATCCCCTGCAATTCGCATATCGCAGCAACAGGTCCACAGATGACGCAATTGCCATCACATTGCACAAGGCACTTTCCCACTTGGATGCCAAGAAAGGCAACTATGTGAGAATGCTGTTTATTGACTATAGTTCAGCATTCAATACCATAGTGCCCTCCATTCTCATCCCCAAGCTGGCGGCCTTGGGTGTGAATCCCACTCTCTGCAGCTGGATCCTGAACTTTTTGACAGGCAGACCCCAGGCAGTAAGGGTGGGCACTTACACCTCATCTTACCTGACCCTCAACACGGGCGCCCCGCAAGGATGCGTGCTCAGCCCGCTCCTATACTCCATCTACACCAGCGACTGCACAGCCAAGCACAGCTCCAACGCTATCATTAAGTTTGCAGATGACACAACGGTGTTGGGCCTGATTACCAACGATGACACCGCGGCCTATGCAGACGAGGTGATGGCGCTCTCAAGGTGGTGCCAAGGGAACAACCTTGAGCTCAACATTGAGAAAACAAAGGAGCTGATCCTGGATTTCAGGAAAAGGGGTGTGCACGTGCCCATTACCATCAACAGGGCCGCTGTTGAACGGGTCAGCAGCTTCAGATTCCTCTGAGTCCATATCTCAGAGGATCTGAAGTGGTCTCGGCACGTGGACACGCTGGTGAAGAAATCCCAGCAGCGTCTTTTCCACCTCAGACGGCTGAGGAAGTTTGGCCTGCCCCCACCAATCCTCAGGAACTTCTACAGGTGCACCACGGAAAGTGTCCTGACCGGCTGCATCACCGCCTGGTACGGCAACTGCACCGAACGTGACCGGCAGAGGCTGCAGAGGGTGGTGCGGTCAGCCCAGCGGGTCACAGGCGGTGCACTGCCTAACCTGAGGGACCTGTATACGGTGAGGTGCACGACGAAGGCCAACAAGATCATCGCCGACCCCAGTCACCCTAGCCATGGCCTGTTTATCAAGAAGCTGTCCAAGAGGAAGCCTGGCTATATCAGCATAGCAGCGAAGACCAACCGCCTCAAGGACAGCTTCTACTCCCAAGCTATCCGCATGCTGAGCTGAGACCCCTAACCACTGCCCAGCCCCACCAACAACTGAACTGTCCCCTCCCCCTCCTACCTCCTCACACCCCACTGTATCACTGTGTCACTTATCACTTTAGCACTCATCACTTTATACTGCCATCCAGTGATGTGCAATATTGTACATCTATCTTACTTATTATATTATATATATTATATTATTATATTATTATATTATTATATTATTATATTATATATTATATATTATATTATATTATATTATTTTTATATATTATATTTTACTATCTTACAATTTTTATTTTTTTACAATTTATTACTGTATTCTTATTGTGTACTGTTGTGTTGTGTTGTGAGAGAGATCCATGGGAACAACAAATCTCACTGCCATGTACGCATGTGTACGTGATCAATAAAAAACTTGAAACTTGAAACTTGCTACCATAAAGGTCTGATTGATTGGAGTGCTGCAGAGATGTTTGTCCTTCTACCAGGTTCTCCCATTGCTGCAGAGGAACTCTGAAGCTCTCTTAGAGTGGCCATTGGGTTCTTGGTCACCTCCCTGACCATGTCCCTTCTTGCCCGGTTACTTAGTTTGGCCAGACGGCCAGCTCTAAGAAGAGTTGTGGTGGTTTCAAACGTATTCCATTTCACAATGATGGAGCCCACTGTTCTCCTGGGTGCTTTCAATGCTTTAGCAATGTTTTTATACCCTTCCCCAGATCTATGCCTCAACACAATTCTATCTTCTTCTTTCGTGTATCGCCATCACTGACGGACCTTGGTCTGCCAGCTTGGCGATTTGGTGATGACATTATTTTTCACCTTTCTCAAGTACTTGCAGGGGAGGCCCGCATGAAGGCTGTCGTCTTCTCCCCACTCACACACACACTCATACCTACGGGCAATTTAGACTCTCCAATTAGCCTACCGTGCATGTCTTTGGACTGTGGGAGGAAACCGGAGTACCCGGAGGAAACCCACGCTGACACGGGGAGAACATGCAAACTCCACACAGAAAGGCCCCCGGCCTGGATTCGAACCCGAGACCTTCTTGCTGTGAGGCGACAGCGCTACCCACTGCACCACCGTGCCAGCCCCAACACAATTCTATCTCGGAGGTCTATGGAGAGTTCCTAGGATTTCATGGCTTGGTTTTTACTCTGACATGCACTGTCAACTGTGGGACCTTACATAGACAGGTGTGTGCCTTTCCAAATCAAGTCCAATCAATATAATTAAGCACAGCTGGACTCCAATGAAGGTGTAGGCCCATCTCAAGGATGATCAGAAGAATTGGACAGCACCTGAGTTAAATATACAAGTGTCACAGCAAAGGGTCTGAATACTTATGGCCATGTGATATTTCAGTGTTTATTTTGTAATAAATCTGCAAAGATTTCTACAAGTCTGTGTTTTTCTGACAATATTGGGTGCTGTGTGTGCATGAACGAGGAAAAAAATGAAATTAATTGATTTTAGCAAATGGCTGCAATATGACAAAGAGTGAAAAATTTAAGGGGGTCTGAATACTTTCCGAACCCACTGTATATACAAGCAGGGAAGGGAACACAATAGGACTCAGGTGTGACTGGGAGGAGAGAGGGGAGGAACACAGGTGTAAACAATGGGAATCGTTAATCTAGTAACGAGGGGATTCGCTAATAGAATAACGACGGGAAACGCAAGACACGGACTGGGAAACATACAAACATAGACAATAAACGACCTGGGAGATCAGGCAGACACGTGCATAGTAAAAGGGGAGGAATGCAAAGAGAGAAGCTGCGTGCAAATGAAAGGGAAAGTGAAAAGCTAATCAGGGATACGATAATAAGCGAGAAAGACAGCGATAGTCAGAAGCGTGAGATAATTAGTGATTAGTAGTGTTAGTAACTTAATCTAAATCCCTAATGTTAGTAGATTAGTTGGTTAGTACTATATACATCTAACTAATATATACAAAGTGTAATTTAGAAAGTAAGAAGGAAGAAAAACGAGATTAGAAACGAAGACGGAAAAACCTAAACATTTCCCGAAGTGCAAAAGACAAAGACAAGGAGTGGATCTGGAACAGGAACAATAACAGACGGGGAACAGAACGTGAATGAAACATGACTCGATAAATAAACAAAGTACAAAAACAAACCGAACAGACACTCAGAACGTAACAGCCACGGTGTGTGCAGGACATATTGACCACACATGGTGGCCCAACGCCCTATGAAATGACTTTACATTAGGGTGTCCAGATTCAAACAGGCCAAATGCAGCCTAACTGCAAAGAGGACAACACCCTAACTTTGCATTAGTGTTTCCACTTTCCTGCTCACTACCTGTAGTTCTGCTCCACCTGTGTTCTGAGACTGAGCATAGGGTGGGTTCAGCCACAGCTTCTGATTCCTTGTCCCGTGACTCATCGCTGCTGCGGGTATCCATCTTCGCGCTGCCTCTATGATTGCTCATGTCCTACCTGTCAGCACCTGGAGGACAGGTATTCCGCTCAGGCATGGTATAGTGCCCTGCCCCCGGAGCACACCTGTGTCTGACTCAAGATTCAAACCCGCATCCCTCCCCGCTGCTCTAACAGTGCTGAATGTGACTGTGTGGAAAGACGTGAGCGGCAGACACTCTTTGCCTGAGTGCTTTTTTCAGTTGGGACCGTTGTCCACACACTGCCTAAAGGGGGTGTTATTGCTGTTTGTTTATTTATTTACTCTGAACGGCTAACAGAGCCGTTAATAGAAGAATACATAATGTGCATGTTACAAGAGTAATGAAAATAAAACAAGAGACCCGTCACACAACAGCAAGGGAGAGATCCGTGACAAAGCACCAAGCTCAGAGAGAGAGAGAGAGAGAGAGAGAGGCAGCACTAGGATATAAGCGCACAACAGATGCTGTTTTCTGAGTACACACCCAGAGTAACATCATGCTAACGTAGCGCACAGTGCCTGGCGGTGATCTTTGGGTTCAGTGTTACGCTGCACTGTGATAGTGGGGAATTCAGCTCTTCCAGAGTTCAGCGCCTGAATCGGCACAGATCTGGCTGGCCCGAAGCTGACTCAGCTAAGAGGAGAGGAACTCTGTCTCCAGTTGAGGCAGACAGGGGGAGGAGTGCTGCTTGGATTAGGGTACAGGGGAGTGAGAGGGGGACTGAATATGCACTCTCTGTGCACTCCTTGGCCAACACAGGAGGGAGGAGGGTATCATAAGGGGGACCGGACCACCTGCAGGGGTCTGGGGGGTGCCCTCCCCCCACCCTCACAGGCACAGACAGAGACTGCTGATATTCAGTCTCATTGAGAGCCTAACGAGAGCACCAGCCCCCTCCCCTTTATAGGTGCACTGTGCACTGCACTGTGATAGTGGGGAATTCAGCTCTTCCAGAGTTCAGCGCCTGAATCAGCACAGATCTGGCTGGCCCGAAGCTGACTCAGCTAAGAGGAGAGGAACTCTGTCTCCAGTTGAGGCAGACAGGGGGAGGAGTGCTGCTTGGATTAGGGTACAGGGGAGTGAGAGGGGGACTGAATATGCACTCTCTGTGCACTCCTTGGCCAACACAGGAGGGAGGAGGGTGTCATAAGGGGGACCACCTGCAGGGGTCTGGGGGGTGCCCTCCCCCCACCCTCACAGGCACAGACAGAGACTGCTGATATTCAGTCTCATTGAGAGCCTAACGAGAGCACCAGCCCCCTCCCCTTTTCCACTCCCAAACATGTTTATTGCACCCTGGGAAGCAACAAAAATGCACTGGTATTTCAGTACCATTTCTTAGGGTGTAATACAATAAACAATACAAAATAAACAATAGCAGCATAGAGATCAAAGAAAATGTGTTAGCTTGTGCAGGCTATGGGAGGCAAAGTTAGTCTGCGTAGGCTCTGTTAGGCTAAGTGTGTCACGTCTCGTGTTCGTGTTTCCCATAATTAAGCGTTTGTAGTTTGTTCCATGTTTTCCTAGTTGTCTGGTCCGTGTTTTTACTTTCGCTTACCTGTTCCAGTCTCGTCAGTGTATTATCTGTTTCACCTGTTTCTCGTTATGTCTGATGTAGTTAGATGTTCATTTCCCATGTTCATTTCCTGATTGTCTCGTTATTGTATTATCGTTTTCATTTAATTCCTCATGTGTCTGATTGCAGTCAGCTGCATTCATGTTTATTCCTGATTGTTTCTTGTTATGTCTAAATGTATTTAAGCTGTGTGTTTTCCCATGTTCGTTGCCAGATTGTCTTGTGCTTTGCGTATGCCTACGCAACTCTCCAGCGTTTTCTCTGTTTCCCTGTGTTTGTGTTCAATCGTGTTTGTGTTCGTGCTCGTGCTCCAGTGTTCGTCTATATCTCAGTCTCGTTCCCGCTCCTCCCTGTGTTCCCTGGACTGCTTTCACGTTATCGACCTTCGCCTGCCCACTGACTACGCCTTGCCTGCCCCTGATACTACTGAAGCCCGGAACGAACTCTGCCTGTCCCCGACCATTCTTTGGATCCCTGCATTGCTCTGTTTACTCCTGTGTGACCATCGCCTGTTTGCGGAATAAAATACGTTATTGCATTTCTGGGTCCGCGCCTGGTTTTCTGGTACCAATCGTGACAGAACAATCTGGCCAAGATGGAACCAGCGGACCGACCCGATCCCACCGACGTTGCCCGTTACCACGGGATTCGTCTAGAACATCACGAGGTGGAGTTGCGGACGCTTGCAGCAGACCGGCCCAAGCTCTGGCGGAGCAGCTTTCATCCATGGTCAAAGTCACCCAAGAGTCGGCAGAAACGGCCCGTTCTGCACAGAATGTAGCAATCCAAGTACAGACGCAAGCCGGTTATCAGAGGGGGTCCAAACCACGATTACCTCCTCCGGAACGCTACCTGGGCGACCCCAACTCATGTCGCGCTTTCTTGAGTCAATGCTCTCTAGTGTTTGAACTCCAACCCTCCTCGTTTCCTACGGAATGAGCGAAGGTAGCATATGTAATCACACTCCTTGGGGGAAAAGCTCGACTGTGGGGAACCTCTCTCTGGGAGTCTGGACACCCTGCTCTCACGACCTTCTCATCCTTCGCGGAGGAGATGAGAAGGGTTTTCGACCGGTCCTCGGTCGGACGGGAGGTGGTGCGTCAACTGCTTTAGCTTCGCCAGGGAGGACAATCCGTCTCGGACTACTCCATCGAGTTCCGGACCCTGGCGACCTCAGCAGGATGGAATGCCGTGGCCACCTACGATGCCTTCATGCACGACCTCTCCGAGAGGGTTCTGGACGAACTAACTGTGTGTGATCTACCCCCGGACCTGGACAGACTCGTGGACCTGGCTATCCGCATTGACACTTGTCTGCAGGAAAGAGGAGAGAGGCGTCACGAATCTCCTGCTTCCCCCCGTTTCCGGCCGACGACACGACCCGACTTCCCCGCTCAACCCACGGCGACTGCGGAGCCCATGCAGGTGAATCAGGCTCATCTATCCGAGACCGAACGCCAGCGCCGCCGGGAGGGAGGACTTTGCCTTTACTGCGGAGGCAGGGGACATTTCCGGTTGTCATGTCCGGTAAAAGACAGCGCCCGTCAGTGAAGAGGGAAGTTCTGACGGGCGCCTCTCAGTTTTCTACCTCCCGATCCCAACGTCCCATGCTCCACGTCCTTCTCTCCTGGCAAGGAGAACTGTTTCCGGTGCAGGCTCTGATTGACTCGGGGGCCGATGCTAACCTCATCTGCCCTACCCTGGTTCGTCGCATGGGAGTCCCGGTGTCTCGTTTAGCGACCCCCCTCCAAACCAAGACCCTGATGGGCACGCCCCTAGCCGAGATCCAGGAGATCACCCAGCCACTGGATCTGCTTGTTTCTGGGAATCACAGGGAAAAAGTGGCGCTCTATCTTATGGAATCCCCTCTTGCTCCTGTAGTGCTTGGCGGACCCTGGCTGGCAACCCACAACCCCAGCATTGACTGGACGACTGGAAACATCCAGGAGTGGAGCGTTTTCTGCCAAAGATCATGCCTGCGTTCCGCTACCACCCCTGGGGATTCCACGTCCATGGCTAAAGGGAGACCAGTCGTGCCTGCACATTACCGCGTCATCGTGCCTATGATTGTCCCATTGACCTTCTTCCTGGTTCTACTCCACCCAGAGGCCACCTGTATTCATTGTCCGCCCCAGAGAATAAAGCTATGGAGGAGTACATCTCCACATCACTAACATCAGGAATCATCCGCCCTTCGTCGTCCCCTGCTGGCGCAGGATTTTTTTGTTAAAAAAAAAGATGTAACCCTGTGTCCTTGTATTGATTACAGGGGGCTCAATGCTATCACTATTAAGAACCGCTACCCACTCCCATTAATGTCATCGGCGTTCGACAATCTTCAGGAGGGTCAATTCTTCACCAAATTAGATCTCCGCAACGCCTACCACCTGGTCCGGATTCGGGAGGGGGACGAGTGGAAGACGGCCTTCAACACCCACACAGGTCATTATGAATACCTAGCCATGCCATTCGGTCTCACCAACGCCCCTGCCGTCTTTCAGGGATTGGTGAACGACGTACTCCGGGACATATTGTCCCGCTTCGCATATGTTTACCTTGATGACATCCTTATCTTTTCAAGAACTATGGAGGAACATGTACAGCATGTGCGCCAAGTCATCCAGAGACTTCTCGAGAACCAATTATTTATCAAGGCCGAGAAGTGTGAGTTCCATAAAACCTCTGTTCAGTTTCTAGGATTTATCATCTCCCGAGGCCATCTGGAGATGGACCCCATCAAGGTGCAGGCGGTACAGGAATGGCCCATACCTATTGACCGTAAACAGCTCCAACGCTTTTTAGGATTCGCCAACTTTTACCGATGGTTTGTACGGAATTACAGCACGGTCGCCGCACCGTTAATCTCTCTCACTTCTACCAAGGTTTCTTTTAGATGGAACCCCGATGCCCAGGTGGCCTTCGAGAAACTGAAGTCCCGGTTTACGTCTGCCCCTATCCTCGCACTCCCGGATCCCACACGTCAGTTCATTGTGGAGGTGGATGCCTCCGATTCAGGAACAGGGGAGATCCTTTCGCAAAGAACCAATGACAATAAGGTACACCCGTGCGCTTTCTTCTCACACCGCCTTTCCACGACTGAAAGACATTATACTATTGGTGATCAAGAACTCCTAGCCATAAAATTAGCTTTTGAGGAGTGGAGACACTGGTTAGAGGGAGCTACTGTGCCGTTCCTGGTCTGGACGGATCATCGTAACCTGTGTCGTGGAAATTAAAACTCAGCAGGATCAGAGAGAATTCCTTTAAACAGTATTAAAGCTTTAATTACGAGCAGCTGCACGGAGACCCGTGTCACGCAGGACAGCGAACCTCCCGCCTTCAAATTCAAATGGATATTTATATCCAACACAACGGAAGGGGAGGGAACAATCACAAGGGGGAAGTAACAGGGCGTTAACTTACAGGTAAATGGAGCTATGGGCTAACATGAAGATATAACAGGTTGTTAGAACAGCCCTCCCAGGGTCTTAAACCAATGGAAAGGAGGTTTCCTGCCATGGGGGAAGCGTTACAAACTAACAACTGTTCCTTTGAAGTTGTGGCGTGAACAGCCTTTTGTCTCTGACCTCTGTGGCGCTGCAGCGTCACACTGAATTAATTAGTGTCTACATCCTCTGTGGATGTAGACTAGCATCCCAACTTGATACAAAATTTCTTCCTCCACACCTGGAATATCTCCACTCAGCTCAACGTCTTAACCCTCGTCAAGCTAGATAGTCTATTTTTTGCCCGTTTAGTTTTTACTCTGTCTTTTCGCCCAGGTTCTAAGAATACTAAACCTGACGCCTTATCCCGGATCTACGCCTCTCCAGAAGAGGAGAGTAACCCTGAACCAATCCTGCCACCTAGCTGCGTGTTAGCAGCAGTCAAGTTTGATATTGTTCGGACGGTGGAAGAGGCGCTCCACACTACATGGTCTCACAGGGATACGCAAGCCAACTGCCTATTCGTTCCTGAGACAGTCCGGTCTCAAGTGCTGGAGTGGGCCCACTCCTCCCCGATGGCCTGTCACCCGGGGGTTTCACGCACCCTAGCCTTTCTGTCTCGTAGGTTTTGGTGGCCCACTATGAAGGACGACACTGTCGAATTTGTGACAGCCTGTGTGCCCTGTGCCCGGTCCAAGTCCTCCAATGCTCGCCCCAGCGGTCTCCTTCAGCCCTTGGCGGTTCCACAACGTCCATAGTCCCACGTCGCCCTAGACTTCGTGACCGGTCTACCACCATCAGAAGGTAACACAGTCGTCCTTACGGTGGTAGACCGGTTTTCTAAAAGTGTACACTTCATTCCTCTACCCAAACTCCCCTCTGTTAAGGAGACCGCAAAACTCATGGTTAAACACGTTTTTCGCCTCCACGGATTGCCACAGGAGATGACCTCGGATCGGGGGCCCCAGTTTTCCAGCGGGTTCTGGAGGGCGTTCTGCTCACTTATCGGCGCCAAACCTAACCTCTTTTCTGGTTTCCACCCAGAGACTAATGGCCAGACGGAACGTTATAACCAGGAGTTGGGGAAGGGACTGCGCTGTCTGGCCGAACAAACCCCTTCTACTTGGTCATGCTCCCTGCCCTGGGTGGAGTATGCACACAATTCCCTTCCCGTTTCCTCCACCGGTATGACTCCATTTCACTGTAGTCTAGGGTACCAACCTCCTCTATTTCCGGAGGAGGAGAAAGAGGTGGAGGTGCCATCTGCCAAAGCTTTTATTATTAGAGCCCGGAATACTTGGCGGAGAGCGCGTGCCACCCTGCTTCGTCATGTCTCGGCTATGAAAAGCCGGGCCGACCGCTGCCGCCGCCGCCCTGCTCCTCGCTACAGAGTCGGTCAGAAGGTTTGGCTATCTGCTAAAGACATTCCCCTGCGGAGTTTGTGTAAGAAATTATCCCCCAGATTTATTGGTCCCTACTCCATTATTCGTGTTATCACCCCCTCGGCCATACAGTTGCGCCTCCCTCCTCCCCTACGCAGCATCCATCCTGTGTTTCACGTGTCTCGTCTAAAACCCTATGTTGTCTCTCATTTTAGCCCTCCTGTCCGCACCCTACCTCCCCCCCGGCTCATCGAAGGGGGCCCAGTCTACACCGTTCGCCGCCTGCTGGATGTCCGACGCAGGGGCCGTGGTCGCCAATTTCTGGTGGATTGGGAGGGGTATGGTCCCGAGGAACGCAGTTGGGTGCCTGAAAGACATATCGTCGACCCCTCCCTAATCCAGGAATTCCTGTGTCGGCATCCAGTACAGGTTGGTGATCCGCCAGGTGGCGTCCCTGGGGGGGTAATGTCACGTCTCGTGTTCGTGTTTCCCATAATTAAGCGTTTGTAGTTTGTTCCATGTTTTCCTAGTTGTCTGGTCCGTGTTTTTACTTTCGCTTACCTGTTCCAGTCTCGTCAGTGTATTATCTGTTTCACCTGTTTCTCGTTATGTCTGATGTAGTTAGATGTTCGTTTCCCATGTTCATTTCCTGATTGTCTCGTTATTGTATTATCGTTTTCACTTAATTCCTCATGTGTCTGATTGCAGTCAGCTGCATTCATGTTTATTCCTGATTGTTTCTTGTTATGTCTAAATGTATTTAAGCTGTGTGTTTTCCCATGTTCGTTGCCAGATTGTCTTGTGCTTTGCGTATGCCTACACAACTCTCCAGCGTTTTCTCTGTTTCCCCGTGTTTTGTTTCATCGTGCTCGTGCTCGTGCTCGTGCTCCAGTGTTCGTCTATACAGTGCATCCGGAAAGTATTCACATCGCTTCACTTTTTCCACATTTTGTTATGTTACAGCCTTATTCCAAAATGGATTAAATTCATTTTTTTCTCAGAATTCTACACACAATACCCCATAATGACAAAGTGATCTCTGCAGCATCAAACATCTCTGCAGCACTCCATCAATCAGACCTTTATGGTAGCACTTGGCATTCAGGCCAAAAAGTTCAATTTGTGTCTCATCAGACCGGATAATCTTTTTCCTGATGCTCATAGAGTCCTTTAAGTACCATTTGGCAAACTCCAGGTGGGCTGTCATATGCCTTTCACTCAGAAGTAGCTTCTGTCTAGCCACTACCATAAAGGTCTGATTGATGGAGTGCTGCAGAGATGTTTGTCCTTCTACCAGGTTCTCCCATCACTGCAGAGGAACTCTGAAGCTCTCTTAGAGTGGCCATTGGGTTCTTGGTCACCTCCCTGACTATGTCCCTTCTTGCCCGGTTACTTAGTTTAGCCAGACGGCCAGCTCTAAGAAGAGTTGTGGTGGTTCCAAACTTCTTCCATTTCACAATGATGGAGCCCACTGTTCTCCTGGGTGCTTTCAATGCTTTAGCAATGTTTTTATACCCTTCCCCAGATCTATGCCTCAACACAATTCTATCTCGGAGGTCTATGGAGAGTTCCTAGGACTTCATGGCTTGGTTTTTACTCTGACATGCACTGTCAACTGTGGGACCTTACATAGACAGGTGTGTGCCTTTCCAAATCATGTCCAATCAATTGAATTTACCACAGGTGGACTCCAATGAAGTTCTAGAAACATCTCAAGGATGATCAGTGGAAACAGGATGCACCTGAGCTCAATTTTGAGTGTCATAGCAAACGGCGTGAATACTTACAGCGGGGAAAATAAGTATTTCACCCCCTGCTGATTTTGTGAGTTTGCCCCCTTACAAAGAAAGGAACGGTCTATAATTTTCATGGTAGGTTCATCTTAACAGTGAGAGACAGAATATTTAAAAAATCCCAGAAAATCACATTATATGAATTTTAAACATTTATTTGTGCTTTATTGAGGAAAATAAGTATTTCACCCCCTAGCAAAACATGACTCAGTACTTGGTGGAGAAACCCTTGTTGGCAAGCACAGCGGTCAGACGTTGTAGTTGGTCACCAAGTTTGCGCAGATCCCAGGAGGGATTTTGGCCCACTCCTCTTTGCAGATCCTCTCCAAATCCTTAGGGTTTGTAGGTTGTTGCTTGGCAACTCGAAGCTTCAGCTCCCTCCACAGATTCTCTATAGGATTAAGGTCCGGAGACTGACTAGGCCACTCCATGACCTTAATGTGCTTCTTCTTGAGCCACTCCTTTGTTGCCTTAGCCGTATGCTTTGGGTCATTGTCATGCTGGAACACGACCCATTTTCAGTGTCCTGGCTGAGGGAAGGAGGTTCTCACCCAAGATTTCCCGGTACGAGTCGAGTTGATGCCAAAGAGCTCGATTTTAGTCTCATCTGACCACAGCACTTTCTCCCAAGCCTCCTCTGAATCATCCAGGTGCTCATTGGCAAACTTCAGACGGGCCTGTACATGTGCCTTCTTGAGCAGGGGGGACCTTGCGGGCACTACAGGATTTCAATCCATTACGGCGTAGTGTGTTACCAATGGTCATCTTGGTGACTGTGGTCCCAGCTGCCTTGAGATCATCAACAAGCTCCAGCCGTGTAGTTCTGGGTTGTTCCCTCACCTTTCTCATGATCAGGTTCACTCCACGAGGTGAGATCTTGCGTGGAGCCCCAGACCGAGGGAGATTGATGGTCAATTGGTGTTTCTTCCATTTTCTAATTATCGCACCAACAGTTGACTCCTTTTCACCAAGCTGCTTGCCAATGGTCTTGTAGCCCATTCCAGTCTTGTGCAGGTCTACAATTTTGTCCCTGATGTCCTTAGACAATTCTTTGGTCTTGCCCATTGTGGAGAGGTTGGAATCTGATTCATTGATTGATTCTGATTAGGAGTACTAATTAAGTAAGAGGACTAATCTGTGTGCCTCCTGGTCACATAACCGGTCTGTGGGAGCCAGAATTCTTGCTGGTTGGTAGGGGGTGAAATACTTATTTTCCTCAATAAAACACAAATAAATGTTTAAAATTAATATAATGTGATTTTCTGGGATTTTTTAAAATATTCTGTCTCTCACTGTTAAGATGAACCTACCATGAAAATTATAGACCGTTCCTTTCTTTGTAAGGGGGCAAACTCACAAAATCAGCAGGGGGTGAAATACTTATTTTATATGTGCATGTGATATTTTCGTTTTTTATTTTTAATACATTTGCAAAAATTTTCTAAAAACCTTTTTCACTTTGTCATTATGGGGTATTGTGTGTAGAATTCTGAGAAAAAATGAATTTAATCCATTTTGGAATAAAGCTGTAACATAACAAAATGTGGAAAAAGTGAAGCGATGTGAATACTTTCCGGATGCACTGTATCTCAGTCTCGTTCCCGCTCCTCCCTGTGTTCCCTGGACTGCTTTCACGTTATCGACCTTCGCCTGCCCACTGACTACGCCTTGCCTGCCCCTGATACTACAGAAGCCCGGAACGAACTCTGCCTGTCCCCGACCATTCTTTGGATCCCTGCATTGCTCTGTTTACTCCTGTGTGACCATCGCCTGTTTGCGGAATAAAATACGTTATTGCATTTCTGGGTCCGCGCCTGGTTTTCTGGTACCAATCGTGACAAAGTGAGTCTGTGTAGGCTGTGTTAGGCTAAGTGAGTCTGTGTAGGCTGTGTTAGGCTAAGTGAGTCTGTGTAGGCTGTGTTAGGCTAAGTGAGTCTGCGTAGGCTGTGTTAGGCTAAGTGAATCTGTGTAGGCTGTGTTAGGCTAGGTGAATCTGTGTAGGCTGTGTTAGGCTAAGTGAGTCTGTGTAGGCTGTGTTAGTATAAGTGAGTCTGCGTAGGCTGTGTTAGGCTAAGTGAATCTGTGTAGGCTGTGTTAATATAAGTGAGTCTGCGTAGGCTGTGTTAGACTACGTGAGTCTGTACAGGATTTGTTTGGCTAAGTGAGTCTGTGTGAGAAGTTGTGTGGGAAGCATTGCTGTGGAGGCAATGTGTTTTGGGAGCTCAGTAGTTATTGAGTGGGAGTTTTGCTTTGCAAAAGTGACACTGTTCAGCTGCTTTATGGAATTATGAGGAGCTGGAAATCAAGCCCATTCTGGGGAAGGCTGCATGAACACATCACCAGGTCAGCACAGAATTATGTGTTTGTATGTGTGTGCATATGTGTATGTGTGTGTGCATGCATATGTATGTATGTAAACTGGTTCCTAATCCCCATGCCGTCTCACTGCTAACCCTCTAACCTTCCCTCCGGAGACCACATTACCTCAGCAGTACAGGAGCCTGACAGGGGCCTACATTACCTCAGCAGTACAGGAGCCTGGCAGAGGCCTACATTAACTCAGCAGTACAGGAGCCTGACAGGGGTCTACAGTAACTCAGCAGTACAGGAGCCTGACAGGGGTCTACAGTAACTCAGCAGTACAGGAGCCTGGCAGGGGTCTACAGTAACTCAGCAGTACAGGAGCCTGACAGGGGCCTACCTTACCTCAGCAGTACAGGAGCCTGACAGGGGTCTAAAGTAACTCAGCAGTACAGGAGCCTGACAGGGGCCTACATTATCTCAGCAGTACAGGAGCCTGGCAGGGGCCTACCTTACCTCAGCAGTACAGGAGACTGACAGGGCCCTACAGTAACTCAGCAGTACAGGAGCCTGACGGGTCTACAGTAACTCAGCAGTACAGGGCCTGACCCTACCTTACCTCAGCAGTACAGGAGCCTGACAGGGGTCTAAAGTAACTCAGCAGTACAGGAGCCTGACAGGGGCCTACATTATCTCAGCAGTACAGGAGCCTGGCAGGGGCCTACCTTACCTCAGCAGTACAGGAGACTGACAGGGCCCTACAGTAACTCAGCAGTACAGGAGCCTGACGGGTCTACAGTAACTCAGCAGTACAGGAGCCTGACAGGGGCCTACCTTAACTCAGCAGTACAGGAGCCTGACAGGGCCTACCTTACCTCTGCAGTACAGGAGCCTGACAGGGGCCTACCTTACCTCAGCAGTACAGGAGACTAACAGGGGCCTACAGTAACTCAGCAGTGCAGGAGCCTGACAGGGGTCTACAGTAACTCAGCAGTACAGGAGCCTGACAGGGGTCTACAGTAACTCAGCAGTACAGGAGCCTGGCAGGGGCCTACATTACCTCAGCAGTACAGGAGCCTGGCAGGGGCCTACATTACCTCAGCAGTACAGGAGCCTGACAGGGGCCTACAGTAACTCAGCAGTACAGGAGCCTGACAGGGGTCTACAGTAACTCAGCAGTGCAGGAGCCTGACAGGGGCCTACCTTACCTCAGCAGTACAGGAGACTAACAGGGGTCTACAGTAACTCAGCAGTACAGGAGCCTGACAGGGGTCTACAGTAACTCAGCAGTACAGGAGCCTGGCAGGGGCCTACATTACCTCAGCAGTACAGGAGCCTGGCAGGGGCCTACAGTAACTCAGCAGTACAGGAGCCTGACAGGGGTCTACAGTAACTCAGCAGTGCAGGAGCCTGACAGGGGCCTACATTACCTCAGCAGTACAGGAGACTAACAGGGGCCTACCTTAACTCAGCAATACAGGAGCCTGACAGGGGTCTACAGTAACTCAGCAGTACAGGAGCCTGGCAGGGGCCTACATTACTTCAGCAGTACAGGAGCCTGACAGGGGCCTACATTACCTCAGCAGTACAGGAGCCTGACAGGGGTCTACAGTAACTCAGCAGTGCAGGAGCCTGACAGGGGTCTACAGTAACTCAGCAGTACAGGAGCCTGACAGGGGTCTACAGTAACTCAGCAGTACAGGAGCCTGGCAGGGGCCTACATTACCTCAGCAGTACAGGAGCCTGGCAGGGGCCTACATTACCTCAGCAGTACAGGAGCCTGACAGTGGGTCTCTGTGTGCTAATCTTATGTTGATTCTCACCACCCATGATGGCTGTGCCCACTTCTCCAAAGATAAACACTCTCAAAACAGCACTTTGACATTATAGCAACATTCACATGTCGGGGACATGTGCTAGCTGTAGAATAGGTTGGCATCTCGCTGTGAGAGCCGGCCTGTGGGGAGAAACGTGATTTAATGCTGCGTGGCGCAGTACGCTGTGGTTGAATGTCCCTCTTCCACATCAGTGAAATGTTTTATGACAGAAGTGCTGATGCTAATACGTTAACATGGCGGCTTTATTTAGGTATTCAGAGTTTCCAGTTCTGGTTGTTATTTTGAGCAAAACCCAAAGCAGCTTTGTGGAAATAATGAAAGACAAACATTCTTTTTGTCTTTTTTTTTTCTTTCTTTCCTGATTTCTTTTTTTTTCTTTTTACAATTTCCCTCGCCATACCTATGATGTAATATAGACTTCCTTATTGACACTTTTAGTTCAGAAGCATTGCAGCTGAATTCACTAAATCACTGTGGTAAAACAATGAGAGGCAGCGTAGCCACTGTGCTACGTGAGTGTTTTTGGCTGGACTGATATCCAAGGTTGTTGTTTTATGTGGTTCCACAGTCCAGGAAGTTTTCTGAGCCTTTGGACTTCACTGCAAGAGGCTCCTGGCTGACTGTGTGTAGTCTGGATCGCCTGAGTCAATATTGGCGGTTTCTGAGACACCTAGTGGTGAATTTGTGTGACTGCAAGTGCTCAGATCAATACAGGGGTGGGCAATTCCGGTCCTGGGGGGTATGCAGCTTTTTGTTTCCCCCCCTATCAGCCTGGATCAGTTAATAGCAGAGATAATACACCAACGCCAGTTCACTAAGTGATTAGCCCGTGGTAAAACGCTTCATATGACGAACACAAGAACAGCCTTCAGTTGCCATTCATGAGCTTATCAATAAATGTTGCTAAAATGTCAGTTTACAGAAATAACTGGGCTAATTAATTCATTAAGAGTAGAAGCCAGCATTAAATCCAGAAACAGCTACAGCTCCTTGCGCACCCCTGGAATAGAATGATTTTGAAGTCTCTGACGGCTTGAGTAAATTAGTTACACTTCGTTATAATGTCCTCGCTGGCTCAGTGTCTCGATGTGTGATTCCACATGTACACGTTATCGGTGAAACCATCAAAGCGGGCTTGTGGGAACTCTGCCTAGCGACAGTGCTGTATTAGATATGAGCCTCAAGGTGATCATTCCTGTTTGTGTTTATCATGCATTTGTCTCAGAGAAATCTGAGCCAAAACCCAGACCCTTTTCTATCTTAATTAACAGGAGAGTTTAGCAGGAAGATTAACAGGAGGATTAATCAGCCGGTGGCAGCTGAGCTGTCAATCTCTTCTTGATTCTATCCTTCTGTCCTGCTTTTGTGTTGTTTTGTGTCCCAGCTGTTGTAATACCTATTGTAATTATAGTTTGAACTAATGTTTTGTAATCCCGTAGATGCATCACATTTGGAAAGTGCTCTGTGATGGTGCATTTTGTGACTCAGGAGAACAAAAACTCTGGAGGTGGAATAAATGCTTAAATCCTCTAAAATGCTCACCCGGCTCCAGCACAGCTGTCAGATGCCCGAATTAAAAACAGCCTTTCTTCTTTATCTCATCAACTTAAAAACTCCTAAAGAAGTGAATTACTACAGAAGTGTAATTGAATCCCCCTTGTAATGTTGGCATGATACAAGAGTTTCACAGTGTCTTTTCTCTCTCTCTCTCCCTCTCCCTCTCCCTCTCCCTCTCACTCTCTCACTCTCTCTCTCCCTCTCCCCCTCTTTCTCTTACCCTCCTCCCCCTCTCCCTCTCTTTCTCTCCAGACTTGTCCAAAAACCGTCTGACAGAGATTCCTTCTGAGGTGTGTCACTTCATCTCCCTGGAAACGCTGAACCTCTATCACAATTGCATCAAAGCCGTTCCCGACACTATCATCAGCCTACAGACTCTCACCTCCTTAAACCTAAGGTAAGAATTCAAATATGGGCAACGCACCTCCTCGGAACCTGAGAATTTAAGGTAAGGGCTGGTACCTACATTTTAAACATTTATATACATGTAGGTATGTGAGTGAGTGTGTCTGAGTGTGTGAGTGAGTGTGTGTATGTGGGTGTGAGAGTGTGTTCACATGTGTGAGGGCGTAACTACATGATTTTCCCCCCTCATGTCCATTGCATAAACACACAGATAGTGAAGGCCTTTGTGTCTGGGAGTAAGAGACGAGCCACTGTGAGAGCAGTGACATTAGCACACTCTCTCTCCGGGCCCTGGACCACCACAAACCTTTCTCACAAACCAGCACTCTCTTATCTGCAGCCTCCCTTCCTCTCCTCCACCAGCCCCCTCATCTCCCCTTACCTCTCCTATCCTGTCCTCCCCTCTACTCTTCTCTGTTTCACCAGCCCCCTCTCCTCTCTTCCCCTTTCCTCTCCTGTCCTCTCCTCCACCTGCCCCCTTATTTCCCCTCCCCTTCCTGTCCTCTCCCCAGCTCTCCTCCTACAGTTGTCCTGTGAATTTGGCAGTGGAATATGTGTGTGTGTGTGTGTGTGTCCTCCTTGCTGTTTCCAGATGATCACTGCAGCCCTTCGGTGCGGGGTGGGGGGAGGGGGCTGTTGCTTAATCTGGGTGGGCGACGACGGTACTTCAGCAAATCCCCCGCTTATTATTTGAGGGTGTGGGGACTGAGATGGAGAGTCTCAATGCTGCCTGTCAGAAGTGAGGGGGGTTAGAGGAGGATGGTGGGGCAGAAGGAGGACAGGGGGGGATAGGTGACACTCTCCTCCCCTCCGTCTCCATTTTTCCCCCATGGGGTCAGGACGTCCTCTCCCCCCCCCATCTCCAGCGCCTTGCTCACGAACACAGCTGTTCAGGGGCTTCTGTCTCTTGCTGCAGGAGCACTTCACTGTTTTCATGGGAAGTTGTTATTATCACCATGAATAATACACAATTAATAATAATAATAATAATAATAATAATAATGGGGTTGGGGTCAATTCCATTTAAATTAATACAGTTCATAAATTTAAAAGGCCCAACATGTTTTATTAGGCTTTTTAAATTAATTAATGACATTTCAATTAACATAGTGAATTGACTGAATTGAAATGGAATTCAACCCAACCCTGGATAATAATAGTAATAATAATCATCATCATCATCATCATCATCATTCTTTTGGGAAGCACAATTCATGAATAGTAGATGTCAAAGCCCTGTACACATACAGTGCACTCAATAATAAATGCAACAACATGAAACACATAGCAGGACGTAAGTAGACGAACAATATGGAAGCTGAAGCAATGCAATAAAAGTTCATCTTAAGCACAGTTTTAAACTAGTAACAGTTTTTTTAGGTTAATTGAATATACTATTTTTTGGTTTTACTAAAATGATGTTTTGTAATGATTGTTTTTCAGTGTCACATGTGACAAGGTTTCTTAGTCCCAATGACTATTCATTTAGAAATTGAAGCAGCACACATTCCTGCGTACAGATTCACTGAATACAACATTTCCCCTGGTTAATATCAAAGTTTTTATTGTGTGTGTGTGTGTGTGTGTGTGTGTGTGTGTGTGTGTGTGTGTGTGTGTGTGTGTGTGTGTGTGTGTGTGTGTGTGTGTGTGTGTGTGTGTGTGTGTGTGTGTGTGTGTGTGTGTGTGTGTGTGTGTGTGTGTGTGTGTGTGTGTGTGTGTGTGTGAGTATCGTATTTGGTAACTGCAGTAAACCACTCTAAAACAGTAATTTTATGTTATTAAATTATGGCTCCACTTCAGCTGTGAGATTGGAATGGAATGGAATGGAGGGGATAGAAGTGTTATATATGACTGTAATAAAAGAACAACATGTCCAAGAACCTGTTCGTCCTGCAAGTTATTATATAATTTCTAAAAACAGAACACAGATACAGGCAGACGCAGACATGCACACACACAGTTTAGTTCAGGAGTATTTGAATCATTACACACAGAGATGCATACAAACAGACACACGCACACACACGCACACATGTACGCACACACACACACATAAACATGCACACGCACACGCACACACACACAGACGCCTCCATAGAGCTCTCTCTCAGACAAGCAGGGCTGTGGGACACTTCTTCCACAGTGGGATTATTGCTGTGTTAATTGCTCTGCTACTGCAGGACAGAGTAAAATAGGAAATCTAGTTTCTGTTTCTTAATGAGGTGCGCTCTGAGATCAAAAATAGATGATGCAGGGGACAGAGTTTCTCCCTCGGTGGTGACCAAAACACACACACAAACACGCACACACACACACACTCATACACACAAACACAAATACGCACACACATGCATATGCACACGCATACACACACACACTCACACATACACACTCATACACTCACACATACACACTCACATACACACACACACACACACACAGATTAATATGTTTTTGTTCAATGATTTTTATTTTGAGATGTAGACGTAATTCAGTTGAAAATAACCTAAAAAATTTAAGTCTGTGCTTATTGTGCTTCTGTTGTGTGCAGTAGTAGATGTTTAAATAAGCCCTCATGTTCTTTACAAAACTAATAAATTACTCATAAAATGTTTGTGGCCTGGCACTGGCTTCTTTTACATTGTATATTTCTTATTCTACAGCATTCTGACTGATTCTTTGTGGTTTTACAGGGAGCGCTGACAAGCGGTAGGTTGGACACTAAGCTACCAATTACATCATTTTCAAATGTTTATTTATTGACTTGTTTAGAGTATGTTTTTGTATGTGATAGTAACTTGCCGTTGTAAATGTTGAAAAGGTCTTTACGTGAATGATTCTAATAAAGATCAGCTACATACAGGGGTCACAAAATATAAGAACATCAGAATATATAATGACAAGATTGGGCCGTTCGGGCCATCTAGGCTTGTCACTTACCTACAGTCTGCCGTATGTTGAAGATCGTTTTTCTGAATAATACAAAATGAAAGTGGGCCAAGGGTTTGCCTGATTTGTTACCAGGAGCCAAACAGGACAGCGACAGGATTTATTTCCCCCCCAGTCTTTGCTTTTATGTCAGTTGGTTGTTGTTTATGTATTTGCATAAAGATTGTTCCTGTGGTAAACATGTGCCTGTTGCATGTGCATGTAATGAGCTTTAGAGAACCTGGGGGGGGAAATCTGTGCTCGATAGCATTGGCTCTGTGATACACATGTAGCGTGTTCGGTCCTGGTCTTGGTCCTGGCAATGTGAATTTGAATGTGAATGTTTAACGTGAACATGGGGTGTCCGTGTCGTATAAACTTCTGGTGTACAGGCCCTGAGTAATGGGGACGTTTGTTTATCCTGTCTCATTTGGGGTGGGGGGTGAGGTGAGTGCTATTCTGGTTGATAAGGGCTTGTGGCAGATACCTCAATTTGATACCGTTAAATATTGAGAAAATAAATAAATATGGATGTTAACGCAACCCTTTATTGTTGGTGCCATCGGATTGCCATCATGGAAAAGTGGAGACCCAAGTGGCTTCGTGTCCATCTCGGTGTTCTCTTTCATCAACGACATTAGTGTTTGGGACTCTCCCAAATGACGTTCTTTAGCGACGCCATTTCTCCACTTTGATCTGAACCTAGTGTTCTGGAATGTTCCTGGTTCCAGAAACAGACCTGCTGGCATCCATGTTTACGAGCATGGTATAAAACAAGCCGCATGTGTTCTTCCGTCACAACCATTGGCCAACACCTTTTCAGTGTATATCTCTCGTTTTATATGACAAAACAAAGGCTACGATAAACAAGCACGGCAAAGCAAGACCAATTAACGCTGGGACGAGAAATGCACACTTTATGCAAGCTGAAAAGTTTTGCTGTGTTTTGGTGAAAGTTTTTTTTGTTTGATTTCCAGAGAGCTCTGTTTAGTGTTGCATAACAAAATCTAAAATCTCCTACTCAGCTGGACTTTTTTGAGGAGCTTTTCAGTGGAAAAGTCAGTCTCCTTGCTGGCCTCATGAGCTGCCTTTCTGCAGTAAGCTGTGCTACCATGGAGTCTATAAACACTCCAGATATATCAAATCAAATCAAATCAAATTTATTTGTATAGCGCTTTTCACAAATGAATTGTCACAAAACGCTTAACAGAAGGGAAGCCAGGCTTAGACCCCAAAAAGCAAGCCTAAGGCGACAGTGGCAAGGAAAACCTTGGGAGGAACCAGACTAAAAGGGACTGGGGATTTAAACGAGGGACTGTCACCCTCGGTTACCCACCGCATGGCCTCTTTACAAACATCAAGCAATGACCAGCCTACATGTTGACGTACCAACCCCTTTAGTTCTCGGCTCAATAAGCGGTCCCGAACCCCTTCACAAAATTGGTCCCTAAGTATCACATGGGGGTTAGAAACTGCATTCACATTACTCTTTTTTACTTGGTCCATGAGAATCATTAAGGCATGTGAATACTCCAAAAGAGACTCCCCCTCATGTTGTTTACGGTTAAAAAACTTTCTTTGCAAAGAAATGTGCGAATGGGAGGAACCATACAATTCTCTTAAAACATTAAAAATCTCATCAGCATCGTCACGCACTACAGAGGATTGAAATTTGATCTCAATACGTGCCTCCCCATCTAACTGGTTAAACACAAAGAGGGCCTTTTCTTTTCCAGATAACCGTTTAGTTTGGACATGATTTTCAACCTCTTCTATCCACTCTTCAATAGGCAGGGAATCAGCACTGTCCAAATTGCCATAAAACTTGTGGCACTTACGGTCCTGCTGAAGGTATACAACCCGCTCCCTTTCTAGAGCCACGGTGTTAGGTACCGGACCGTCCTCAGATAGTTCTGCATTGCCCTGTGCACTGCCTGCCCGCACCTCCTGGAGATACTTCAGCTGGATCTCCAACTCCTGAATGCGCTCCTCCATTTCCCAAGCCTGTGGATACTCTTCAGCAGAAGAGATTTGAAAGGCCACCTAGATCCTCCTGCTGGCTGAGGTGGTAGCCCACCGCTGCCCCCTACTGTCCTTTTACACCAAACAATTTATAACAAAAAACTAAATCTGACCACTTCCCAATTCTATTGCTCTCCACACCAGTCAAGCATTATCCTGCCGGCTACGCCAAATGTAACACAATGAATAATAGACTACGCCACCCTTTAGTTTGGCTGAGTTAAAGGGAACTCAATAAATAGTAAACACTTAAGGTTTCCCCAATCAGGGTGTCAAATGAATGACAAACACAGTGTATAAAATCATAGTACATTGGTACTGATCTTTATTACAAAATGGTTGTAGGAGAGCATTAGATAGAGTAATAATAAAATATAGCAGGGCCCAAAACCCAGTTGCCTCACATCAAGTTAAACAGGCTACATTAAGTTAAACAGGCTGTTGATGTCATGTAAATGAATACCAGTCTTTTAATGGTCACATAGGGCACTCATATGGGAAGCAGCCAGACACGAAATACAATAAATCAAAAACGAAAAAACAAACAAAAGCATAACAAAACTAAGGGACAATTAACAGTGAGGGCAGCGGCAGCGCCTTGGCAATCTGTAAAGTTCAGTGTAAAATATCAGTTTCAACACTATATACTCATGAAATGTCAGGATTACTATATTGCCATGCCGTGCGCATACCTGCTACTATGGTCCACTGAACATACCACCAGCAGCTCCCAGCTCACAGCCGTTGCCAAACAGTCTACATAACCAAATACAATCTCCCATTACTTTAATACTATATACACACACACACAGCAGTACCATGCAAGTTTAAAATGCACAACTATAAAATCCATAAACGTTACAAAGTCGCAATATTCAGAAATGTTTGCATACCCGCAGTTCCTCCCCAGCCGAGCGTGACGGCAGGTGCATCTGACACTCAATCACCGCCCCGCACGGCTACTCACTCTATACTCCTATAGTAATCAGTGGCATAGGCTGCGGCTGTGAACTGACGCTGGCTGGGAGGTCCCACAGGCTACAAAAAGACGGCAGTTTACTGTCATCCAATTCTTTATATCAGAGATACAAGCCTCTAACTGAGTGAGTTGAAGTATTTCACCTGGTTTCATTGATATGTACAGCTGTGTATCATCTGCATAGCAATGGAAATTCACACCATGTTTACGAATAACATTACCCAGTGGTAGCAAGTATAATGAGAACAGTAATGGTCCCACACCTGAGCCTTGTGGAATACCATATTTAACCTGAGAGTAGTCAGAGAACTCTTGATCTAATTGCACAAATTGAAACCTGTCTGATAGGTATGATTTAAACCATGACAGTGCCCGTCCATGCGAACCAACCAGGTTTTCTAGCCTGTAAAGGAGAATCTGGTGGTCAATAGTGCCAAAAGCAGCACTTATGTCAAGGAGCACTAGAATAGAAACACAACCAGATGCTAACAGTCATTTACAACTTTAATAAGTGCCATCTCAGTGCTATGGTTTGGTCTAAAACCTGATTGTAGTGTTTCATACAGATTATTCGTTTTTAGGAAAGCAGTTATTTGTTGAGCTACAGATTTCTCAAACATTTTGGACAAAAAGGGAAGATTTGAAATGCCTATACTTCTTAAGATTATCAGGATCAAGATTTGGGTTCTTTAGAAGAGGCTTGATTACTGCCACTTTTAAAGACTTAGGTACGCAACCCAATAATAGGGATGTATTTATAATGTCTAACATGGGCTGGCCTAGCACAGGCAAAAGCTCTTTAATAAGCTTTGTTGGTATGGGGTCTAACAAACATGTAGATGATTTGGAGGACATAAACAGTTTACTACATTTGTCCAGATCCAAGGGAGTGAAAAACTCAAGGGTCTCTACGTAAACCTGCTCCTGATAGCCCTGTGCCATCTCGGGAGTTGGAGTGCTAGATATTGGAGTCATTTTCATTATTTGTTTTCTGATCGTCTCAATCTTATCAGTAAACGAGTTCATGAAGTCATTAGAATTATAGTTAGACGGATAACAGCTGTAATCTGAGGACTGATTTTTTATCAGTTTAGCTACCGTGTTAAATAGAAATCTTGAGTTGTTTTTATTCTGGTCAATTAATTTTGAGAAGTACGATGACCTAGTTGTATTAAGAGCGTGCTTGTATTCTATGAGGCTGTCCTTCCAAGCAGAGCGAAAAACCTCTAAATTGGTAGAGCGCCATCTGCGTTCTAATTTCCTGGAAACTTGTTTAAGGGCACGGGTATGATCAGTAGGGGAGAGCGGGGTATGTTGTCACACTTTTCACTCTATCTTACCTGTACTGGGCGCAATACATCACAATGGTATAAATGTCATACCAAATGAAAGGTGGAAGTCTTGGGCACATATTTTGTATTAATTGCATTTTCATGTATTATTTCAGTATGGAGTTGTAGACAGTTAAATAGAGGGTGTGCACTTGTGACAACTTACCCACCAGGGGGTAAGTTGTCACACTATGTCATAGTATGTGGGGTAAATTGTCACATTGGATTATCAACAAATAAGAACACAACACAATAATTGTGAAGAAAACATTTTTACTTTCAAATTCAAAACCAAGTACATTTCATTACAGAACTCATTCATTAAAGAGCAAAATGCACAACGAAACACATCTAATCAGACTCATCTTCCGAGTCACAGTTCTGGCACAAATAAATTGTGTGGCCTGGGGTGCAAGCATCATGGGCCCACTTCTTGCATCTCACACACTGCACCCAAGTCTCTTTTTGGGCGGCTGTTAGAAAATGGCTCCATGCAGACTAGGCAGAAGCATTCCTCTTCATCTGCTGCTGACTCGTCTAGTTTTCTTTACCCTTGCCTTTTTGTTCCCCAGAAACAGCCTGTTTTTAGATTGTGATGTTTCCATTTGTAGTGCTTGCTTCACGGGTGTGTCTGTTAGAATTGCGGTTCTGCGCCGCTTTCTTCCATTATTAGTTTGTTTTCGGGGACCAGCTTTTGGAAATGGCCGGAGGTCCTCTGGAGTTGGTAGTCTGCTGCCAGCACTGGCATTGCTGGGTAAGGGTGAGCTGGCATGGGAACTGAACGGGTCTGTGTCTGTGTCTGTGCTTGTGCCTGGCAGGGCAGGGTTGGTACTGGGGCCTGACGGGGCAGCGCGATCCGTAACATAGGATGGCGCAAACTCAGTTTCCAAAAATACATCCCTGTTGTAAGGCTGTACCCCAGCTACCCTAAAGCCAGCCTGAATGTTCAAGGGGGTTGCCGCCACAGGATAAGCGATTGCCTCAATCCCAGGAATGTCATAAATTGACATTGTTTTCCCAGGATTGTTCCTCATCCATGCATCACACGCTGTGTTGATGTGCCTTTTTAGCGGCCCGTAGACAGACCTGTCTAAGGGTTGAAGCCGATGAGAGCAGTGGGTGGGAATGACACCATAATTATGCCGTTTTCTTTGGTATAATTGAGTCCATCAATGGACATATGAGATATGTGGTTGTCCAAAAGCAGTAAAGATGGTTTCTCCTTTGAGCATTTTGTATGCTCAGTGAAATGTTTCAGGAAGTCAACAAAGTGCACATCTTTCATCCACCCGATGGATTTGCCGCTCCCTGCTGCCAGGTGGTCCGCTGTTTAAAAATGGTCGCGGAAGTTGACACGGGAAATATGAAATATGGAGGTATACTATTTCCTGTGGCTGACACAGCACAGGCCAGTGTGACAAGTGTCCCCCTTTCAGCGGAGGTCAGCGACCCTACTTGTTTGAATCCGCGTCTGGCCACTACTTTGTCAGGTTTATGGACCGTGGTCACCCCAGTTTCGTCGACATTCCATATGTCCCCTGGTCCAAATCGATGTCTGTCCAGCACATTTGCTAAATTGTCGAAGAAGGCATTGACATTTTCTCGGTTGAAGCTACTAGCTCTGGCAAGGCTAGTTGCCTCAGGCTTTCTTATCGACAGCATTGGGTGCCTTTTTTAAGAAGGCTGTAAACCACTCCGAGCTGGCCTTTTCTGTTTCAGCCCACATTGGTGTGAACTTCAGCTTGTGTGCCACAGCAAACTGGTAGGCAAGTATTTTGATCTCACTTGGCGACAGACCAAAATAAATGTCAGCTGACCTAGCGATATAATGAACAAGCTGCATCTCCAAATCAGGTGGAAATACCTGCCGTGGCTTTCTATAGCCAACCACTGTTGTTGGCATGGCTGCCTGACTGACAATTTCTTCGCTGGTAACCTTTTCACAATACCGAGTCAGAGTACGGTAAATTATATTAAAATCGTTTGCTGTGCTTCTGATTGATTTGTTCTCCAGCTTCACCTGTCTGACTGCCTTCAACATTATATCAGGTGCGGTGCTGCCATTCTCTGTCTTTCTTTTATAATTTCTCACCATCATCTCACTTTATTTTGTTCCTTCGTTTGTTCGTTCCTTTCTTCCTTCCCTCAATGCTTCTTTCCTTCAAAAACAAATTTAAATTAGCCTCATGTGACAACTTGCCTCAAAGCCATTGAGACAACTTGCCCCAAATGGGCATGTGGGCAAATGTTTGTTAAATCTCACGGCTAGTTCAACATAGTACTGCAGCTAACATATCAAGAAACACCTTATTGTTTCCTTTATTCGGTACACAAATATAATTTAGGACATTTATACCTAACACAGTTTTATTACATAAAATGTACGACGCCATTTACTTACTTTTGAAGGAGACAAACACACAACTTGTGCTCACTTGTAATTAAAGAGGCCTTTGACCACCTGTGAAAATGAATTTTAATCTGGCCCTAGTTGCAACAAAGTAGCTATTTCATTTTTGAGATAGCGTCCCTGCGGTCGGAGGTATGAACAGTGTGACAACTTACCCGTGTGACAACTTACCCTGCTCTCCCCTAAACCAGGGTGCAAGTTTCTTCTGACTGCATTTTTTTCCTCTTGAGGGGTGCAACAGCATCAAGTGTATTCCGTAAAATATGATTTACCACATCTGTTTGATGATCAATTGACAAAAAGCTATTTGGATCCTGACTTGATAATAACGACTCGGGAAGTATGTTTATACATTTTGAAGCTGTCAGTGAATTTATAGAGCGGGTGGAATAGTATCTAGGTTCCGATTTAATAGGAATATTTACCTGAATTTCGTACGCAAAAAGTGAAGTACAAGATTATGAGGAGACACAATTATATTCTCGACATCGATACCATAGGATAACACTAAATCTAAGGTATGGTTGTGGCAGTGGGTTGGTTCAGACACATTTTGAATAAAACAGTCAATAATAGCTGCAAAAGCCAATCCTAGAGAATCACTGTCATTATCAACATGTAAGTTGAAATCTCCAACAATCACAACTTTATCTGCCATAGTAAAAACTCTGCAAACTCTGCAAACAGTATATGGTCCAGGTGGTCTATAAATAGTTACTAAGAGGAAGGATTGCACTGGGATAACTTTGTCTTTGACTGTCCAGAAAGCATAACAAGTGCTTCAAAAGAGGAGAAGCACTTTTTATCCCCACATTTAGGTGCGAAACTAAATTTTGTCGCATAAATCACAGCAAAACCGGCCCCTCTACCGGACAGACGTGGCGCTTATCAACTAACATAACCATCCGGAGATGCCTCATTAAAGTGCACTGTATTCGTCAGGCCTAAGCCAGGCCTAAGCCAGCCTAAGCCAGGTTTCAGTGAAACTAACCAGGTCAAAACTATGGTCAGTGATTAGTTCGTTCACAAGAACCGCCTTGGGGGAAAGTGATCTAACATTTAACAATCCAGATTTAAGAGATGTCTTATTACAGGCAATACTTACAGCAGGCTAAGAGGTTTTAATATAAATAAGATTATGTACACAAATGCCACGACAGCCAGTGTGCTCAGATAGCTTTTTATTTCTCACACCATTTCCAAAACGAGGGACAGACACAGTCTCAATAGCTAAGCTAGTCACAGGTTTTTGGAAGCTAGCAGACAGTAGTTTAGGACCAAAAGTCTGCTGCCTGGCTAGCGCTCTGAAAGGTCACACATTTTGCGAGTTTAGACTGCGGGAAAATTTTCTAGAGAGTAGAAGAGCACCTCTCCAGCTCAGGTGGAGTCTGTCTCTCTTCACTAAGCCAGGCTTTCCCCAAAAAGTAGGCCAATTGTTTATGAAGCCCAAGTCGTTCTCAGTACATTGAGTATGTAGCTCAATGAAATTCATTTTAGCATTTTCAGTTTTCCGTTTTCTAGGTTTCAATAATCCATTTCAATTTTTGTGGCAAAAAAAGAACGTTGTAATTTTAACTGTGCTTAATTATACATATTGATAATGAAGTTTGAACACAATGGCAAACCAAAATTGGCTGACTGAATTATTTCTAAGCTTTATGTGGCTTTTGCTGCAGCTGCTTGTGGGGGTCTCTTTTTGACACGTTGGTGAAGTGGCGTGGTGTCGTGAGCTAGTGTTAGCTACCTCAGAGAACTTGCGTGGCTAAATGATATGATACAGGAACACTGTTGCTAATTTACAGAGTTCATGTTCAGGAACACCTTTGCCAAGTTACGTGTTCAGGAACGCGCTACAAATTGGGATACTTAGCCTGAACCCTGTTATATTAAGATCGTGGACATGTGTGTGTGTATGTGTGTCGTCCAACTGCTTCTGAATATCACTGAATGTTTATTTTGCTATGAGACGGATTGGTTTTACTTTTTGTTAAGACCTTGAACAGTTTCTGGAATGAATCATGCTGTCTTCATCATTAATGTGATACATTTCCCATGCATTTATTTACAGTTGAGTATTGAGGATTGAGTCTCCCTCTTTCTCTGATGTGTTTGTGTGTGTCTCTGCAGCCGTAACCAGCTCTCCTCCCTGCCAGCCTGCCTGTGTGGCCTGCCTCTTCGAGTCCTGAATGCCAGCAACAACAAGCTGGCCTGCCTTCCAGAGGCCATTGGCCAGCTCAGGAACCTGATGGAGCTGGTATGACGTGCGTGTGAGTGTGTATGTGTGTGTGCCTGTGTGTGTGTGTATGTGTGTGTATGTGAGTGTGTATGTGTCTCTGTGTGTGTGTGAGTGTGTGCATGAGTGTGTATGTGTGTGCATTTACATTGACATTTTAAGCATTTAGCAGACGCTCTTATCCAGAGCGACTTACAAGATGTGCATTAGGTAATACATGGTAAGTAACCAATCATAGTTTGTGCAAGAGATCAGTGCAGTAAGAGATTGACAGCAGGGCGCGATGGGCCCTCGGGGAGGCCGGCGACAGCAGGGTGCGATGGGCCCTCGGCGAGTCCAACAAAGGCAAGCGGCAATGGGCCCTTGGCGAGGCCGGCAATGGCAGGCAGCGATGGGCCCTCGGCGAGGCCGGCAATGGCAGGCGGCGAGGGACCCACAGCAGCAGGCAAGGAGGGGCCCTCAGGGAGGCCGGCGATAGCAGGGCACGATGGCCCTCCGGGAAGCCAGTAGGAGCCAGCGGCGAGGGGCCCCCAGGGAGGCTGGCAACGGCAGGTGTCAACGGCCCCCCAGTGAGGCCGGAGACGGCAGGGCGCGAGGGGCCCACAGGGAGGCCAGCGACGGCAGGCAAGGAGAGGACCTCTAGCAGGCTCTCAAGGGCAGCCTGGAGAGTCGTAGCTGCCTGGGGAGCCTGGACTGGTTGGGGCCTTGGCATGGTGGAGGTCTGGGGGAGTGTCTGACCTGGCCTTAGGGCCTTCCTCTCCTCCTCAGTCAGGGAGAGAAGAAGCTGGTGGACAGTCCCATTCATAGTCCCATTCAGTGCCCGCACTGGGCACACAGACCAGTGATGGTCTGGCTCCCCACACCACTCACACCAGAGAAAAATTATCCTCAGCTGTTCCCATGGTCCACTGGAGCAGCAAAGGACAGGCAGTGCTGGGGCCAGAGAAGGGGCTCTAGCACCTCCTTCCCACCCATAGGCTCCTCTGCCCGGGCAAAGCTCGCCGCCAGACTAAGAAGGTCTGGCATCCACTCCTCCGGGCAGGCCTCCAGGTCCTCCCAGGTAATGGCCTGGCCCTCCCATGGCCACTCCCAAGCTCTGGGCTTGGTCTGCCTCTTCACCTTGCGGCCTTTTCTTTTCTGCCTTTCTTTTATTTATTTATTTTTTGGAGGGGGAGGAAAAGAAGCAAGGAAAGAAAAAAACTGTCCCAAATTCTTCTTTTTTACATTTTTTAAATTGTTTTAAGTAATTAATAACGGAAAATCTTCATCCACTCAACCACCAGGGACAATTCAATTGCCTGCATCCTCCACCATATGTAGCAAGGTGGCAGGGATGTCCACCATGCCAGGTGGTGAGTGGATGAAAGACCAAACAAAAACTTTGTTTCAATAGGCCAACGGCCAATTTATTACCTTTTCCCAACAATGAAAAAAACACAAATAATAAGCATTTAACTCAAAAACTATCCAATAGAGGCCTCCCGCATGGTCTAGTGGTTTCAACGTACGACAGTGGCCACGGCGACCGGGGTTCGATTCCCCATTGCGCCAGAGTCGGCTCTGGCCGGGAGTGCCATCGGGGCGGCAATCGGCTGTCCGCCCCAGGGAGGGGGGAGGGAAGCCGACACAGTTCGCTGCGCACATGAGTGGTTCTGGGGTGCCGGAATTACAGTCGACAGCTTGGCGAGTGCTGTCTCGGAGGAGGCAGCGCTTCCGCCTTTATCACTGCCAGTCATAGAACTACGGCAGCGAACTACGAGGGAGGGGATTGAACGAAGCACAGCGGGAGTAATTGGCTACCAAATTGGGAGAAAAACCGGGGTAAAATCTGATAAAAACCTAAAAAAAAACTATCCAATAGAGGCAACAAAAAAAACAGCACTTCTGCCTCCATGCCCCAAAACTCTCCCATCAGGCACGGCAGGCTGTGCTTTTATAATGGCCTAACGAAGGAAATGGCTCACAGCTGAGTTGCTTGCTCATTAGCCTCAGGTGAGCCCGTTTTTACCAGCATATCTTTTTTTGACAGTGACTATATCCAGTGCCCGCACAATCCCGATCCAGATGTGATAGTCACAGTGTGATTAGAACAGGCAATACTGGTTGTTGCAATGTGTTACTGGTAATGATGGTCACATTGTGGTTAGATCTGGCTGTGGTGATGGTTGCAGTGTGGTTAGACTGGGCAGGACTGATGGTTGTGGTGTGGTTATACCAGGTGGTGTTGATGGTTGCAGTGTAGTTATGGAGTAAGGCTCTCTGCTCTTCTGTCCCCACAGGACATCAGCTGTAACGAGATCATGGTGCTGCCACGGCACATCGGCAGGCTAAAGGCCCTGAGAGAGCTCAACGCGAGGAGGAACTTCCTGTGTGTGCTTCCGGAAGGTGAGAGCTGGGTCGAACCACAGATATCACAGAGCCACTACAGCAGCCTTCCCCATCTGATGCATGGGCAAACCATTGATATCACAGAGTTACGAGAGCGGGTCGACCCATCTGATGGCTGAGAAAACCATAGATATCACAGTCACTAGAGTGGCATTGCCTACCTGATGCCTGGGCGAACCATAGATATCACAGAGTAACTAGAGTTATAATAATTATAATAATAGGTGAGAGCTGGGTTGCCACAGATATCACAAGATATTTATTTTATTTTCTATTTCTTTATAATAATTATAATAATAGATTGTGATTGAGGTAACCACCAATGATGGTGATTGAGGTAATAGGGCAGGCCATACTATGATTTTTTTTTTAAATCAATCGAGAGGGGTGTTCAAATAACATATTTTGGTGTGTAGAACACAAATTCTGATAAACCTAACCTACATCAATTTGCAGTTGATTATTATTATATTTTTGATTATTTTGCTTTACTTCTGGAAGAAAGAGACTAAGTTGGGGGGGCTTTTATTTTGAAGTTAGGGCTTTTATTTTGGTAACTTCCTGTTGGGACGGCAGTTGTAGCCATCTTGTTGCTGAAAGCCACATGTTGGGGAGGTTGGCAATCCTTATCCATCCGTCTTCTGTTCTCTTCTTGTGGCATTGTCAGTAAGTACGTTTTTGATTAAGAACCTGAGGAACAAAGTTTTCTCTTGGGAAGGGCAAACTTGATGCCAAAGAGAGGTTCAGTGTCAAGTTAGACAAGTTATTTGATATTTTTACTTGCAAGTGTCAGATTACCAGTTGTGAGGGGGGAGGCTGTGAGGGCTGTGTGATCCAAGCCCACATGACCTGTTCCTGCAGCAGAGAGAAAATGATTCCTGTGAAAGATCTTGCCTACATCAAGGGAAAGAAAGAGAAGGTTGGAAGTAAAGGACCCCACCAAATGGGGGCCCCTGATCTGCCAGAGCACAAGAGACAGGTAAGGACATTGGAAAGGCAGGGGATGGAACAGAAGGCAGAGAAAAGGAGAAGGAGCAAGGAGGAAAATGCTGCAGCAGCAGAGAAGACAGCCAAGAACGATGTTGAGAGATTTTTGGCAGATGGTGATGAGGATCTGGAATTGGAGAGAAGTGGTGCTGAAGATGAGTTTGTCCCTGAAGTTGAGCTCTTCCCTGAAACTGACCCTGAGTCTGCAGCTTTGGCAAAGGTACAGAAAAACTATGATGAGATTCCAAACATTGCCCTTGCTAGTGTAAGGTATGGCATAGGGCTGAGGCTAACTGCAGCGATAGCTCTCTGTGGCTCAGTTGGTAGAGCACAGCGTTGGCAACGCTTAGGTTGTGGGTTCAATCCCCACTGGGGCCACATATACTGAAAATGTATGCATTCACTACTGTAAGTCGCTTTGGATAAAAGCGTCTGCTAAATGGCGTATATTATTATTATTATTATTATTATTATTATTATTATTATTATTATTAACTGCAGCTCTGATTGATGCAGGAATCATCACAGAAGACAACACAAGTAAAGTGATTGATAAGAACAAGGTCAAGAGAGCACAGGAGAAGTTGATGAGAGAGCTGGGGGAAGAGATTGAGGAGAAGTGCAGGGAGGAGGGGGGGGATCTCCTGCATCCTCGTTGATGGGCGGATTGACCTGACTAATGTGATGATGGAAGCTGAGGGCAGTGATTAATCTTTTCTTGCAAAGAAGGGCACTATAGTGTTGCTAGTGAGCCTGGCTGCTACTATCTGTTCCACTTTACCCCAGAGAAAGCAACTAAAGAGGAGTCACATGCGGAGCAGATTGCTAAGGTCCTGTTTGCCTGGCTGAAAGAGAGGGGTTTTGATAAGACCTTGTGGGCCATTGGAGGAGACTCAACAAATGTCAACACTGGTGTGAAAGCTGGAGTAATGCGGAAGCTGGAGCTGCACCTGGGGAGAAAGCTGGTCTGGTTGGTGTGCAACCTGCATACTGGTGAACTTCCCCTGCGCCATCTCATTGTTGACCTTGATGGCCCTACTCTGTCAGACAACAAATTATCCGGGCCAATAGGAAAGCTCCTTGATTCTGCTACAGACTTGGATATCAATCCAAACTTCACCCGGATCTTTGTTGGCCCTCCACTGATCAAGCTGCCTGACAAGGTCATTCAAGATCTCTCAACTGATCAACACTATGGCTATAAAATTGTCTGTGCAGTCAGGGATGGAGTGCTTCCTGCAAGGCTGGCTCTGTTGGAGATTGGACCAGTAAACAACAGCCGCTGGCTCACCACAGTGAACAGACTTCTCAGGCTCTGGGTGTCAAAGCACGGACTTAAAGGAAAAAACCTGAAGAATCTTATTCATGTTGGTTCAACGTGAAGGTCAAGAACTCCTGGATCGAAGGGCCTAGGCACATCCTGTTTCAGCTGGACTGCCTCAAGTCCCAGAGGAAGGAGGTGCTGGACCTTCTGATGCTGACTGTGAGAAGATCTGCTTGGTATGCCCACAGTGAAGCCATCCTACAAACACTGCTGTGCTCTGAGGATCAGACGGAGAGGGTTGAGGGGTTGGAGAGAATCCTGGCCGTGGGTCGAACCACAGATATCACAAGATATTTATTTTATTTTATTTTCTGTTTCTTTATAATAATTATAATAATAGATTGTGATGGTGGTTGAGGTATTACCTCAACCACCATCATTGGTGGTTACCTCAATACCTCAACCACCATCATTGGTGGTTACCTCAACCACCATCACAATCTATTATTATAATTATTATGAAGAAATAGAAAATAAAATAAATCCAATCCAAAGTGGCACCATGAACCACAATGAGGTAAGCCCTTTTCTTTACAGTGAAGGGGGAAAAGCTTACCTCAGCCACCAATGATGTGTAGCACCCACCTTGGTGATAAGATAAAATGCAGTGTAATCGTAGAAATAATATCAGCTGCTGCGATTACAAAAGCATCACACCACTACTCTCTGTGGTTAAATCCGTTCATGGTGCCACTTTGGATTGGACAGTTTTACACAAACCTTTGACCAATAAAATACAGTGACCGGTGAAAGGTAACAGAAGTATACAGTGTGTAAAAAGCATGGGATCAACTTGGTATTCCCTGTTAAGAGGCAAACATTTTTATTTTTAGGCATTTTAGAGTATTATTAGATTAGGATTAAAAGTGAGTATTTCTCAGAAAAAATAACTGTAGGATATTTCCGCCTATAATAAGGCCTTATATAAAAGGCTGCTGATTCACATTAAAACCATATTTTGACATTCTGGTTGCTTTAGGATGTATGGACACTACCTGTTGACCATCTGTGCAAATATGATGTAAATCCAACCAGTAGGTAGAACATGACATGGGATTAACTTGGTACTCCCTCTTTCAGTGCAGGCGTTTTTTGCACTTTTTTTGCCTATGTGGTGAATCACTTCATTGATTAATTTAATGACTTTTGCAGTAAAAGTAAAAATTACGACCATCCATTTCATGAAGGGGACATCTTATAGTTATGAAAAAACAAGGTCGTGTTTTGTTCTACCCCGGGTAGGGGTATCTCAAAAACTAAGGCCCTTTTTGAGGGTTTGTTCCTGCACTAAAGGTAATAGCCTGTGGCTGTATCACAGGCAAGGGATAATGAGGTTTTGACAATGCATCGATGACCCCTGAGCTCTGTTCCCCGAGTCCTGGGACACAGCCTCCAGCCTTGAGCTTGGCCTCATGATTGGTTTTTTAATTGGTTTTGGAAGGAACATTTCCGTTTCCACATTTCTTTGTGTGTGTTTTTCTTCCACGCCTTTCTTTCCAGTTCACAGCCAATGGAGCTTCATGCCTTTGTGTGGTTGTTGGGATAAACAGGATAAACAAGGGTTTTGCCCTCACTGGCAGATCAAGAGACACTCAAAATTGAGGTAGCAAGTGGCCCACTAATTCGATCTGCCAGAGTTTTGCGAATTGGTAGTGCAGCGGGCCACTAGTAGACAGTCGGGGTGAGGCAGTTGAGATCTGGATCAGCCATTAAGAGAAAGCAGTCGGGGCGAGGCAGTTGAGATCTGGATCAGCCGTTAAGAGAAAGCAAAATAGTTGGCGAATGGTGCTGCCACTTGCGGGCTGCTGTCATGCCGATTTGAAGAAATCTGGTGTGCCAATAACTGTTCTCGACGGCGGTCTGATAAGTGCTTGCTTGCTGGATTAAGAACCACCATTACTGTGATGCCATAGCAGTTTGATAGCACAGCAACAACGTTTTGGAAACATTGTGAGAACGTTCAGAGTTACAGTAGCTGGATATAACATAACCAGAGTTCCATCCATCCATCCATCCATTATCTAAGCCGCTTATTCCTGGTCAGGGTCGCGGGGGCTGGAGCCTATCCCAGCATGCGTTCCGGGCGAGAGGCAGGAATACACCCTGGACAGGTCGCCAATCCATCGCAGGGCACACACACCATTCACTCACACACTCATACCTACGGGCAATTTAGACTCTCCAATTAGCCTAACGTGCATGTCTTTGGACTGTGGGAAGAAACCGGAGTACCCGGAGGAAACCCACGCGGACACGGGGAGAACATGCAAACTCCACACAGAAAGGCCCCCGGCCTGGATTCGAACCCGAGACCTTCTTGCTGTGAGGCGACAGCGCTATCCACTGCACCACCGTGCCGCCTATAACCAGAGTTAGCAGGATCCAATCCTTCCCAAAACTTAAATAGAAAAAAGAAGCTTTCCTGTAAAAGTGCTTTCAGGGGTTGACCTTGAAAAGAGATTTGCAGCTTTGAGTTTTTTTATTTCAATCTAATTAAAAAGTTTCCTGGTTGCTACTTGGTTTTAAAAATAGACAAGTATTTGGTTTTAAAATAATATCTAGACCTCTCCCCCTAATGAAATTTCCCAAGATGTGTATCGCTGGGGTATTTTTGGTGTGATACTAATTATGAAGGGGCTGTCCACCAGATAGTGTTAATTGTTTGGCTTTAATTTATCGACCCTGAGGAAATTAGTCTGTAGAAAGTTCCTGGCTCTCTTTCTTTCTCTCTCTCTCTCCCTCGCTCTAGCTCTCTCTCGCCTCTCTCTCTCTCTCCTTCACTCTCCTAGCTCTCTCTCTCTCACTCACACTCTCTCTCTCTCTACCTTTATCAGCTCTCTCCTTCTCTCTCTACCTCTCTCTTTCTCTCCCTCAGTCCTATCTCTCTCTTTCTCCCTCTCTCTCTCAGCTCTCTCGCTCTCTTTTCTGCTAAAGACCAGACTACACCCCTCTAACCAAAATCACTCTGATCTGACTTCAAAATCACAATCTGATCTGATTGTATTCAACCAACCACAACACCACAAATACAAAAAGTAAAAACAAACACTGAATTGATTTAAAGTAAAAAAAAATTTAAAAAAACATTTTCATGTAACAGCCAATGAAATAAAAGGGAGATTGCATTTATTGGCAAAAAAAGAGGCCTTCCAAATTGTGTCATATTTGTATTTTTAATCCCTGTAAACGCTCTTTAATTTCCCCTAAGGCTAATCAATTGGCGACCCATGGACCAAATGTCGCTCCTCAGAGCTGCAACTGAGGCCTCAGCTTCTGTTTTTTTCCCACCGTTGCCGTTGTCATTACCAGTATTGTTAATCGTCACTGTCTTTCCTCCTGTCCATTTTTGCTGTTGCTGTTGCTGTTGTTGTTGTTGTTGTTGTTGTTGTTGTTGTTGTTGTTGTTGTTGTTGTTGTTATGGTGACAGCGCTGACACCCACCCTGTCGGTCTCAGATCTGGCAGAGCTACCCCTGGTGAAGCTGGACATCTCCTGTAACAAGGTGTCTACTGTCCCCACCTGCTTCAGGAAGATGGCTCACCTGCAGTCCCTGCGGCTGGAGAGCAACCCCCTGCAGAGTCCACCTGCACAGGTGAGACACACCTCCGCACCTCAAATGCGCTTATCGCAGGGCATTGACAACAGGGTATCGAGTTACTGAACATGCATAAGCACACACTCATACACTCATGCACACACATACATACTCATTCACACACACACACACACACACACTCATGCACGCACTCACATGCACATGCGCATGCACGCACACATACAGATATATCTACTCATTCACACATTCATTCATACACACACACACCCACACACACACACACTTGTGTACACACACATATCTACTCATTCACACATGCATTCATTCACACACACACACACACACACACACACACACACACACACACACACACACACACACACACACATACACACATGGGCATTGAATAAATACATCTGTATCAGCGGTCTCTCTGTTTAACCCTGCTGGTTGCTGTTGTGATTCTACAGGTCTGCATTAAGGGGAGGATTCATATATTTAAGTACCTGGCCATGGAGGAGTGTCGCAGTGACAAGATGGCTGACACCCTCTACTTGCCCGTGATGAACAGACTCAGCCTGTCCCATCCGGCTGCTGGCAGGTGAGCTTTGGTTCACCTGGAATCGCATAGACCTCGAAGCCCATTGAAGCACTGCCACTCACAACCCTAGGGCAGTGGGCTGAGCCTCTGCCCTGGGATACACAGTGAGACAAGGACGTACTCCCTTTAGGTCATTAATTTAAATCAGGCGATGCCATGAGAACCGACTGCCGCGAGGACAGTCAGGTGTTTTCATTTGAGAAACGTCCTCAGATTCTGGCATCATCTTGCAGTTAATGGCTTATTTGGTCACACTACTGACTCTTCACCACAAACATCCCACCCACTCTGACAGGAAGTGGGTCGGGTGTTTTGCTAAAGGCTTCATGACCAAGCTTTTGTCTGCCACTATGTATTTTTGTCAGAATCTTTCTAACACATGATGAAAGCTGATCATACTGTGCTCACATGATTGACTTGAGAAGGCTGTACCACAGATTCTATAGACCCAACAGCTCCTGCGTTCCTTACAGACCTCCCTGCTACTTAACTATAGGATGTTTCCAGTGCTGTATTACAGTACAGAATGTCCATTGCCACAGTATTGTATTTGGTCACAGACAGAACTTTCAGTGTTAATAACACATAGATGAGGTATCTGGTGTGTCTATAGAATGAACGAGTGCTAACTTTGGGTTTTTCCACGCAGCAGCAAATGAGCATAGTGCGCTGACCCCCTTTCTGAGCGCGAGCAGTGTGTGTGTGTGCATATGGAAGTCTCTGGAGACCCCTGTGAGAGCTCCTCTCCTGGAACGGGGGAGTGAGTGCGAGTGTCTGAGATGCCTGTCTGAACGTTGGCACACAGTCGCTCCAGCTCTGTGCTCAGACGGCAGCTGGCTAGCACTCCAGCTACTTCTCCCCGTCCGCGTCCTTCTGTCCTCCAATGACCCGCCTGAGCTGACCCACAACCCTCTGCTCTCCGCCGCTGCAGCGCGGAGGACATCGACCAGAATAAGAAACAGGAAACGGATTCCGGAGTTGGCAGCGACAATGGGGACAAGAGGCTATCGGCCACTGAGGTAGGCTAATTGAGGCAGGGTTTGTGTGTGTATGTTTATGCACCCAATTGAGCATGTATGTGTGTGCATGTGTGTGGTGCATGCATGTGGATGTGTGTGTCTGTGCGCACCTCTGTCTGAGTGAGGAGCGCTGATCTAGGATTTGGTTTCCTCCTTGTCCGCATCCTAATTTTTTTTCCATTATGAGCTAAAAGGCAAAACTAGATCAGCGCTGCTACTCTGAGACACTTTACGAATACGGGCCTCTGTGCTTGTGAGGGTGGTGCTGCATGAGCAGTTTTGCTTAGCATTAGTGGAACAGGAGTTTTGGTTAGCGTTAGTGGAACAGGAGTTTTGGTTAGCGTTAGTGGAACAGGAGTTTTGGTTAGCGTTAGTGGAACAGGAGTTCTGCTTAGCGTTAGTGGAACAGGAGTTTCTGTTAGCATTAGTGGAACAGGAGTTTTGGTTTGCGTTAGTGGAACAGGAGTTTTGGTTAGCGTTATCGGAACAGGAGTTTTGGTTTGCGTGAGTGGAACGGGAGTTTTGGTTTGCGTCAGTGGAACAGGAGTTTTGGTTTGCGTCAGTGGAACAGAAGTTTTGGTTTGCGTCAGTGGAACAGGAGTTTCTGTTAGCGATAGTGGAACAGGAGATTCGGTTAGTGATAGTGGAACAGGAGTTTTGGTTTGCATTGGTGGAACAGGAGTTTCAGTTAGCATTAGAGGAACAGGAGTTTTGGTTAGCATTGGAGGAATAGGAGTTTCAGTTAGCATTAGTGGAACAGGAGTTTTGGTTTACATTAGTGGAACAGGAGTTTTGGTTTGCGTTAGTGGAACAGGAGATTTGGTTTGCGTTAGCGGAACAGAAGTTTTGGTTAGCGTTAGTGGAACAGGAGTTTTGGTTTGCGTCAGTGGAACAGGAGTTTCGGTTAGCGATAGTGGAACGGGAGTTTCCGTTTGCGTTAGTGGAACAGGAGTTTTGGTTAGCGTTAGTGGAACAGGAGTTTCGGTTTGCGTTAGTGGAACTGGAGTTTTGGTTAGCGCAACAGGAGTTTCGGTTTGCGTGAGTGTAACAGGAGTTTCAGTTAGCGTTAGTGGAACAGGAGTTTCGGTTTGCATTAGTGGAACAGGAGTTTTGGTTTGCGTTGGTGGAACAGGAGTTTCGGTTAGCATTAGAGGAACAGGAGTTTTGGTTAGCGTTAGTGCAACAGGAGTTTGGGTTTGCATTGGTGGAACAGGAGTTTCAGTTAGCATTAGAGGAACAGGAGTTTCGGTTAGCATTAGAGGAACAGGAGTTTCGGGAGTTAGCATTAGAGGAACAGGAGTTTTGGTTAGCATTAGTGGAACAGGAGTTTCAGGTTTTTCGTTAGTGGAACAGGAGTTTTGGGGAACAGGAGTTTTCAGTTAGCGATAGCATTAGTGGAACAGGAGTTTCGATTTGCATTAGTGGAACAGGAGTTTTGGTTAGTGGAACAGGAGTTTCGTTAGCGTTAGTGGAACAGGAACAGGAGTTTTAGTGGAACGGTTTGGTGCGTTGAGTGGAACAGGAGTTTTGGTTTGCGGAACAGGAGTTTCAGTGGAACAGGAGTTTTGGTTTTAGCATTAGTGGAACAGGAGTTTTGGTTAGCATTAGTGGAACAGGAGTTTCAGTTAGTTTTGGTTAGCGATAGTGGAACAGGAGTAGTGGAACAGGAGTTTTGGTTTGCATTGGTGGAACAGGTTTGCATTAGTGGAACAGGAGTTTTGGTTAGCGTTATCGGAACAGGAGTTTTGGTTTGCGTGAGTGGAAAAGGAGTTTCAGTTAGCGATAGTGGAACAGGAGTTTCGGTTTGCATTAGTGGAACAGGAGTTTTGGTTTCCGCGTTAGTGGAACAGGAATTTCGGTTTGCGTTAGAACAGGAGTTTTGGTTTATGGAGTGGAACGTGGAGTTTTGGTTTGCGTTAGTGGAACAGGAGTTTCGGTTAGTGTTAGTGGAACAGGAGTTTTGGTTAGCGTTAGTGGAACAGGAGTTTCCGTTTGCGTTAGTGGAACAGGAGTTTCGGTTAGCGTTAGTGGAACAGGAGTTTTGGTTTGCATTAGTGGAACAGGAGTTTTGGTTTGCATTAGTGGAACAGGAGTTTTGGGAACAGGAGTTTTGGTTTGCCTCAGTAGAACAGGAGTTTTGGTTACCGTTAGTGGAACAGGAGTTTTGGTTTGCGTTGGGGAACAGGAGTTTCGGTTAGTGTTAGTGGAACAGGAGTTTTGGTTAGCGTTAGTGGATCAGGAGTTTTGGTTAGCGTTAGTGGAACAGGAGTTTCGGTTAGCATTAGAGGAACAGGAGTTTTGGTTAGCGTTAGTGGAACAGGAGTTTTGTTTAGCGTTAGTGGAACAGGAGTTTCAGGAGTTAGCGATAGTGGAACAGCAGTTTTGGTTTGTGTCAGTGGAACAGGAGTTTTGGTTTGCGTTGGTGGAACAGGAGTTTCGCTTAGCGTTAGTGGAACAGGAGTTTTTGTTTGCCTCAGTAGAACAGGAGTTTCGGTTAGCGATAGTGGAACAGGAGTTTCGATTTGCATTAGTGGAACAGAAGTTTTGGTTAGCGTTAGCGGAACAGCAGTTTTAGTTATTGGAACAGGAGTTTTGGTTAGTGATAGTGGAACAGGAGTTTTGGTTTGCGTTGGGGGCGCAGCAGTTTTGGTTTGTGTGAGTGGAACAGGAATTTTGGTTAGCGATAGTGGAACAGGAGTTTTGGTTTGCCTCAGTAGAACAGGAGTTTTGGTTAGCGTTAGTGGAACAGGAGTTTTGGTTTGCATTGGTGGAACAGGAGTTTCAGTTAGCATTAGAGGAACAGGAGATTTGGTTAGCATTAGTGGAACAGGAGTTTCAGTTAGCATTAGAGGAACAGGAGTTTCAGTTAGCATTAGAGGAACAGGAGTTTCGGTTAGCATTAGAGGAACAGGAGTTTCAGTTAGCATTAGAGGAACAGGAGTTTCGGTTAGCATTAGTGGAACAGGAGTTTCTGTTAGCATTAGAGGAACAGGAGTTTCTGTTAGCATTAGAGGAACAGGAGTTTCAGTTAACGTTAGTGGAACAGGAGTTTCGGTTTGCATTAGCGGAACAGGAGTTTTGGTTTGTGTTAGTGGAACAGGAGATTTGGTTTGCGTTAGCGGAACAGAAGTTTTGGTTAGCGTTAGTGGAACAGGAGTTTTGGTTTGCGTCAGTGGAACAGGAGTTTCCGTTTGCGTTAGTGGAACAGGAATTTCGGTTTGCGTTAGTGGAACAGGAGTTTTGGTTAGCGTTGGTGGAACAGGAGTTTTGGATTGCCTCAGTAGAACAGGAGTTTTGGTTAGCGTTAGTGGAACAGGAGTTTTGGTTTGCGTTGGGGGAACAGGAGTTTTGGTTAGCGTTAGTGGAACAGGAGTTTTGGTTAGCGTTAGTGGAACAGGAGTTTTGGTTAGCGTTAGTGGAACAGGAGTTTCGGTTAGCGTTAGTGGAACAGGAGTTTTGGTTTGCATTAGCGGAACAGGAGTTTTGGTTTGCGTTAGTGGAACAGGAGTTTTGGTTAGCGTTGGTAGAACAGGAGTTTTGGTTTGCCTCAGTAGAACAGGAGTTTCGGTTAGTGTTAGTGGAACAGGAGTTTTGGTTAGCGTTAGTGGAACAGGAGTTTTGGTTAGCGTTAGTGGAACAGGAGTTTCGGTTAGCATTAGAGGAACAGGAGTTTTGGTTAGCGTTAGTGGAACAGGAGTTTTGTTTAGCGTTAGTGGAACAGGAGTTTCGGTTAGCGATAGTGGAACAGCAGTTTTGGTTTGTGTCAGTGGAACAGGAGTTTTGGTTTGCGTTGGTGGAACAGGAGTTTCGCTTAGCGTTAGTGGAACAGGAGTTTTTGTTTGCCTCAGTAGAACAGGAGTTTCGGTTAGCGATAGTGGAACAGGAGTTTCGATTTGCATTAGTGGAACAGAAGTTTTGGTTAGCGGAACAGCAGTTTTGGTTAGCGTTATTGGAACAGGAGTTTCGGTTAGTGATAGTGGAACAGGAGTTTTGGTTTGCGTTGGGGGCGCAGCAGTTTTGGTTTGCGTGAGTGGAACAGGAGTTTTGGTTAGCGATAGTGGAACAGGAGTTTCGGTTAACATTAGGGAAACAGGAGTTTTGGTTAGCGTTAGTGGAACAGGAGTTTCGGTTAGCGATAGTGGAACAGGAGTTTCGGTTAGCGATAGTGGAACAGGAGTTTCGGTTTGCATTAGTGGAACAGGAGTTTCGGTTTGCTTGAGTGGAACAGGAGTTTTGGTTTTGCGTTAGTGGAACAGGAGTTTTGGTTTGCGTTGGGGAACAGGAGTTTCGGTTAGTGTTAGGGGAACAGGAGTTTCGGTTAGTGTTAGTGGAACAGGAGTTTTGGTTAGCGTTAGTGGAACAGGAGATTTGGTTTGCGTTAGCGGAACAGAAGTTTCGGTTTGCGTCAGTGGAACAGGAATTTCGGTTAGCGATAGTGGAACAGGAGTTTCCGTTTGCGTTAGTGGAACAGGAGTTTTTGTTAGCGTTAGTGGAACAGGAGTTTCCGTTTGCGTTAGTGGAACAGGAGTTTCGGTTAGTGTTAGTGGAACAGGAGTTTTGGTTTGCCTTAGTGGAACAGGAGTTTTGGTTTGCGTTAGTGGAACAGGAGTTTTGGTTAGCGTTGGTGGAACAGGAGTTTTGGTTTGCCTCAGTAGAACAGGAGTTTTGGTTAGCGTTAGTGGAACATGAGTTTTGGTTTGCATTTGGGGGAACAGGAGTTTCGGTTAGTGTTAGTGGAACAGGAGTTTTGGTTTGCTTTGGGGGCGCAGCAGTTTTGGTTTGCGTGAGTGGAACAGGAGTTTTGGTTAGCGATAGTGGAACAGGAGTTTCGGTTAACATTAGGGAACAGGAGTTTTGGTTAGCGTTAGTGGAACAGGAGTTTCGGTTAGCGATAGTGGAACAGGAGTTTCGGTTAGCGATAGTGGAACAGGAGTTTCGGTTTGCATTAGTGGAACAGGAGTTTCGGTTTGCTTGAGTGGAACAGGAGTTTTGGTTTGCGTCAGTGGAACAGGAGTTTTGGTTTGCGTTGGGGGAACAGGAGTTTCGGTTAGTGTTAGGGGAACAGGAGTTTCGGTTAGTGTTAGTGGAACAGGAGTTTTGGTTAGCGTTAGTGGAACAGGAGATTTGGTTTGCGTTAGCGGAACAGAAGTTTCGGTTTGCGTCAGTGGAACAGGAATTTTGGTTAGCGATAGTGGAACAGGAGTTTCCGTTTGCGTTAGTGGAACAGGAGTTTTGGTTAGCGTTAGTGGAACAGGAGTTTCCGTTTGCGTTAGTGGAACAGGAGTTTCGGTTAGTGTTAGTGGAACAGGAGTTTTGGTTTGCCTTAGTGGAACAGGAGTTTTGGTTTGCGTTAGTGGAACAGGAGTTTTGGTTAGCGTTGGTGGAACAGGAGTTTTGGTTTGCCTCAGTAGAACAGGAGTTTTGGTTAGCGTTAGTGGAACATGAGTTTTGGTTTGCATTTGGGGAACAACAGGAGTGGAGTTTTGGTGCATTAGTGGAACAGGAGTTTTGGTTAGTGGAACAGGAGTAGTGGAACAGGAGTTTTGGTTGCGTTAGTGGAACAGGAGTTTTAGCGTTAGGAACAGCGTTAGGGAAACAGGAGTTTTGTTAGTTTTGGTTTGCTGGAACAGGAGTTTCAGTTAGTGTTAGTGGAACAGGAGTTTTGGTTAGCGTTAGTGGAACAGGAGATTTGGTTTGCGTTAGCGGAACAGGAGTTTTGGTTTGCGTCAGTGGAACAGGAATTTCGGTTAGCGATAGTGGAACAGGAGTTTCCGTTTGCGTTAGTGGAACAGGAGTTTTGGTTAGCGTTAGTGGAACAGGAGTTTCGGTTTGCGTTAGTGGAACAGGAGTTTTGGTTAGTGTTAGTGGAACAGGAGTTTTGGTTTGCCTTAGTGGAACAGGAGTTTTGGTTTGCGTTAGTGGAACAGGAGTTTTGGTTAGCGTTGGTGGAACAGGAGTTTTGGTTTGCCTCAGTAGAACAGGAGTTTTGGTTAGCGTTAGTGGAACATGAGTTTTGGTTTGCTTTTGGGGGAACAGGAGTTTCGGTTAGTGTTAGTGGAACAGGAGTTTTGGTTAGCGTTAGTGGAACAGGAGTTTTGTTTGCGTTAGTGGAACAGGAGTTTCGGTTAGCGTTAGTGGAACAGGAGTTTTGGTTTGCATTGGTGGAACAGGAGTTTCAGTTAGCGTTATCGGAACAGGAGTTTTGGTTTGCGTGAGTGGAACAGGAGTTTTGGTTTGCGTCAGTGGAACAGGAGTTTTGGTTTGCGTCAGTGGAACAGGAGATTCGGTTAGTGATAGTGGAACAGGAGATTTGGTTAGCATTAGTGGAACAGGAGTTTCAGTTAGCATTAGAGGAACAGGAGTTTCGGTTAGCATTAGAGGAACAGGAGTTTCGGTTAGCATTAGTGGAACAGGAGTTTTGGTTTGCATTAGCGGAACAGGAGTTTTGGTTTGCTTTAGTGGAACAGGAGTTTTGGTTAGCGTTGGTAGAACAGGAGTTTTGGTTTGCCTCAGTAGAACAGGAGTTTTGGTTACCGTTAGTGGAACAGGAGTTTTGGTTTGCGTTGGGGGAACAGGAGTTTCGGTTAGTGTTAGTGGAACAGGAGTTTTGGTTAGCGTTAGTGGAACAGGAGTTTTGGTTAGCGTTAGTGGAACAGGATTTTCGGTTAGCATTAGAGGAACAGGAGTTTTGGTTAGCGTTAGTGGAACAGGAGTTTTGTTTAGCATTAGTGGAACAGGAGTTTTGGTTAGCGAACAGTGGAACAGCAGTTTTGGTTTGTGTCAGTGGAACAGGAGTTTTGGTTTGCGTTGGTGGAACAGGAGTTTCGCTTAGCGTTAGTGGAACAGGAGTTTTTTAGTTTGCCTCAGTAGAACAGGAGTTTCGGTTAGCGATAGTGGAACAGGAGTTTTGTTTAGCATTATTTGCATTAGTGGAACAGGAGTTTTGGTTAGCGTTAGTTTGCGTTGGTAGAACAGAGTTTTGGTTTCGTCGGTGGAACAGGAGTTTGAACAGCAGTTTTGGTTAGCGTTATTGGAACAGGAGTTTCCGTTAGTGGAACAGGAGTTTGGTTTGCGTTATTGGAAACAGGAGTTTTGGTTAGCGATAGTGGAACAGGAGTTTGGTTTGCCTTTTTTGGTTAGCGCAGGAGTTTTGGTTTGCATTGGTGGAACAGGAGTTTCAGTTAGCATTAGAGGAACAGGAGATTTTTAGCATTTTTTCAGTTAGAGGAACAGTTAGTGAGAACAGGAGTTTTTAGCATTTTTCGCATTAGTGGAACAGGAGTTTTGGTTAGAGGAACAGGAGTTTCAGTTAGTTAGTGGAACAGGAGTTTTGGTTTGCATTAGCGTTTTGGTTTGTGTTAGTGGAACAGGAGATTTGGTTTTAGTTTGCATAAGTTTTGGTGGAAACAGGAGTTTTGGTTTGCGTCAGTGGAACAGGAGTTAGAGGAACAGGAGTTTTGGTGGAACAGGAGTTTTGGTTAGCGTTAGTGGAACAGGAGTTTTGGTTAGTGGAACAGTTTTGGTTAGATTGGTGGAACAGGAGTTTTGGTTTGCCTCAGTAGAACAGGAGTTTTGGTTAGTTTTGGTTAACAGGAGTTTCGTTAGTGGAACAGGAGTTTTGGTTTGGAACAGTTGGGGTGGAACAGGAGTTTTAGCGTTAGTGGAACAGGAGTTTTGGTTTGTGGAACAGGAGTTTTGGTTAGCGTTAGTGGAACAGGAGTTTTGGTTAGCGTTGGTGGAACAGGAGTTTTGGTTTGCCTCAGCAGTTTTGGTTAGTGGAACAGGAACAGGAGTTTCGGTTAACAGCATTCAGAGGAACAGGAGTTTTGGTTAGCATTAGAGGAACAGCGTTAGTGGAACAGGAGATTTGTTTAGCGTTAGTGGAACAGGAGTTTCGGTTAGCGATAGTGGAACAGCAGTTTTGGTTTGTGTCAGTGGAACAGGAGTTTTGGTTTGCGTTGGTGGAACAGGAGTTTCGCTTAGCGTTAGTGGAACAGGAGTTTTTGTTTGCCTCAGTAGAACAGGAGTTTCGGTTAGCGATAGTGGAACAGGAGTTTCGATTTGCATTAGTGGAACAGAAGTTTTGGTTAGCCTTAGCGGAGCAGCAGTTTTGATTAGCGTTATTGGAACAGCAGTTTCGGTTAGTGATAGTGGAACAGGAGTTTTGGTTTGCGTTGGGGGCGCAGCAGTTTTGGTTTGCGTTGGGGGCGCAGCAGTTTTGGTTTGCATGAGTGGAACAGGAGTCTCGGTTAGCGATAGTGGAACAGGAGTTTTGGTTTGCTTTGGGGGAACTGGAGTTTCGGTTTGTGTTAGTGGAACAGGAGTTTCGGTTAGTGATAGTGGAACAGGAGTTTTGGTTAGCGTTAGTGGAACAGGAGTTTTGGTTTGCGTTGGTGGAACAGGAGTTTTGGTTAGCATTAGAGGAACAGGAGTTTTGGTTAGCATTAGTGGAACAGGAGTTTTGGTTTGCATTGGTGGAACAGGAGTTTCAGTTAGCATTAGAGGAACAGGAGTTTCGGTTAGCATTAGAGGAACAGGAGTTTTGGTTTGCGTTGGGGGAACAGGAGTTTCGGTTAGTGTTACTGGAACAGGAGTTTCGGTTAGCGATAGTGTAACAGGAGTTTTGGTTAGCATTAGAGGAACAGGAGTTTTGGTTAGCGTTAGTGGAACAGGAGTTTTGGTTTGCGTTGGTGGAACAGGAGTTTCTGGTTAGCGTTAGAGGAACAGGAGTTTTGGTTAGCGTTAGTGGAACAGGAGTTTTGGTTTGCATTGGTGGAACAGGAGTTTTGGTTAGCATTAGAGGAACAGGAGTTTTGGTTAGCGTTAGTGGAACAGGAGTTTTGGTTTGCGTTGGTGGAACAGGAGTTTCGGTTAGCGTTAGAGGAACAGGAGTTTTGGTTAGCGTTAGTGGAACAGGAGTTTTGGTTTGCATTGGTGGAACAGGAGTTTCGGTTAGCATTAGAGGAACAGGAGTTTTGGTTAGCGTTAGTGGAACAGGAGTTTTGGTTTGCATTGGTGGAACAGGAGTTTCAGTTAGCATTAGTGGAACAGGAGTTTTGGTTTGCATTGGTGGAACAGGAGTTTCAGTTAGCATTGGAGGAACAGGAGTTTCAGTTAGCATTAGAGGAACAGGAGTTTTGGTTAGCGTTAGTGGAACAGGAGGTTCGGTTAGCAGAGTGCTCACAGGACGTTTCGTCTCATTCCAGCCGTCAGATGATGACAACTTGAGTCTCAATGTCCCCATGTCCCATATCACGGAGGAGGATGGACTGAGCAAGGACGACTCGAACGATCACCTTTGTGCCCTGACAGGTAGGGTCATGCACCTGTTACTTGCATTACACACTCCATCACTGACGTTATCAGCGCTCTAACAAGTCGCTCCTTTTCCCCCCAGCGCTAAACACTATTACCTTGCAGTATTTCTTTCATCTGTATGTAATGACTGTTTACTCTTCCATCACTCCCAGTGTACAGGTAACTGTATATATACACGCCATTTAGCAGACGCTTTTATCCAAAGCGACTTACAGTAGTGAATGCATACATTTTTCAGTATATGTGGCCCCAGTGGGGATTGAACCCACAACCTAAGCGTTGCCAACGCTGTGCTCTACCAACTGAGCCACAGTGAACCACTGACAAACTGACAAAATAAAGGGTACATTAAGGGTTCTGGAGGCTGTGTCATGGTGTGGGGTGCATTTTCCTGGGATGGTTTAGGTTCATTCAACCCCATTCTGAGTGATCACCTTCACCCTATGGTGTGTCCTGATGGGAGTGGTCTCTTTCCAGGATGACAATGCCCCATCCACTACGGTTGGATATATGGATTACATTGTCCTCCTGGGCTGTGAACGGCTGTGACTCAATGAGAAATGGGCCCATAGAACCACCACCACCGTGTCAAAGATCACTGGCCAATCACAGCTCGCACAGCATCATGGCGAAACCGCCCAGATCTCTGACCTGCAGAAAACCTGCTCCCATACCAGATCCAGGTGGTTTTATTATCAGCTTGCTAATCATATCCCTGTCGAGCCCCCCCCCCACCATCCCCAGACCCCAGACCATCAGTGATGATAGGCTTTTAAATAGATCCCTCCCTGTCTCTAAAAGGGTCAGAGTGAGAGGAACGGTTTTCTGTGTTTTCAGGCCAGGAGTGAAACTTGCTCAACTATAATCTGGCCCACTGTAGCGCGTCTCTTATGCACCGTATCTGACCAATCACAGCGTGAAAACCAAGCTGTGTAACGTGACTCAGAATAGGATCTAGGATCAGGTTTCCCCTGTCCATATCCCAACCTCATCTATTATGCACTTAAATGCACTCCTACTCTGAGACGCTTTATGAATATGAGGCGCTGGTCAGATGTGGTCAGCTTGATGGTAAATACAATGCGATAAAATACAATGGATACGTAGCCCCTGAAGGGCAATTTTCTTGCAGCCAAGTTAAAAATAGACCCACAAGAACACATATGATACAACAACAATTTTATGGTTCTCAAAAATACAGTATTTTAAGATGGTATTGGGTTAAAGAAGGCAGCATGAGAGGGACCCTATCTGTGCAGGTGTTGGCCTTGTCACAATGGCCATTGTGACAAACACCACATTGCAGACATTTAGCAGATGCTTGTATCCAGGGCACATTACACAGTGTACATTTCTTTACATGCAATCCATTCATACAGCTGCGTGTTTACTGAGGCAATTTAAACAGGTTAAGTACCCTTACAATGGCAATGCCCCAACTGGGAATCAAACCTGCACCCTTTGCATCACAAGCCCAGCTTCCTAACTACTATACTACACTGCCACCACAGTGTGAACCACACCCAGTACAAATGACCAGAACAGCCACAGGCACCAGAACCAGAGCAGAGATGTTTAGTGTATCAGACTTAGCCAGTATCCAAGCCAATGAAACGACATATTAAGTGCACAAATACTTAATAAAAAAAGTATTAGTGTTGGTGTCTTTGGGAATCAGCACATTTCTCTTGCTCTGCACTCTCAAAAATAAAGGTGCAGTTATTATTATTATTTGTATTTTTTTTTATTTGTTAGATTTTTCCCCGTTTTTCTCCCCAATTTGGAAGCCAATTATACCCTCTATTTATTTTGATTAACCCTCCCCCCACAAACTCACTGCCCATCTCTATGGGACAAGCTACGCTCCGAGGCCAACTCTGATCCGCCTCCTTCGAGACGGAACTCACCGACTCCCTTTCTGGAGACATCCTTATGTGCTTCACGACGAGTTTGTGCCGACCACCCTCCCCCCTCCCTCAGGAGCCAAATGCCGCTCCCGATCAGGGCTAACAGGCAAAACCGGTCTGGCACAGACTGGTTTTGAACCACGTCCCTGATAAGCAGCCACACTCGTTTGTATTGGACCAGCCAAGATACGGGTATGTTAGACCGCTACGCTATCCGCCGCCCCAATTAGGGTACACTTTTGTTGCTCAGGGTACAAATGTGTTTGTTGTACCTTCAAAGGTACACATAAGATCCTTCATGATATGTTTTTGAAGAAAGGTTCACATATGTACCCAGGTAGGGTAATTAATTCTTTTTCACACTGGTGGCCATATTGGAATGAAAATGAGGCTTGTACTGCGAGGAACATTCTTTTTCTCACAAGGGTACAATTAAGTTCTTCTACAACATGGTACCTTTTTTCGGAGTGTGTGTGGTCCGCATGACCTTCGTTGATCCCCCGTTTCCTCTCTCCCAGCCGATTCCCCCCAGAGCTCTGTGAAGCCGATAGAGAGTGATAACTCTGAGGTGCTGGAGGACGGCTTTGGGTCCAGAGATTCAGGCCTGAGCACGCAGTTTGTCACCTACATCAAGGCAAGTTCCCCCTGCCTCTTTACCAACACAGCCTTCTGCTGGTCAGTACTAGTATCAGTACCATTTTCTGATCATCCTTAGAAAGCTTTATGTCCACGCTTTATATAAACGATATATGACCTTAGAAAACCGATCCTGGATTGGAATTAATGGAAAAAATAGTTGAGGCTTCGACTGGGATTTGAAAGAGCTGATCCCAGGACCACATTTGGTTCCGGCGATATTGGGTGCTCTGCAGCACTAGTGATGTAGCCTACTTTATAGTCCTTAGGGTTTTTACTTTTCCTGAATTTAGAATTTTGGGAAAAATCAGGCCGTTGAAAAGAGCTTGAAAAGCCCTGGGATTTACGGGCTGAGGAAATGCGGGTGCGCTTGTTTTACCAGTGCCGCCCTTTTTATTTTATTTTAGTAACGGGACCACACGGCCTCATAAAGGATTCCTGTGTATCTGAAAGATTAATGGGGAAAATGCTGAACAATGCACGAATATGAATACACATATTCTGCTGCTTTCAAGGGAGTTAAATGTGTTGAGAAGACTTACAGTGTGATGTTATTTCACATGCAGTCTTCTCAGTGTTGCTGCAAGGATGTTACATGCCTTCGATACATTGTGTAACTTATTGTGATGTTAGATGTTTGGGATGTTAGATGTTTGGGTATGTGTCACACACCACGTGACAATCCCTGGACTGGAGCAGAGCAGCAGATGGTAAGAACTGGCAGAGGAGTGGGGTTTGCCGGTCTACGGACCGGATCTTTATTTTTTTCTTGTCTCTCCCCTCAGACACGGGAGAGAGACAGTGGGAGAGCAGGTTAAAATAAAACAAACACAAACACAAACTCTTCACCCTACTTGCCACGAAGCTTTCAGGCAAAAACAATTAACTAAAATAACAAACTAAAATAATCAAACCATAATTGAAAGCCCCGCCTCCTCTGAGGGGGGAATCCCCTTTCGGGGAACATACAACGACCACAGACAATCAGCGGCTTTCCACACCGCCTTCATACATTCACATTTAACACACATCAACACTTACTGGGACAGGGTAGAACTCTACCCACTATCCCGACACACACTCAACACACATCTCAAACAGTACACCACGCCTCTTCACCCCGGAGTTCTCCTAGAACCTCCCCAGGCACACACATATTCAGTGACTTTTCAAGTGCTTCCCAAACCCATGCACACCGAGACACTCAAACTTTTCAGTCTGAGTTCTCTTTTACCCCAAACACACAGAGACCCTCGCTACTCCTCACAGTGAGAGTTATCTTGCAACCAGCCCCGTTGTCCAGAAACACTCCTCTGCCTGACTGCGAGTTCTCTTCCAATCACACCGAGGGCGGGAGGCGGACCCTATATCAGGGCACCCTCTCTCCCTCTTTCCCACACACACAGGAAGCACTCTACTCAGTCACTTTAAACAAATGCACACAGAACTCAACATAGATTCCACGCAAACTCCGCCTCCCAGAAGCTTGGATTACAGACACGCGCCACCATGCCCGACAGAGTCACATCAAACACCAACACTCCACAATAATACACAATACAACACGATACCATACGCATGCACACTCACACACACGTGAACAACAAGTCTCAATACACCCACGTGAATGACAAGACTAACAACTTTACAATACGCGCACACACACATGAAAGACAAGACCAGACAAACTCTCTATACGCACACATAATGACAAGACAAAGACTAACTGATTCATGATACACACCCATCTCCACAACACGCACACACACGACAATCAACTCCATGCACACCCATGAATGACAAGACTAACTCTCAACAATATGCGCGCACACACATGACAATCAACTCCATGCACACACATGAATGACATGGCACGGCTAACTGATTCCCCACTCGCCCCACCTGCTCTTGAATAGGCTTACTTTCTGCCTGGCTCAGGTGGGACTCGTGAGGCAATCACCGGTCTAACATTCACACACCTACTAACAAAACACCAAATAATTTACAGACCACATTCACTCACATTCTCACACACAAACAGGTAAGTGAATAATTACTTACCAATTAACATCAATTAAATAATAATCAAATCAATTATGGCCTTTGGAGCAACCTTCCGGGCAACAGTTCACTCTCACGCGCTGTGAGAGTGCCAAACCTGCCCCCGGAAAGTCTCCCTGCTCCAAAGGCCTCCACAACAAGGAAAAACAAAGGCAACCCTGCCACTCCCATGTTGCCGAGACCGACGCCCTCCACAGTATGCTATAATGTTAATGTTAGATTTAATAATGTTATGTGCTGTGTGCATGTTATTATAAATGTATATGTATGGATGCTATGTGTTGTATGAATGTTATTATAATGTTATATGTATGACTGCAACGTGCTCTGTGTCTGTTAGTCAGGCCTGAAGAGGAAGGGGGGAGTAGGGGGATAAAATGGGGTGTGTCAGGGAGTCAGTGGGAGTCAGTGTTGAGCTTCGGACAGACTCCAGTGTTCAGCCTGGCTGGCTGCTGCTGCCGTGGTAACGGTGGTGCTGGCTCCCGCAGGGCCGGGGGGCAGACTTTGATGAGCCCCTCAGGATAGAGGAGGCCGCCATCTGGGCCTCTGATCTGCCGTGAGTATCTCTACCTCTATCTTTCCCTCCCTCTCACCCCTTTCTCTCTCTCTTTCTCTCTTTCCCTTCCTCCCTATACATCTGTCTCCCCCCTTTATCCCTCTCTCACTCTTTCTTTCTCTCCTTTTCTCTCCATCGCCCCCATCCCTCTCTTACTCTTTCTCCCACTCTCTCTCTCTCCTTCTCTCTCTCTCCCTCTCTCCCTCTTTCTTTTCCTCCCTTTCTCTCCCTCCCCCACCTCTCTGTCTCACTTTCCACTGTCTCTCTCCCTCTCTTTCTCTCTCTCTCTCAAGGATCTATCAAACATGGTTTATTAGTATGACAGGATCCATCCTTGCATTGCATCCAGTCAAATGTTGCTGAAGCATTTTAGAAAAAGAAAACATTGTACACACAATGTGCATGCCCTCCCCCCTCTCTCTCTCTCTCTCTCTCTCTCTCTCTCTCTCTCCTTCACTTCTATCCCTTTATCTCTTACTCTCTCTCCCTCTCTCTGTGACACATTTGTTGTTTCCACTGTGAAGTTGTTTTTGTGTGTTGTATTTTTGGGCTTCTTTAGTTCTATTTTATTTGTTTCTGCTTTTCCTTTTTTTACTGCTTATTATGTGCACTATGTTGAAGAAAGTCCTTTTAAAAAATAAAAATTGTCTCTCTCTCTCTCTCTTTCAAAACTCACTCTCTGCCTCTGTCTCTCCTAATATCTGTCTCTCTTTCTCTCTGTTTCTGACCCATTGAGCTGGGTGACCCATTGGAAAGAGATGTGTTACTGACCTGGGTCAAGTACATAGACTCTGTTTTTATTAATACCCTTGACAAAGATGAACAAAAGAGATTGTATAAAATAAACTATATAAGTCATTAACTTTATTTTATGCTAAAAAAAATATTCTTTAATAATAATGCATTGGCATGAACACAATCAAACGGTTCACAAATTATAATTTGTTTCCCAGAATCACAAATATTCACACCCCTGTTATCAGTACTTTGTGGTTCCTCCCTTGGCCATGATAACAGCAAGTAGTCACCTTCTGTAGTATCGTACGAGGTTATGGAACTTCTTGGGGGGGATCCTCAACCATTCCTCCATGCAGAATTGTTCTAGTACCTTCAGATTCTTGAGTTGACGTTTGTGGACTGAGTTTAAACCACAAATGTTCAATTGGATTCAAGTCTGAAGACTGAGATGGCCACGTCAGGACATTGATCTTGTGCTCTGTCAACCATTTCTTAGTTTCTTTGGACGTATGTTTGAGATCGCTGTCTTGTTGGAAGGTCCATCTGCGACCAAGGTGTAGCTTCCTGGCAGAGGGAACAAGGTTTTGGGATAAAATGTCTTGCTACATGCTATATGTTCATGGTTCCATCTATTTTAATAAGGGCCCCAGGGCCTGTGGATGTAAAACAACCCCAAAGCATTAAAGATCCACCACCATGTTTCACCATAGACATGATTTGCTTTTCAACATTACTTGTATTCTTTGGATGCCAAATGTAACGCTGATGTGCATGTCCCAAAAAGCTAGATTTTTGTTTCATCATGTCATGTAGGCGTTGTCGAATGGTAGTTTTAGATACCTTGTAACCACAAGATGCCAGGTTGTTTTGGAGATCTTGGATCTTGGACTTATTTTTGCCTCTCAAACCATCCGTCTCACTACATGTGGGGGAAAGATAGACTTGCGTGCTCTACCTGGCAGGTTAGCCACTGTTCCAGTGGCCTTAAACTTCCTAATAATTCCAGACGTCAATAACCTTTTGTCTGATGCTTTCAGGGAGTTATTTGCCTTTCACCATGATGATGGCTGACCACACTGTTTTAAACATGTATACCCTAGAGCAGGGGTATTCAAATCCAGGCCTTGAGGTCCGCAGTGTCTGCAGGTATTTGCTCCAACCATGCACTACACCACCTGATTTCACTAATTACCTTGCTTCCTGGACCAAGGAGGTCAACTAATTATTCGAAATCAGGTGGTGTAGTGCGTGGTTGGAGCAAATACCTGCAGACACTGTGGACCTCGAGGCCTGGATTTGAATACCCCCGCCCTAGAGAAACAGGAAGCCATTGTAGGTTACTGTATAGTTCCATAACCTTCCAATGAACTTCAAATAAGTACAATAAGTTGTATATTTATGAAAAATTTGTTTTAGTTGGATTACATTTAAAAGAATAGTTAGGGGTGTGAATTATTGTGATCCAGATGTTTTCAGGAAAAAAATATTATTAGTAAAACAAAATACAATGGCACCTCGGCCCACAAACTTAATTCGTTCGTTGACTCCGTTCGCGAACCGAAATAATTTTTCCCATTGAAATTAATGTAAATCCAATTAATCCGTTCTCCAGCCCCAGAAACACTTTTTAAAAACTTTTTTATGGGTTTATGTGTGGCAAAAATATAGAAAGGAATTAAAGATAACCTTAATTATAGAAAAATACATTAATACTAAAATAAAACATAATTGTTTATAACACGAACACCACTCTCACGTTTAGCTATTATTTCCTTCTTCGTTTCTACTGTAATACGCTTAGGCTTCTTAACACCACTATCAGTAGCACTTTTCACTTTCTTGGGAGCCATAATGAGGGCAAATTTTATGTTAATAGCACAAAAAGAACGTGTATCAAAGGAGAACACAACGACGAACGATGTAAACAACGCTGAGTACTAAGCACAACTGACGCTATCCACGACGCGCTACGGCGAGAAGCCCGCGAGTTTGTGTGTTTGTGCGTTCGTGCACCGAGGGCTTGTTCGCGGGCCGAGTGAAAATTTGTTCGAAAAGTGTGTTCGTGGGCTGATTTGTTCGTGAGTAGGGGCGTTCGCGGGCCGAGGTTCTACTGTATATTTTTCTGAACAATTGTATTTGTAATGTAGGTTTGGAATTTTATTAATTTTATGAGCATAAAATATACTTCGTTACTTATATAGTTTATTTTATACAATCTCTTTTGTTCATCTTTATCAAGGGTATGAATAAAAACGAACTCTACTGTATCCATTGAAATACTTTAACTCTTTAGACACAAAGAAACATTATTGTTCTTTCATTTGAGTGTATGGTTTGTTTCGTTAACATGTTTTGTTGAAAAATTCTCATGGAATACTCCGGAAACTTGTCTTCAATTTTACCGGTATTGAAAAGGATTAAAGCAATTCAAATACGTATTTGACCCAGGCCTGCTGGGTTATTTGTGGCAGCAGCATGGAGTGGGGTGTCCAGATCTGTAGCCATTAAAGAAGGCGCTATATCGTGATCTCTTGCTGTTCAGTTTAGGGTTGAACTGCTGATGAACCAATCAATCAATCAATCTTTATTTTTGTATAGCGCCATTTACAAACAGGTTGTCACACAGCGCTTCACAATTGGCATTTTCCTGAGGGAATCAAAAAACCAGAAAACCATTGGAACCAATGTGGGAGATTGGAAAATTATTCCCTGACCCCTTAAAAGGCGGTCGAGATGAACTCCTGGAAAATGGTGGGATACAGAGAAAAACAAAACAAATAGTCCTTGAGGCTCATGAGGCTTAACAGACCACCGGAAGGGCATTCTAAGTGTAGGGGTGGGGTGGACCTCATCCCTCCAGATACCAGGGCAGGGCGGGGGATGGAACCAGCAGCTAGGGTCCGGGTCAGCGGCATCCGGCTAACACATGGCAGGGGTGGGGGGTTGACTCTGGGGCAGGTGAGCTCCGGGCAGGTGCCACGAAGCCGGGGAGAAAAGAGGAAAGGTGAAATTATGACTATAATAAATATCACACCGGATCAGGGGAAAGAGTAGAGTGATAACACTTTTGCACCAGCAGAAGTAATCTAGGGCAGCATAACTAATTAGGTGAGTGGCACAGGGAGCACGCAGCCATGAGGGCACTCAGAGACCATCCCACCACATCATCAGCAGTCCTGATAGGGGCAGATCATCACTTATGATTGGTGACAGTAAGGATAGCTCATTGCACCAGAAGGCTCTATTGCTACGCCCCCTCCACATCTGCACCTAATGACTATAAGAGAGACTAAAGAGATGTGTTTTTAACCTAGACTTGAAAATTGAGACCGTGTCTGACTCCTTCACAGAGAAGGAGTAGACTGTTCCACAGTAAAGGAGCTCTATAGGAGAAAGCTCTGCCACCTGCTGTATTTTTTGATGTTCTAGGGACTACCAAGTTGCCTGCATCTTGTGAACGAAGCGAACGTGGGGGATTGTAGGGATGAAGTAGATCCGTCAAATAAGAGGGTGCAAGTCCATGCAACACCTTATAAGTTAAGAGAAGTACCTTATAGTCTATACCGGGGGTCGGCAACCCGCGGCTCTGGAGCCGCACGCGGCTCTTCAGCCCCTCTGCAGTGGCTCCCTGCAGCTTTGAAAAATAATAATATATGGAAATAAATAACGGCTATTTTATTTAAAAAATGATTTCAAAGGGAACACCTTATTTTGCAGATCGAGGTGATACTGTGACACTGACATAAAAAAAGTGTTTAATATTTCGTCAATTAAAATATGCGTCACATCCCCGGCACCTCTCCCTGCCGTCTGAAGGTGGCTAATCTTGAGTTTCCAACCCCCAGTAAGCTAACCATGGATAAATCCAAAAAAAGAAAAGTCTCGGAGGAAAATAGAGAGTTTAATTCAGCATGGACAGATTTATTTACTTTCACTCCTAACGATGCGGGCTTACCTGTATGCTTGATATGCGGTGAGAAATTAGCAAACAACAAAAAATGTAATGTTGAAAGACATTTCCAGAACAAACACACAGCATTTGCTGAAAAGTACCAACCTGGAGATGAAAGAAAAAAAGCGATTTCGGAACTGCTGCGGAAAGCTGAGCAGAGCAAATCTACTTTCAAGAAGTGGCTCAAATCTCCAAACTCAACTACTGCTGCTAGTTTTGTGGCAGCTCAGGAGATAGTAAGGCGCGGAAAGCCGCTCACAGATGGAGAATACATGAAAGAATCATTCATTAAAATATCAGAACATCTATTCTCGGACTTCAAAAACAAACGTGAAATTGTTCTGAAAATTTGAGATATGCCTCTCTATGCAAAGACCGCCAAGGACAGGACCATTAAGATGGCAGAAAATATTACCAGTCAACAAATTGAGGAGATTAATTCAGCTCCAGCTTACTCAATCGCCTGTGATGAGTGAAGTGATGTAAACGATATTGAGCAGACAGCGCTGTTATGCAAATAAGGGAAGGACTCAAATAGACCTGCATGGTTCTGTGTTTTATGTCAGTACTAGGTCTACACATGCCAGTGGGTTTTTTTCTCCTCTTCATAAGAGTTTGAGGTTTTCCTTTGTTATAACAGGTAAAAACAGCAATAAAATGTCAACAGTTTTCTTTTGTTGTTCTATAATTTCACAAATGCAACAAACTATAGTTCTTTTACAGTGGGTGACAAAAACACACATATTTACACATACACATATTTTATTTCCTATTTTAGTTCCTATAATGTTTTTAGTACTTTTAGTGATTTTTCCATGATATTATGGACAAAAGAAATTGGAATTAGTATCTTGTATGACCTCCTTTTGCCTTAAAAACTTGATAACTTCTGTCAAACATACTAGAAATAAGCTTTTGAATAAATTCCAATCCCTCTGTATATACAGTATAGTATAACTATAACACTTTATACACTGTGTTATCTTCATTTTAAGGGTCAAATAGGTGTTGCGGCTCCAGATGAATTTTATGTAGTGGGAGAGGGGCCAAAAATGGCTCTTTTGATAGTAAAGGTTGCCGACCCCTGGTCTATACGATAGTTTATAGGAAGCCAGTGAAGTGACGCTAACACAGGACTAATGTGCTCATACTTCTTTGTTCTAGTCAGGATCCTTGCAGCAGCATTCTGTACGAGTTGTAGGCTCCTGAGTGAGGTATTGGAACAGCCAGACAGTAATGCATTGCAATAATCTAATCTAGATGTAACAAAGGCATGTACCAATTTTTCTGCATCTATTAATGACAGGAAGCCCATGATTTTGGCAATATTCCTCAAGTGAAAAAAGGCTACTCTGGAAATGTTTTTGATCAAATTTGATCACAGATGTGACTATCAAATGAGAGACCAGGATCTATAGTAACCAAGGTCTTTTACCACCAAACTTGCAGCAACAGAGCAACCATCCAGATTAAGAGATAAATCTGATAACCCTCTTCTGAGGTTTTTGGGCCCCAAGACCAACATCTCTGTTTTATCAGTATTCAACAATAGAAAATGATCTGACATCCAGTCTTTTATGTCTTTAAAACAGGCCTCCAATTGTCCTTCCTTCTGAGTTTCATTGATAAGTATAATTGTGTGTCATCTGCGTAGCAGTGAAAATGTACGCCATGTTTACGACATGTTTATGACATCACCAAGTGGCAACATGTAAAGAGAGAACAATAATGGCCCCAAAACAGAACCTTGAGGGACACCATATTCCACCTTGATGAGAGCAGAGGGCTCATCATTTAACTGCACAAATTGATACCTATCTGACAGGTAGGATTTAAACCAGGAGAGTGCCTGTCCACGCAGTACAACTAGGTTTTCAAGTCTGCTCAGAAGAGTTTGGTGGTCTATTGTGTCAAACGCAGCACTTAAGTCCAAAAGCACAAGAATAGAGACACATCCACGGTCAGCTGATATCAGTAAGTCATTGACAACTTTAATAAGAGCAGTCTCAGTGCTATAGTGTTGCCTAAATCCTGACTGAAAAGTTTCATAGATGTCATTTGATATCAGGAAACCTAGATTAACTCCCTAGTATCCCTTCGCTTAAAATAGCAATGCTCCTTTTTTTGTTTTAATTCCTTATACCGCCATTTTTCAGTTGCATAGCAACGCGGATGTTAACCAGGTTTTGTCTGGAGAAAATGTGTAATTGTTTGTAATTGGGTCAAAAACATGACATGTCTAACTGAAACCAACGGCAGTCTAGTTAAATAAAATTTCCCTTGCTAATTGAGTGCAGCCCCACCCCTGTGTGTTTTATTATGTTTCTCCCCTGCAGGTCAAAGGTCAGACAGGATACAGAGATTCATAGTGACATGATTAACCAGCTGAAAGAGGCAGTGGAGCTGTTACAGGACCCTGATAGGTGAGTGGGTGTGATTTAAGATTATTCAATTATTAAATAATGGGGCTGCTGGGTGGCTCTTCTTGTTAAGTGTAAACTGTGTAAACTGTTCCTGTGTTTGGACGGGACCCCACCTATGCAAGCTAACGATTTGTTTAAATAAGTAACCGACCATTGTTTTTTTAGCAAAGCTTGTCACTGGAATTTGGAACTATCAGAGTTTCGGCCTGGTTAGGCTCATTGCACTGTAAAGTTATGAGTCTGATAAGTGAGGCTACTTGTGTGGTAAACCTGAGTAAGCTTCTTCCTGATTCCGACTGTTGTCTCTAAAATATTTAGTTTAAGCGCAGTCTCCTAGCATGAGAGCTAATCAGATGCTGCAGTTTCTTCCACTGGGTATATGCAGTGTGATTTCAGTGCTAATGGTGCGGTTTTCCCTCCGCTCTCAGTCTCCAGAGACATTGCAGTCCGTTACGAGCTCAAGTAATTGAGCCCGTTGAATTAGAAGTCCAGCTCTTGAAATGACAAGTTAAATCACCAAGCTGAAACTGGAGATATGCTTAAAATGGGGCTAAGTGGATTTAACATGACAAAGTGAGACACTGGCTCCTCTTTTTCCTAGGGATGTAGTTTTGCGAGAGAGTTTCCACCGCCCTACTCAAGTAAATGTGGGCGAAGTTTGGAGGAGAGCAGCTTATTGCATGGTGGTTTTAGGATGAGGTCCGCTGTTGATGTGGGTGATTATGAAGATCTCTCCTTTTGTCACTTCCCGCAGAGTTAAAATCGACAGCGCCGATCTTTCTGGAGTGCAGCTGTACCCGGTGGAGATGGTTATGGTGGAGGACGAGTTCAAGTAAGCCCACCTCTCTCAGTGCATTGTGGGTATTATTCAGGCTTGAATTGTACCGGATGGGCGGTGTACTGTCTCCACTGCACACTGAACAATGTGATTCGACAGTCAGATAAACACCTTCCTTCAACCAAGACTCTGGAGACGTTACTTCGTTGTCAACAGGTTTACTGATTTTAAAAAGGGTGAAACTACAAGACAAAGACATACAGGATAACACTTATTAGCTTAAATGTAAATGTCTTGCAATACAAAATAATACAATGACAATACTATGATATTATCAAGATATAGAAGCTAGCATGACTTGCCATAGTGTTATACAGTGCTAAGAACAGCGAACACATTTTATAACTATCGAATGGAATAAACGAATTAAAAACTACTAATTTCCACAAATATCAATATAGATATGTCAACAAACATGAAATATGTAATACGTACAGACAATGCTCTTGAAAAGAACAAGATGTTTGCAGACGAAGTGGAAGACTTCTGATATGAGCGAATTGCTTCTACATTCATCAATGCTACTGAACTTCCTGAATTGAGTCACTTCCTGTGCTTAACAGGAAACTGAACATATTATATCAAAATAAAGGTCTACAGCTTAGAGCTTGTAAATATTAACCACTAGGGGTGCCAAATGCAAATGAAACCACCAGGCAACAACTACTATTACAATGCCACAGTATTACTGCAACAGAACAGGGGGGGTTACAGGTGGCCCCTCTATCTCACTCGCTCTCTCTAGTCTCTCCCCCCTCCTCTCTCTCTCTCTCATTCCAATTCAATGGTTCTTTTTGGCAGGGCAACCGAAGCAGTATTGCCAAAGCATATACAAAGCTTGTAAAATATGACATTTTATAATTTTAAACATGCATAGGTGAACATTATCAACAATTGGAATAATATCATACAATGAAAAACATACAGGACTAAACTAAACTATTTTATCTCTCTGTCTCCCTCTCTTTTCTTCTCTCCCTCCCTCTCTCTTCCTCTCTCACTGTGTCTCTCTCTCTTCCCCCCCCTTCTATCTCTCTCTCTCTCTCTATTTCACTCTCTCTCTCTGCAGTGGCCAGGACTGTGAGGATGAACAGACCACACCAAAGGTAAACTGCTTCCTGTTTGTGTTTTCCGTCTGAAATGATCTGATCAGAGCTGCTGAGCTCACTCAAACACACATTAAATATGTTTTATACTGCACAGGATAGTCCACCAAAACACCAGTCGGTCTTGTCCCAGTAGAGAATAGGAGGTGGTTATTGGTCACCAGAGGCAGAGACATGTTTCTTTTGCTTCTGGGCAGAGGTATATTCTGAGAAAGGAACTCTTCAACCTTTATGGGCTCAGACCTGAAGGCACAGACAGTATATCTCTCTGCATGCATGTTCCTCCACATCCCCTGCCCTCTCTTCCCTGCTTACCCTGCTCTCTCCTGCGGAGAGATACATCCTGTGCTTGTCTGTACTAACATAGATTTTATAGTTTAAGAACTGCTAATGCCTTAATTTTCTGCTGTGTTCTGGAGCAAAAGGTTGCTCTAATGCAGAATGAATGTATTCACAATTGCATGCTGACAGTCGCTGTGCTGTGGAGTTTTGAGTTTTGATGGTTGCTATGGTGTAGAGTAAATGCTCCGATGGTTGCTATGGTGTAGAGTACAAGTTCTGATGGTTGCTATGTAGTAGAGTGAACATTCTGATGGTTACTATGTTATAGAGTGAACATTTTGTTGGTTGCTATGTTATAGAGTGAACAGTCTGATGGTTGCTATGTTACATTTACATTTTACATTTTAGGCATTTAGCAGATGCTCTTATCCAGAGCGACATACACAGTTTAAATTTCTTTACATACAATCCATTTATACAGCTTGATATTTTACTGAAGCAATTCAGGTTAAGTACCTTGCTCAAGGGTACAACAGCAGTGCCCCACCTGGGAATTGAACCTGCAACCTCTGAGTTACAAGCCCAGCTCACTAACCATTACACTACACTGCCAGCCTATAGAGTGAACGTTCTGACGGTTGCTATGTTATAGAGTCAACATCCTGATGGTTGCTATGTTATAGAGTCAACATTCTGATGGTTGCTATGTTATAGAGTGAACATCCTGATGGTTGCTATGTTGTAGAGTGAAGGTTCTGATGGTTGTTATGTTATAGAGTGAACATTTTGATGGTTGCTATGTTGTAGAGTGAACATTCTGATGGTTGCTATGTTGTAGAGTGAACATTCTGATGGTTGCTATGTTGTAGAGTGAACATTCTGATGGTTGCTATGTTATAGAGTGAACATCTTGATGGTTGCTATGTTGTAGAGTGAACATCCTGATGGTTGCTATGTTGTAGAGTGAACATCCTGATGGTTGCTATGTTGTAGAGTGAAGGTTTTGATGGAAGTCTTGAGTTCCAGAAGAAACGGGAGTTGATTCTAGAGAGGGCCAGACTTGAGGCCCAGCTTGCATGCCTGCAGTTTGAGAGACAAGTGCCGCCCCAGGTAACCAACAGCCTTCCACTCCCCCTCAATATTTTGTCCCATGATGCACCGTGGTACAGTACCCCCACAGTGAGTGTGGCATCATAACATCCCACCACCACCTGGACCTCTTTGACCTTTGACCTATCCAGCCATCAGCAGCACAGATTGTATAGTCTACCCAGACGGTCACTTCTTAACAACAGGAGGTTCCAGTTGGTAACACAGGTTTCTGGTAATATATTACTATAAGAATGTCCATTGACACAGTATTGTCCTTTGCAATGCCCTTTAATGAATATTCATAATATGGTATAGCTAAAACTCACCAGTGCTGTAGTGAGACATAATTTTCAATGTTAAGAATACAGAGCTGAGTATCTGGGGGGGTCTGTGTCTTCAGCCTTGAGTTTTCCAAGGCTCACAGTTGGTAAATAGGGATAGAGAAGAATGCCACAGCTAGCCTTTGTCCTCTGCTCTTCATTTTTAGTTTAAGGAGGGTTTTTTTTGCCTGTCCTGCAGAATTTAACAGAAGGACGTTTCCAGGCTGCCGCAGTGCACTTGCATGGTAGCATGGCCATGTGACACTGCAGTGATATACAATTCCTGAAGTATAACGAGCTGTTAATTTATTTTAATTACACTTTTAATGTCTAGTGAGGGATGATTTAATGTCACCATCTTAATGCCACATTATGTCAGAAACAGCTGTTTATGTTTAGGGCTTTTAATCAGTCAGAACAGTTCTTGGACAACTAATGGCTTAATTTTCCATGTGCCATGGCAAATGATTCCTTGAAAGCAGTTACATTTTTTATGGATTTATTGATATACCGCCAACTGAAATCAGTGCTAGGTGTGGACACCTGCTCATTGAAACTCAAAAGCTCAAAGACAAAGCACATGAGAATGGGCCAAAATTGTATTTCACCAACCTTAATTAATTGGGAGATTGGTTGGAACAAAAACCAGCGTACACAGGGGTGCTCCAGGATCGAGGCTGAGAACCACTGATACAGTATAATGTACAGTATATCAAGGTTTCTCAAATCTGGCCCACAAATCCAAATTCGGTCCTGGTTTTCCTTTTCTCTCAGGTAGTTAATTGAACAATGAGTGCAATTGATTGGCCAGAGTGTCTTCACACCTGACTCCCAGGTAAAGGGAGGGTGGGAAAATAGCAGTGCTGTTGACAAATATTCAATGGCTGTTTTGAACAATTTAAACACATTTCCGCGTCTGCAGTGGGCAACTTGCGTCCCAGTCGGACGCTCTTACCATTATACCACCCAGGAGGCCCGGCTATGAGTTTTGAGACAATAAATACCAAACAGAGGAGGAAAGAGGAGATGCACCAAGAACCTCTGGCATATCTATGAAATCATTTTATTTCAAGTGTGCAGAGCAGGTTAGAAAAATATATTTTAAAAAAGGAACACTATTATATAGATTTTGACCAAGTTTTTTCCTGTAGTTCTTATACTGTTTATAAAAACTATTAGAATATTTATATTTAAAACTATTAGTTTTAATATTAAATGTTTTACTTATTTATTATTTAATGTTTTAATATTTAAAACTATTAGAATTTTTGTAAAACTATTAGAATTGTAGAATACAACACTGTAGTTGTATTCTACATGTGTGGCCGATGTTTTCATACCACCATTTGTCATTAGTTTGTCATCAGTTTTGTTTTCAGTACATTATTACATTAGTACAGTACATTTAGTACAGTATGGGGAATCAGTGCGCAAAAAAACACATTATGTTCTATCCAAACTTTGCATTTTTATATGTCATTTTAGCAGACCCTTTTATCCAAAGCAACTTACAGTAGTGAATGCATACATTTGTATAATAATTGCATTTGCATAATAATTAGTATAATAATTGCATAATAATTGTATGTACCATTAATGCATGATATCTGCTGTAGTGACACTCCTTCAAAATTACAATTCTCTACAAAAAAAAATTCCACATCAGTTCACGTGTGGAACTGAGGGAACCTGGACAGCTGTGATTGGTCCACCCCAACAATCCGTGTGACTCTTGAGGATGGACCAGTAACTCCTGTGGCCACAGAGGTTGATTGGCTCATGATTGGCTCATTCTTGCATACTGTGTGGGACTTGAGGGCTGTGATTTTGTCAGTTTTGCAAGCATGGCAATTCTTATATTCTACAATAACTGTGATGGGCCCTTGGCACAGAACAACAACAGAACTTCCCACAGGAGAACAAGAACTGGGTTGTGCCTTGACTGAGTTGTGCTTGAGGCTTTTGTTTCACGTCCAATAATAAACTGAACAAGAACACCAAAATAAGTTTGTTGTTTATTTTATGATCAAAGGTTTGTTTCAGAAAACATTTTTATGTAGAAAAAGGGCATTACAGTTAGCAAACAAAGTAACAATATTAAAAAAGAAAACCACACAAACAGAAAAATTATGGTTTTTTTTACTCACAGTTTATCCAATTATCCAGCACTGACTGCACTTTCTTTCCCTCACAGAGCGACGTGATTGGCCAGGGAGCCCAGTGCGATAACCGTGAGGAAACTATTGATGGGGTAAGTGCCCCAATTCCCCCCAAAAAGTTGACTGGGTTCTGTAAGGAGGACTGGGTGAGAATCCCTCAAAGAAGATGAGTCTTATCAGTGGTTATAGGAGACGTTTGCTTCAATTCATTGCTGCTAAAGGAGGTGCCACAAGTTATTGATTGAAAGGATATATTTAAATTTTTATTTGAAGGGATATTTTTGCACACAAGGATATCTGAGTTTTGTTTGTTTTGTTAAATTAACAATGAAAATATATCATATTTCTTTGTGTGTGTCCTTTATTTGGGATATCTTTGTTAAGAATTGAGATTTAGATAATAATAATATTAATAAACTGTATTTATACAGCACCTTTCATACAACGATTTCAGCCCAAAGTGTATACACAGCCCAAAGTGCATACAGATAAAGATTTAATAGGGTTATTTTTCTATAATATATGAAAATAATGATCACAAACTTTCAAGCATCACTCTGTATATATAGATATGTTTTTTCTTGTTCATGAGAATTACTTATTTGGAGACACTGATGCTTTTCAGCACTCTGGTTAAACGGGCCAACAGAAGCCGTCGGCTGGTAAACCTCTCCAAAATGAATTCCTGACTGAACATATGAACACACACTAGAGCTGTGTTTCCTGGCATTAGGTTTTCAGCCAGTTCTGCTCTCGGCGGGCGAAACTGGCCGCAGTGCATGTGCCTGCCTGAAGAGTTTTTATCCTGTATTTATCTTTGGGCCCGTCCAGGGGGAAGACCGAAGTTCGACCGTATCGTCCACGCTGAGTTCGCCACCTTTTGGCCTGAAGCCGCGATCGGGTGAGTAGAATCCCAGCCCTTGAACAGACCTTTTTGGTGTGTGTGTGTGTGTGTGTGTGTGTGTGCAGGTGGAGGAGCACTCCTGCCAAATCTCGCACCTGCATTCACACTTGGAAACGCACATAAGCAAATGAACACAATCCTCATGGGGGTCACTATTACACCTTCCAACCCCAAAATCTGCGTCCGGAACCCCATAACGGCCTACACACTGGTTCCAACCACTACTATATATCCTCACTCTCCAACACCCCCATCCTCAGAAACAACATGTTTCAGGAGTTTCGTGTCCCTCACAGTCCTCAGTCAGAGCAGTCTCTCCCCCTCTGTCGCGCCCAGCTTATCTCCAGCAGACACGCTTGCAAGCTGTAGTTAGTGTGGCTGTAGCCTTGACCCCCCTTGCCCCCACCCCCACCCCACCCTGCTGTCACAACCCTCCCCCCATCCACCCACAAGCAGCTGCCACAAACTCATCTTGTCCCAGCAAACATTCCAGCAACGATTCCATAACATCTTAACAACGGTTGCCCGGGAAGACGCTGGCGGGAAGACCAGACCCAAAGCCTTTGAATCTGCAACATCTGCGTGAGAAGCAAGACAGAGACACAATCCCACAGCTCCCTGTCTACATTACGGCCCACGGCCATTATCACCTTCCTTTTTTCTATTACACAGTCTATCATAACAATTTTGGAATGTTAGGATAGCCCGTGTTTCTTTGCCCAGGAAACCATTGTGATGGGCAAAAAACCCAGGGTTCTGGAGTTAACACCCCCAGATACCCCCCCCAAATAGATGATTAAAAACCCCATTAGACATTCAAATCTGGATCGTTAAGGATTGGCCGTTATTGCCCTGTGCCTGTAATGTTTGATCTGTGCCTCTGCTTCTCCTCTGAGCAATATTTGAAAGGCTTTGGGCCAGTTACACGGCTAAAGACGGCAGCATCCCATCTTGCATGTGCTTGTAGAGGTAGCATTAGCTTCAGCAGCGAGGCGGCACAGAGAATGTGAAATGTGCCATTTAAATGCTAACCTTAACAGCATGCCGTGAAAAGAGAAAGCACTAACATGATTTTATCCTCCCCCATGTTTGGTTGTGTTACGTTTGTACCTCGGATCTCTGTCTGTCTCTGTGTGCCCTGACCTCTCATTCTCCCATTCCCTAATTGTTGCATGACTGGATCACACTGGTCACCCTGGGTCACATCCCTTTCAAACCTACCCTAACCCTAACCTGCACCTTAATTCATGCCTGTATGTCTGATGTCTGACCTTCCATCTGCTTGTTTAATCTGTATATCTTTTTTATTTCCTGGTCTACTAATTATTTTGTGGGGGATGAATTGGCCTGGCCCCCCTTTCCGACCCCCTCTCCCTCTAGCGCCCACCTCGCTGGCTTGCTCGCCCCCGCCCTGTCTCCGCCCCTCCCTCACACAGGCCTCTCCTGATGATAGAGACCGCCTCAGTAGCCCAGAAGAAGGAGGCATTCAGAGCAGTGGTAGGTCCCTCCTCTCTCCACTGTCCTGTCCAATCAGAGAAGAGAGAACCAAGCGCATAGGGGCTTTTCCTGTGTAGCATATACTGTGTGTTACGTGTGTGTGTGTTTGTTTTGTGTTTATGTGTGTATGAGTGTGTGTGTGTGTGTGTGTGTGTGTGTATGTGTGTGTTTGTATGTGTGGGTGTGTGTGCCTGTGTGTGGGTGTGTATAAGTGTTATGGATGGCTCTCCCCTCAGAACCAAACCACAACAAAATAAGCAGACAACGATAACGGTAAAATGCAACAATCATTTATTTAATACAGGGAGTTACCTAAAGTGTCTGTGTCGTGCGTGTGTGTGTAAAATTAGAAGTGTGGGTGTCAGTAAAATGTAGCTTGTAAGCAAAAGAACAGGGTTAAGACAATATCATCAAATTAAGCTTAATCTCTAGGGAATTCAAATAACAATACACAACTGCATATAAGGTGAGCCAAAAAGAGTTGGTTGGAGCAGCCAGGCCACAGAATGGAATGCCAAAAAGGAAGGCGGCAACCACAGGTTGGATCCCAAGCTCCTTTAAGAAAGCCTCCTCACAGGTGCACTCAATCACCAACCTGATTAGACCTTGGAGGAGCAAAGGAAAAAAATAACGGGGCCGTAACAATAAGTGTGTGTTTTTAAGTGTGTGTGTGTGTGTGTGTGTGTGTGTGTGTGTGTGTGTGTGTGTGTGTGTGTGTGTGTGTGTGTGTGTGTGTGTATGCGTGTGTGTGATTGTGTGTGTGTGAGTGTGTGTGTGTGAGTGGGTGTGTGTTTGTGTGTTTGTGTGTGTGTGTGTGTGTGTGTGTGTGTGTGTGTGTGTGTGTGTGTGTGTGTGTGTGTGTGAGTGTGAGTGTGAGTGTCTGCAGGCTGGTTGTTGAACTTGCCCGGTTAGTGGGGGAAGACTTTTATGACTCCAGATGTGGAAGAAGATATAATCGTCTTTTTTTTTTTTACACAGACAAAAATTCCAACATTTTATACAAAAACACAATTTAAAAAAGGCTTCAGAGAGCGACCCTCATTTTGTATATTGTGGGCTCCTTCAAAGTTCTCCCCCTTATTTATAGACTTTATATTTTGAGCATTAGATTGTGGTCCCGAGGGGAGCATCATCCTGGAATGGGATGGAGACAGCTTAAGGAGCTCCCTTGCAAGTGCCTTGTGAAAGTGCTCTTTCCGAAAGAATTATAGGAATTTTAATCCAAAATAAGGTCCCAGTCACTGAAATAGCTTGCACATAAAAACCTGCTGTATGTTGCAGCTGTGAGGATTTTATTGTGAGAAAAAAATAGAGCCTTTTTTGTCCTTATTTGGAATGCTCAGGTGTTGATTTTTACACCCTGTCCCATCACTGCAGTGTCCAGTTCAGGGAGTGCGCTCACTAGCTTGAGCATCCCTTGGAGACACGCGTGTGTCCAGCTGCCACTTCTTTCATCAGGGCTCCCTGGCCTGGGCCTGCAGAGGCACAGCCCGGATTTAAACTGGGATATTGGTGAAAATAGAGGTTTATTTTAAAATTGTCAGTAACCTGCAGGAATGTCAAAAGCATCAAAAGGGGGTTAAGGTATCTGACAAGTGCCTGAGCTGGATACGCCACTCGAGTAGATAAAGGCCTGACTGAGAAAAAAGAGTGGGAAGTCACATCAGTGTGGAGAAAGACACAGGCTTGGATTCAATCAAAATTCATCCTGAACTTTGACTCGCAATAAAATGCATTTGTTAACTTTTTTTCCAATGCAAACACCAGTTTTGCGAATTCATTTTGGCGATCACTGAAAAACTTGCCAAATTGTGTTTGCGAAGAAAAATACACAAACTTGTGCATGTAATTGGGAGTCAAAGTTAAGGACAAATGTTGAGTGAACCCAGGTCACAATCAATAACCAAGAAGCAGTCCCCGAGCCTCGGCATGATAAGATGTCAATCAATAATATCAGATGGCACATCGGCGGTTGGAGGTGACTCAATCTATTGTCTTTGAGTGGTTCGGCACGCGCATCAGGGAAGAGAGACGATACAATCAATGCGCGGATCTCGCGCAGATGGTACGGATCCTTTCGCAAGGCAGATGTTACATTACGGACTGTTTATGCAGCTTCTGCCTTGATGCTGAAAATAGAGTCTTTCCTTGTTTCCGAAAAAGAATCCCCAAGGGTCCGACAGAACCAGCTCACAGTTCAGATTCAGATTCAGATTCAGATTCAGATTCCTTTATTTGTTACATCTGTGATACTAGGTACACCAGAGTAAAAATCTTGGGCCTGGCCCCTCAACTTTGCAGCATCAGAAATAACACACAGAAAAACCACACATTGTAAACAAAATAGTAATACCCGTAATAGTAATGACAGTGCAAATGAGCATACATGAATAAATATATAAAATATATGGTAACAATGTAATATATGGTAACAATGTAACTTAAGTACAGTCTTAAAGTACAAAATAGAAGAATAGCAGACTCAGTGGTAGTGCAGCAGATCAAGTAGCAGCAAGTGGTACTAGGGGCACGAGGCAACAGTACAGGAGTGAGTAGTGTGTGTGTGTGTGCGCGCGCGCGCGTGCGTGTGCGAGTGTCGCCTGCGCGTGCTGAGTCTGTGCAGGTGTGTCTGTGCTCAGTCCACCTGGATGTGCAAAATTGGCAGTTGGGCTAGCTAGGCTAGTGGCCAGAGTTCAGTAGCCTGATAGCTTGGTGGAAGAAGCTGTCTCTGAGCCTACTGGTCCTGGCCTGGAGACTGCGGTACCGTTTGCCTGACGGTAGCAGCTGGAACATGCTGTGGTTGGGGTGGCTGGGGTCTTTGATGATCCTGTGGGCTCTGCTGGCACACCAGCTGTTGTACAGTTCCTGGATGGAGGGGAGGGGCGTGCCTCCGCTGATGTGTTGAGCGGACCGCACCACCCTCTGCAGTGCCTTGCGGTTGAGGCCTGAGCTGTTTCCGTACCACGCGGTGATGTTGCCGGTCAGGATACTCTCAGTAGTGCCTCTGTAGAAAGCCCGCAGGATCTTGGGCCCCATCCCGAACTTCTTCAGCCGCCTGAGGTAGAAGAGGCGTTGTTGTGCCTTCTTGACTACGTGGCGTTCTATGTCATTGTCGGATCTCCTGATTTGCCTCCTGTTGAATTGGAACGGGAAATGCTGAACTGGAACCGGCTGCAGCTGGGTGTGTGTGTGTGTCAGAAAGTGAAAACATTACTGGGCCAAGTGTCGACCTACCTCCCCTTTCTGTGTATTGACGGGAGGAGCTTCCTCTGCGGGGCTGTGGAGGGAACGGAGAGGTTAATGGAAGTGCATTATTATCGGCTGCACTGACTGCAGGAGCTGGTCCATTACACAGGGGTACATTAAGCCTGTCTCTGAGTGCTACCCTAACCTCGCTCTGCACTGTAATGGCAGCTGTTTTCTGCTCCTGTCAGGGTAAAGAGTTTAAAGCTAAGTTATCTAGTGGGGATACATCAGTTTGCATCTAGCTAGCTAACTAACTAAACTAGCCAGTTAGCTTTCTAAATATCTGGTCAAGCTCACATTCTTTTTACTATATATCTGGGCATCATGCCTTTTTTTTTCTTATTGTTACGAACTTAACCCTTTACAAACCCTTGGACAAAAGTGTGTAACTTTTAAGGAACGGACGGAAATTACTCTCTCTGTACGTTGGGGGACCCGAAACGTACACCCACTGCAACTGCTCCGTATGTCTGACTGGGTGAATAGGCCTTGAGAGTCAGGTGGTGTCAGCCTCAGCCCCTGTCCTTATGATGGGCCTATTTTCTCACCTGTAACATCTCCCCCACCCCCAAATACAAGCCTACATGGGCAGTATTGGAACACGAGGGCCACCATGAGCCTCCTCAGTGGGCATGCTGGGAAGGGAGGAGGAGAAATGTGTTGGGCTGTTTTGTTCCCTGCCACTCTGCAGTGCCTGCTCATTTTATTGGGGCTTTGAAAACTCCCCCACACAGTTCACAAATGCATTCATGGACAGTGTGTTTTATTTTAATTTTATTTATTTTAATTTTTAATTTTTTAATTTGTATTCTGTATGTTTGTATTTTTTATGCTACGCTTTGGCAACACTTTGTATTTCATGCCAATAAAGCACATTGAATTGAATTGAATTGAATTGAATGTATAATCTCAACATTATGAGTGTAACATCACAATGTTGTAACACAATACTAGGACACAATCGACTAAACAAGTGAATATACGCTTCAGTCTTCAGTATTCTCCACCCTCTCATTCACATGAGTCTGTTGAAAGTTCTCTCACTCACTCTTTCTCTCACTCTCTCTCACTCTCTTACTCTCTCCCACTCACTCACTCACTTATTCTCTCTCTCTCTCTCTCTCTCTCTCTCTCTCTCTCTCTCTCTCTCTCTCTCTCTCTCTCTCTCTCTCTCTCTCTCTCTCTCTCTCTCTCTCTCTCTCTCTCTCTCTCTCTCTCTCTCACTCTCTCTCTCTCTCTCTCTCTCACTCTCTCTCTCCCACTCACTCTTCCCCTCTGGATGGCATATATAGCACAGCATGCCTATTTTTTATGCTACCCACCCGCATTGTGTCAGTAGCCAATGGGAGCAGGCTGGAGAGGGGGAGGCCCAATTGGTTGGCTCTGTTGTACCATGGCAGCCCCTGAGGTACAGACATCTCCTCTGTCGCCCCTGGGCAGAGGCTCACAGGAAATCCCCCATTTTTCACTCCTGGCATAACCATGTTCCCACTTCCCGTGTGTGTGTGTGTGTGTTTTTGTCTGTGTTAGTGTTTATGTGTGTTTGTGTTTGTCTGTGTTAGTGTGTGTGTGTGTGTGTGTGTGTGTGTGTGTGTGTGTGTGTGTGTGTGTGTGTGTGTGTGTGTGTGTGTGTGTCTGCTGCAATGCAATATGCTCTGGACACAGTAGCTGAAATCTACAGTGCCATCGGCCTTCAGATCAACACCCAGAAGACAGAAATTATTGTCCAGACTTCAGCTCCTGTATCCACTCCCCCAGTGTTCAGTATCCATGGCACGCCACTAAAGGTGGTCCACCAGTTCTGCTACCTCGGCAGCATCCTTGCATCAAACTGCCAAATTGATGACGACATCCAAGCACGAATTAATCGTGCTTCCTCTTCCTATGGCAGATTGCGCTCTCGCGTTTTTGAGAACAGCAATTTAAAGCTGTCTACAAAGGTAGCAGTCTACCAAGCAGTCTGCATCTCCACCTTATTGTACAGTGCCGATACATGGACCCCCTACCGACGCCACATACGCCAGCTGGAAGCGTTTAACATCAAATGCCTCCAGCGCATACTAAAAGTCACCTGGCAGGACCGCATACCCCACATAACCATCCTTCAACGTACCCAGACAACCAGTGTGGAAGCAACCTTGCTGCAGCGCCAACTCCGCTGGGTCGGGCACGTCATTAGGATGCCTGAACACCGCCTCCCAAGACAGACCCTATATGGTCAGCTCCTGGGAGCCAGCAGGAAACCTGGAGGCCAAAAACGGAGGTACAAGGACCATCTTAAAGAGTCACTCAAGAAGTGTGGAATAAAGCCAGGGGATCTTGAGGCAACCGCTATGGACCGCCGAGCCTGGACTGCATCCTCGAACTCTGGCATCGACCTCCTAGAGTCAAAACGCACGTCCCAGAGAGAAACGCAACGACAGCGCAGACATCACCACGCGCAACAACCCCAAGCATCACCAGACTCAGCCCTCACGTGCCCCAACTGTGGCAGGACATGTGGATCGAGGATCGGGCTTCACAGCCACCTTCAATGGCACCGCCGTCAGCAGCGGTAGCCACAACACTCCACCAACCACCCCAAGGAAGTGACGTTATCTTCGGCAACGATGGACAGCCGCAAGCAAGCAAAAGCAAGCGTGTGCATGTGTGTGTTTGGGGGGGTTTCTATAAGAAGGAGGTTGGTTTTCCTCCCCCATGTTGCACACACTCAGCCTCAACACTGTGGCTTTGTATCTCTGGATGGATTATATTTAAATTACAGGTGGTGGCCAATGTGCACCGGCTTTGTGGAAACGATAATAATGGGCGACTGACGATAATAATGGGCGACTTCAATTACCCCTCTATCAATTGGGAGATAGTGACAGGTCAGGGCAAATGTGAAGAGGAGTTTATAGATATGGTCAATGACTGCTTTTTGGTACAGTCTGTTACTCAGCCTACAAGAGGGAAATCAATACTGGATCTGGTTTTGTGTAACAATCCTGATAGAATTTGCAGCACAGAGGTAGGAGAACCAATAGGAGCAAGTGACCACAGTGCAGTTATTTTTGATATTTTTTGGCAAGTTAAGACAGCCTCCTCTAACTCTCGAATTTTTAATTTTAGACGAGCTGACTTTAATAAAATGAGAGAGAATTTAAGTAATATAGATTGGGTTAAACTTCTAGATTGCAGAACTGTGAATGAAAAATGGACTATATTTAAAAGGGTTATTGTAGATGTACAGTGTAAATTCATCCCCAAAGTAAGGAAAAATAGGATGAAAAAACAGTCTCCACAATGGATGACTAAATCTTTACGGGTGATTTTGAGGCAAAAGAAACGACTGTATAGAGTATATAAAAGGATAACTCAGAGAGAAACAAGTTAGATTATTGTAATATGCGGGCTAAGGCTAAAAAGGAAATAAGATCAGCTAAAAGGCGGTTTGAAATTAAAATTTCCCAAGATGCAAAAAGTAACCCTAAGAAGTTTTTTCAATATTGTAGTAGAAAAAGGAAAGTTAAAGATGAGGTTAAGTGCATTAAGAATAAGGAAGGAACTTTGGTTTATAATAATAAGGACATTGCAAACACACTAAACAGTTACTTTGTGGAGAGCTTTACTAGAGAAGAGGTTATAAATATGCCTAAATGTATAGACAAGGTACGGAATGTTCTGGAGGACTTTGAGATAAGGGATGTAGAAGTACTACAAAAACTACAAAAACTTAAGACAAATACTCAAAGAACTTGGGGAAATTATATATAAACCATTGACAGATATTTTCAGTCAATCCATAATCACTGGAGAAATACCAGATGACTGGAAGCAGGGTAGTATAATTCCAATATATAAGAAGGGGACCGTACTGACCCAGGGAACTATAGGCCTGTCAGTTTAACTTGCATTGCATGTAAAATGCTGGAATGTATTATTAGGGATAAGTTGGAATCATTCTTGAAAAATAATAGTATTTTAAGGGAGAGCCAGCATGGATTTCTCAAGGGAGGTCATGCCTAACAAACCTCCTGGACTTTTTCGAGAGGCTACAAAGTATGTTGACCTGAACCAGGCTTATGATGTTATATATTTGGACTTTCAGAAAGCATTTGACAAGGTACCACATGAGAGGCTCATTGCTAAAATGAAATCAGTAGGAATTGTAGGAGTAGTTTCACAGTGGGTTCATAATTGGCTGCAAGGGCGAATACAAAGAGTAACAGTAGGTGGGGCCGAATCTGACCTCGGTGCTGTGGGCAGTGGTGTCCCACAGGGATCGGTGCTGGGACCTCTGCTCTTCCTTATTTACATAAATGATCTGGATATGGACATTAGTAGCAAAATAGTTAAATTTGCAGATGATACTAAACTTGGGGGTTTGGCAAACAGTTTGGAATCGACAAAAGTAATCCAAGATGATTTAAACAAAATCCAAAAATGGGCAGATACATGGCAGATGATGTTCAATATTGCTAAATGTAAAGTAATGCATGTGGGAAATAAAAACATTAGACAGGAGTATTTTATGGGAGGAGAAAAGTTAGTAGGTGTTCAATTTGAAAAGGATTTAGGAGTTGTAGTGGATCAAAGCCTATCTGCATCAAAGCAGTGTGCTACAGCAGTGAAAAAAGCCAACAGGATGCTGGGATACATAGCAAAAAGTATAGAGTACAAATCAAAGGAGGTTATATTAATGTTATATAACGCCTTTGTCAGACCACTTAGAATACTGTGTGCAGTTCTGGGCACCGCACTACAAGAGAGATATTGAAGCTCTTGAAAAAGTCCAAAGAAGGGCAACTAAACTGATACCTGGTATGAAAGGTAAAAGTTATGATGATAGACTTAAGGCACTCAATTTATTTAAACTTAGCAAACGCAGACTTAGGGGGATTTGATTGAGGTTTTAAATTCCTAAAAGGGATTAACAAAGTAAAATACCAAAGATTTTTAAGATATGTGGGGTCAGCAGAACAAGAGGCCACAGGTGGAAATTAGTTAACCCATTAAGACCTGGAGTGACGTTTAGGTCGCTTCGATTTTGCGATTAATGAAATGCGCTGTGATTACGCTGAAATAGACGTGGGGGAAATGAAGTGCACGTTGGTGTCGGCTTTTTTTTTTTTTAAATTTTTCCAGAAAACCCTCAGGTTTTAAGAGGTTGTGTAGAATAATTGCTTAGGTTTTAATAGCCGTTTTTAGCAGGCATTTTAGGTCTAAATGGGTTAAAGGCAAATTCCGCACAGATATTAGGAAGTTTTTCTTTACACAGAGAGTTGTCAATGCCTGGAACAGCTTGCCAGGTCAGGTAGTAGAGGCAGAAACGCTCGGGCTATTCAAGGCCAGGCTAGATGTAGTACTAGATGTTCTTTAGATTAGGACATGATGAGCCAAGATGGGCCGAACGGCCCGTTCTCATCATTATGTATTCTTATGTTCTTAAACCTGTCCAGTAACGGGACACAGAGAATTCCTCTCTGTTCAATCAGCCCCTCTGCTGCATCACTGTTCTCGTGGCCATGACTTACACATCCATTTACACAGCCTTACTGCATTGAAAGGAAAACCTTCCCTAAAATAATTAAAGCTAAATTAACAGGAACACATGGCTGATTTAAATCTGGGTGGTTGGGGAGCAGTTACAGTAACAGTTACAGTATACAGCTCTGGAAAAAATTAAGAGACCACTCCAAATTTTTCTTAAATCAGTATCTCTACATGTATGGCAGCCATTCCATTCCAGTGTCTGTTGAATTCCAACACAAGCACACCTCATCCTACTTAATGAAGTACTGATTAGGTGATCACCTGAACCAAATCTTATTTAACAAGGAAAAAGTATAAAAACCACTGCTGTGGTCATCACTATCCTCTTGCAATAGGACCAGCTGGATGGCAAAAAACAGTGCTAGTAGTACCTCAAAGTAATTGGAATCAAAACATAACTATTGACCATGCCAAAACAGTTGAAAAGAAAAGTTATGAGTGAGGATAAGAAGGGCTCAATTCTGGCTTTACTGGCAGAGGGATACAGAGAGCGTAAGGTTGCTTCTATCCTTCAAATTTCAAAGACGGCGTTCATAAGAACAAGGTCAAGCAGCAGACATTGGGGACAAC